>OY731401.1:62249581-62627081 GCA_963425845.1 Sphenostylis stenocarpa | reverse complement strand
TTTTTCTCTAATTATTTTTCCATTCTAATCCCCTTGACAATGATAATTATATATTACATACAAAACGTAGAACAACTAAATGATTACAATCATCACTCCTAAAGTGAGTTTTCAGTTCAAACAACAAAAGCTTTTGAAAAAATTGTTGGAGTGATGAAATAGTTGGTAGCAAGGAGAGAGGGATTGGCAATGCAGAATATGCTTTTTGAAATAAGCCCCTTTACACAAGAGGCAACTTCTATTCAAAACTTATCCACCAAAATGTTGTGGAACCACATAAGCCAAAGCTAAAAACGACAAGGACCTAACACAATTGATTTTAACAAAGACACTAACAGCAGCCAAGGCACTTTCTTACCTCAAAAATCAAAATCATAACCAACGAAGTACCAATATACCAAGATAAAACAAACACCACAATCAAAACATTAGCTCGAAAAGACATCTTTCAATGTGACATCAACACAAAGAAACATTGTTGTGACTAGTCGGTCAAATGTGCTTTTTTGCCCATACATTTTCAGGGCAACAATATATATAATTGAAATCTAGGAAAGGTCCAAAGCCATGTTCTAGGACAATCAATAGACATAATAATGTGTATGAGCCAAGGATGACTTCCCCATGGAACACAGGCAATTATCTTCTCCAACTGAATGCTAAAGAATGACTTGCTAGTGTGGCACAGAAGTGTCACATAAGGATTGACAGACGATGTTGATTTCCTCTACCACCACCACCACCACCAATGTCGGCAGAGTAACCCTGCATGTTTCTTCTAATGTGAGAAGGGTAACCACATAATCTAAAGTCTGATTCATGTTGATGGAAGACATCATCACAATTAGATGCACTAGTAATGTCGGAACAGGTGTTTGTAGAAGCACCATCTCTGTAGTTTAAGTTTCCCCCTAGATGTACCTTAGATTCTGACATGTTTCCCCTCAGATTCAGCTGAGTACAGCTTGAAACATCTAGCCCATGGTTTGCTGAGGTGAGTTTCGACTCTTGAAGCTTTTTGGTATTCAAGAAGCGACCACCAGAACCTCTAGCTCTCTTCAACGCATGCAGATGGCGAGACTCGTGAAGATATGGCTGAAAAACAATTATGGCAGTGTTACTGAGAGAAATTGACCTTAGAAGGGAGGAAACAAAAGACAAGTGCTCACAGCACAATCCTTTTTAATACTCGTTCTATAAGTTAAATTTTACTGGAAACTACTAACATTATGAGTGAAAATGAAACTATCAAATTTTGTGCTTTTCCAATAAATTTTAACAATTATGGGCTAAAAGTTTGTGTTGCTAGCATTTCTAAAAAACCAAAATGCACTTACTTTCCGTTCTTTGATGAGTTTGTTCTGTGCTTCAAGTTTTGCACGGTATTGTCTGCGCCTCAGTATAGCATGGTACTGCTTTGCATTCACAAATATAGGCTCCTCACTTAGATCAAGGGGTAGAGGAATTCGAGCAGTAGCCATTCCTATCAGTTGAGCATGATGAATCTGACCATATTTTGACAGCATGTTTCAGAATATAGTAATGAACATAATTTGTCTTAGTGTTACCAGCACGCAATTCACTGGATGGCCTTAACTATAATAGAGAATCAACACATCATATGAGAATCCAAATACTCAAAGCTTGAATTGCAGCCCTATTATCTATAGAAGGTCCAATTTCTTTTTTCAACGACCAGGGGTAAAGGTTAGCAAGAATAAACATGCTGCCTTGTAAAGATTGCATCTCTGGTTATCAAGTTTAAAATAAAGAGTACCTTAAGTCAAAGACAAGAAACAAGCTCCTCACCATGATAAAAAGTGTTTTACTAAAATAATTAATACAATGAAAGAATAAGAACAAAGGAGGTGCAAAGGAAAGGAAAGAAACATTTTTAAATAAAAAGATTCTTCAAAAATATACTTTATGAACTATGAGAATCTGTAAGGTTGGCACGTTAACCGTTGCACAACAGATAGTAAAAACTAATTAAGCATGGATGACTGCTGAAAAGATTCCCAAGGATGTATAAATTGAGCATATTGAGAGAATATGAACTATGGACTATTCATTATTCATTTAAATAAGTAAAACAAAGGCTTCAACGTGAATACAGGAATCAACCACAATAGCATCTACTTCTTGTAACATCTATCCAAAAGTCTCTCAGAAAGCTTTCCAATCAAAATAAAACTAAGCATAATAAGAATAGCCTAAACTATTCTCAACAAAATCAGAAAGAAAAAAAAATAGCATTATACCAACCCTAGACAGAACACCAAAGTGGAGCAATTACAAAGTGACAACCTCATTATACCAGATCTATATAAAGTACTTTTCAGATAAAGCATAATCGGATGAACATGAGTCTGTCATACAGTTATTTTAGCAATTTGTTTATATGATAAACCTTTAACTAACTATGCTGAAGACAAGCTGAGAACAATACAAAATAGAGAAAAAAGAAAAAATAAAACACTCTAATATCTTACATTAGGTTGTGGCCCATATGGGGAAGCTAGTAGGCTACTAAAGCAGGGCTCAGCAATGTGGAATGCAGTATGAGCCTGAAAAGCAAATTATCAGAAAAAGATTTGCAAACAGTATTAGTCTACTAAGGCACAATCATAAATCAACTTACAAGTGGTTGGTTGTGACACAATTGTGAAGGAGGGAAGGCAAAATCCTGACCCCCCACAGATGACCTGATGACACCTTCCACATTCTTTCTCCCAGTTGTGTTAACAGTTGAACAAGCAGATGAATTGCTACACTGGACTGAAATTTGACCTGCAGCAAATATTTATCAACATCCATTAAGAAGTAAAAAAGTGTTTTATGATACCGATTAAGTGCATGTTTTGAATTTTTGTTGGAGTGTTCAAAAATACTTTTGAACAGATATTTCTTTCTCAATTCATGATTGGATTGGACAACTCTGTATTCGATTTCACAGAAGTACTTCTAGAGCTTTAACCAAACATGCACTAAGCAATACAGGAGCTAAGATCAACTCTAATTTTTGAAAGAAAAAGGGAAGTGCATTAAATGTGTGGTTATCATTATTATCCTATATAGGCAATGCTAAGTGAAGAGATATCATTAACCATATTATCATAATCATAAATTGGTATTACATGGGCATAGAATCATACAAAACGCATCCATTAGATCAGTCAGACATACAGATATAGACAAGGTTTTATTACAAATACCTGATTGCACTGAACCAACTTCCGGATAAGACTGACCAGTTGATTGAGATGAAGATGAGTCTCGGTCTTGATATTGAAAACTCAATGGCTTGTTCTTATGGCACTGTTGCGGCAGAACACTCATTTTCAAGGTCAAACTTCTGGACATGGATGATTGTTGAACATCAGATTCAGACGAAGTCCCCCATGATGAGCATCCAAGAGCATAAGGAGATGTTAAATGGGTAGAACCAGAGCCTTTCTCACACAAGTTCTTCATTGTTTTCCACTGTGGATCAAGGCTTGCTTAGAGTAGCAATTTGCTTACCTTCAAACAAAGAATAAACTATGATCTAAAATCAGGATTGGACCATATCCTTTTCTCAATAAACAGCAACTATTAATGAATATGCCAATTAGTACATGCACAAACAAACAAGGCAAACAAGTTGAAGTAGCTACTACTTTACAACAACTTTATAGTTTGTGTATGTGAAAAATCTATTATCTTTGCTTTGCATGTCAGCTTATCTTATGTGTATATTCAGAAAGTAAACTCACGGTTCTGTATTGGAAAAATAATGTAGGGAAGAGAAAAACATTATCTTCCTGTAAACAGACTAGAAAGCAAAGAAATCAGACAATATGAAGTGCCATGCAAAAGCTCCTATAAGATACTTAAAAAGGATTTGGTAAAGAGGATCGGAAATCTTTCCAAATCTTAAATCAACTTATCCTGCGGTACGCATGACACCTAAATTGCCTTATAGAAAGTCATGTGCTTATTTTATGCAAACAATGGAACAATGTGTGATACGTCATCAAAAGCAAGAAGAATTTGCATGAGACCAGAAGTTTCTTTTGTTTAAAACGAAATTGGAGAGCAAAGAATTGTGGGTTTCACTCACCAATAATACGAAAGTAAATAAATTTCTTTGAAAAGCACGAGTCTAGACCTTTCCATAGCAATCCGATAAAAAAACCGGATTCAACACAAACAGAATAGACAGATAGAATGCATGTGAACCGTTAAATGAAACGTGAATAAAAAGAGTAAAAAATATAAGGTGTAGTTAAGAGATAAGAGAAACAAAAATGGAAAAAGGAAAAGTGAGGATTAAAAAGAAAAAGGAGTTCTTTCTTTTAAAGACCTTTGACAGCATAAAAAGCATACCATAATTGAAAAGCTTTTTCATAAATGGCTAATTCCCAGAATATTCACATAAACAAGAAACAAAGTCATTGCCAAAAACAACAATAACATATTAACCATCAGCAAATAAAAGTCTTCCTGCTGACACATAACAAGAATCCCTCTATATAAGACCAGCCTTAGATTCACTACTACGCAACAACAAGAAAAGTTTATTTTTACGAAACAAAAAGAAAATTCTTCAGCAGAGAAATAAATAGTAAAGGAAAGAGACAATGAAGGAAGATGTAGAAGAAGGAACAGTAAAAAGAGAGAAAGAGACCTTGAAAAATCAGTACAGTGACGAGGAACAAGAAAATGGGATTTTGGTACTAACCAAAAGCTGTGCATGTACATGTGTGTACTTAAAAGCTTAGAAGAAACTCTCGATCTGAAACATAAGCTGAAACTGAAAGTGATACCCCACTATTGTCTCATACTCCTCCACTTCATCACCCACTTACTATTGAATTGAAACTTTCACTTGTGTTAGTGTATCCGGTCTCTTTTAAGAGCACCACAGACTTGAACAACTATGAAGTCTCTCTCTCACACAAACACACACACTCTCGCTCTCTCTCTCTCTGCATTAACACACGTCAATTAAGTTCAACTTCAAGACTCGAGTGTACTCTCTCACCACTCAGCCTCCACAGACCACAGCACCAGCTTTCTCAAATCTCCATTATCAAAAAATATTATTAATTATTATCATCAACGCTAAAGGGTGAAAAGAAAAAGGGTAGCAGTATGAACTAAAACCCATTTACAAAGTAACGTTTTTCTATGGTGACATTGACATATGACGATGTGAATATGATCACATCCTAATCTGAACAAAAGGGTTTTAGAAAATAATGATAAAATATTGAAGGGGTGCAAATGAGTTGTGTCGTGTAGTGGGACGTTGAAATGTGCATAGGGTTTTGGGGATTGGTTTTAAATAAGAGGGCTGCAAGTTTCAACCTCATTTCAGACTGTGATGCCTCCTACTCCATAGACTTCTGTGTTCCTCTTAAATGCTCTCCACGCTCCTTCAATGCTCCTTCCAATCTCACGCCCTTCTATTTCCTTCTTCTTATCTTTCCAATCCTAATTCTTTAACTCTCAACTTTAATCATATGTTTGTAACAGATGAAATGGAAGAAAAAATAAACATTAATTACATTTTATTTATTTTTATTTAATTTATACTTCTCTGTTTTTTTTATTATCAATATTTAATTTTCTTATTAACTGTTATTTTCAAAACTTAAAATAACGATAATTATTTATCCATTATCTTGTATTAGTTTATTATATGCATAATTATGAAATAGAAAATGTTATATATAACTTATTAACAAAAAATTATTATATTTATTACTTCTTTAAAACAACCACACATAGAAAAAAGGAAAGAGTAATTATGTATTTATTATGAGAGAGAAACAAAAATGAATGAGATAAAAAAAATCATAACTATTTTATTAATATCAAAATATTTATTGTATTGAATAAAATAATAAATAAAAAAACAAAGTAAAGGAGTTAGTAAAGTAAAATATTTTAGACTATAATAAATTACATTTATAATTTTAAAATTTTTAAAAAAATATATTGTTGATTGTGCCTTCGTTTTAACATAGTTAAAAATACGAAGTATGTAAAAATTATTGGATTTTTTCTTCTTTTCAAAGTTTTAATCTTCTTTTTCTTTATTATTAAAAGTTGAATTTTGAGGTAAGTGATTATCGAAAGTTCTTCACGACACTATGAAAACTTGGCAAGTGTGTGTTAACAAATATTCTAAAGGATTAAAAAAAATTAAAACTTATATGAAAAAATCATATAAAAGACAATCTTAAGGAATTCAATGTATCAAAATCATATCACTTTTAAATTTTAAAAATAATAAATAAATTGAAACAAATATCATTATTCTCAATACTAAAATATATGCAAAAATTAATTAATTTAATATTATTTGAGAAAATAAGTAATATTACTTAACAAAACTAATCACATTTTTCTTTAAATCCCTAAAGCAAATTTCATTGAAACTTATAGAAAAATAGAAATATTAAAAAATAAAATATCAATCAATTGAAATATATTTTTGAATGATATTATAAATTAACGTAAAAATAAATAATTTTTTTTTCAATTAACTTATTGATATATTATTATCGTCCGACGATTTTTTTTTCTAATAAAAAATATATATAATTATATAAACAATTATTCTATAATGTTGAAGTGGGGTATTAAAAAGAATTGTATAGAAATAAAAATAAATATTTTATTATAAATTTTATAATTATTTAAAATTTTAAAAAATTATTTAATATTGAAAAAAAAGTTACTGAGTAAATTTTAAGTAATTCATTGATATCATAATAAAATATTTATATTTATTTTTAAACCACTCTTATTAAATTTTATTATATTAGTTTTATTTTGTTATGTTTAAATTAGAGTTCTGATAAATTAATTCTTCATTAAAAAATGTATTAAATGAATAAATGAGTGAATTCATAGCTTAAACAGTATAAAATCATTAAATACTTATCAAGGCAAGTCTAATAAATTTAATGTGAATTAAATAATTATGAAGGTAAGTCTAATAAATTAAATATATAAATAATATTGATTGTTTATATTCAATTTGCATAGAGAGGAGTTAATAATGCAAAACACGTTTCTTCATAATTGGATAACCAAAATGATAGTTAAAATATTTTAAAATTTATTTATACAATAAATTTCAAAATATACGATGTCGAAAAAATATTTTCAAATATATATTATTTGTAAAAATTAAAATTGTATTAATTATATTTTTATTTTGTAATTATATTTATTACAAAGAGAAAATAAAAATTTATTAAAATGGAAAATACTAAAATTATAAAGATATTAATAAAGAATTAATAAGTTTATTAGAAATAATAACAAATATTATTTATTAGTTATAATATAAGTGAGAGGAGTAGCTTTTAAATGAAAATGATTTTTAATTAAAAGAAAATCATACATGGGATAGGCAAAAACACATGAACATTTTTCTAAAATAAAAATTTGAATGTTCTGTGTAACATAGTATTTGAAAACATGAACGAAGAATAATAGAAGCAGACATTGCAAAGCAGAGTTTGACAGTGATTATGGTTTCTTTCCTCTTCAGGTTTTGGTACAATGTCAGTTCGATATGGTTTTAAGAAAATATATTATATGCAGTGTAGTACCAAACACAACATTACAATAATGAATACATTATCAACAAGGATAGAATTTTGTCATGTCTTACAAAATAAAAGAAAAAAGAATGGTGAGACATTAGGGTTGGCAGCTAATCACCATGTCCTACATTGATATTTAATACAAGTTTTGATGGTTTCTAAGGATAATCATAAATAATTAACAAAACTGTAACAATATTTTATGTTTAGTTTTGGAGGGTGGTTGTCCTTTTCATTTCCTTGTCATACAATGTTGCCTTTCTTTACATTGTATATTTAATGGAAGACAACTGCAAAATATGTTCCATAAGATAAATTAAAAAAGAAGAAGAAGAAGTACAACATAAAGTAGATATAATGGAAGTGTGATCTGCAGTAAAATAAGCTAATCATACAAATCATTATTAAGATTTTTTAACTGGTTACAATTTTCACTGTCTATAGGATTGTATAATTATAAGAATTTAAGATTATTTCATTTGGGAATTCAGAACCAGTAGTCTAAATTATAAAGATTACGAGATATCCCATGAGAATAGATATGGGTTAGAAATAAAAATAAATATTTTATTAAGGTTCGAATTATTTAGAATTAAAAGAAATTATTTATATAAATAGTTCTGATTAAATTTTAAATTCATATATAAAATTCATAATAAAATATTTATATTTCTCTTAAACAATTCTTATTAAATTTCTATATGTCTAATAGTTTGCTCTTCACCCAAAAAAAATAAAATATTAGAGACTAATCTTTTAAAAGAATAAAGATTACTTTTTTTATGCACGAATATATTTGGCCAAAGAATCTAAATAAATTAAGCAATTGGAACGAAACGAAATCTATCAACTTCTGTGGTAAAGAGTTTAGCAAAAAAAAGTTGAGAAAGGAAAGAGAAAGAGATGATGGAATTTATCTCATTTGTTTCATATAAAGGGAGAGAAGAAAAAAATCACAATTTTAAATTTCTTCATTCGTCACAGTTGAGATTTTCTACCGTACTAATATCCCCCACCCAAAATAATTCATCATTGTTGTTCGTAAACAATTGTCATATTGGATATTATAAAAATAATAATTATTAAAATTTCATAAAATCAATTAACATTGATTTTTTTCCCTTTATTTCTATTTCCTTTTTCGATATTTATTATTTTTCTTTATCTAATATTTCCAAAATTCACCATATTTTCCACTTCTTTGTCTCTTACGTATTTTCAAACAAAGCATAAATGAATAAAAATATAACTAAATAAAAAATATTAGAAAGACCAAAACCTAAAGAAAAATCATGAAAAAATTGTACTTTAAACCTCTTCCGGATTCCTTGATCTTAATTTCTTAAAAAAATATATAAATTACGTTGTTCCTATCATCACCCTCCAATTGTGAGACAATTTTAATCTAATATAAATAATCCTAGTAATAGAGGTGAATAACTATGAATAAATCAACCACGCATTTTTCCTTTTATTTTTAATTTATACGTATACGGATATTAACAAGTAATTTTAATCGTTGTATTATCTAATTTTACACTTTAACGAATAAAATGATTTTAGACACTCATACTATGAGTTTAAAAGGCCACAAAATATTCATTTATTCTTTGCCGAAGTTCTAGAGCAAAAATGTCAATTCTAAACACTCAAATGATTAAAGCTACTTTTGAGTAAACAGTGAGCTCCAAAATTATGCTTGCACAAGAAACCCAACCCTTATGTACTAGAAGTGCATTGGAATCTGTTGCACAAGAATTTAGACGGTAATCCAAACATGCACCATTACCATAAATCAAACGCGCACATATGAAATATACCAGTATCTAACTGATAAGTTAATGATGACTGCAGACATGACTAAAGGTCAAAAGAATGGTAGTAATAAACTAGGGAAGACGCTTATTAAAGTTAAAGTTGCACAATAATAACAGTTAATCTGAGTATTACATGACCGAAAACTGAGGAATCCCAAAAGAAGTGAGAGTATAACAGAATTAACTTATACGAGAAATCCCGGAATTATCAAACATTTCATGGAAATTCTCTCGTAAGCTGCAGATATTCTTGTCATTTGAAACTCTTTAAGCCATCCACTTGGTTCATTCTTTTCAGGCATGGATCCGAAGTGCCAGGAATGCAATCAACTAGGCGGTCAGTAATCCCGTCCCTTATACGGCATCTCCTGTAAAAAAAAAAAATTGGAAGATCGAGTTTACAAAATAATGACCATAGAAGTTATCCTGGAAATATATCAAAGAGATAAGTTCGGTCAAATCCATATCAAATGCCTAAATAATGAAAGGTCCTGCTCCGAGGCTCTTACAAGAAAAGCGTCCAACGGCATATATTAAACCATTGACATAATTATTGTTATCACGTGCCTTTCTCAAACTAGGATACACAATTAAACAATATACAAGTTGAAGCCTTCTAATCAGAGTAATGGAGAAAGGAAAAACATTTTTTGAATAAAAATCAGCAAAAAGAATAAAAACAAGATATTATGAGCAAAACATGCGAGTCCTTACAGGTTGGTAACTTGGCACGTATAAAATTTGCCTAGGATGACCAAGAAGTTGTCCATACTGCAATAAAATTAATAATATTAAATAACATTCTGAAGTATCAATATTGAGAGTCACCAAAGAGAAACTATAAGTGAATCCCACCGGTGGTCCATTTGGATGAAAATATGGCTGCGATGGCATTTGTGCCACTTGTGGATTATACATGACAGGCTGTGGACCTGCAAAAGTAGTTCCAACCTGCAAAACATAAGCAACGTAATCAAACAAAAGTCAGAGGTTACTATGGAAAGATAGGTCAATTTGGAACATCACCAAAAAGTTCAATATTAGTATGGTTCAACTTAAAGCATGGTCTACAGAGATGGAAACAAGACAAGCAAGTAATTACTAATGATCTTTTTTTACATCCTATAACTAACGCATCCCATGTTGACATAACATAAGTTGAGGACCAAACCATCCCAGTAAGAATTAAAAGTACATTAGAAGCACCATTCTATTCAATATCAGTTTATGACAACAGCCAGAAATATTGTTAGAACTAGGCAATTATACACTAAACGCCTAGAAGAAAACCTCATATAGAACTCGGTGAAAATATTAAACCACCAACTACAATAGAAAACCTCATATATTACATAATTTCCTAATTGAATATTGAGAATAACATTCCATTAAATACTTACTCCAATACCCATGGGCATAGCTGGCATATTTGGTACGGAGGATACAGCAGCTGGGTAATAGAAGGAACCATCAGACGCTGGGGAGCGGGGCCTAGCATGTGCTTGGGATGGCATAAAACTCTTTGCATTAGGGTTGAGTTTGAACTCCTGACAACAACAAAGGGGAAGAAGCTATGAGAAATTACAGCAACATAAATAACAAACTTTGTGTCCACCTTAAGTCAATAGTGTACTTTCACACCTTGGCATAGGGATTGAGAGTTGACTTCTCCGAAGACAGTGAACCAACCGAAGAACTTGGTGATATACCAGGACCAGAGGATGTACAACCACCTAGTCTTCCACGTGAAATTACAGACTTCGTTTCTCCAACCGACACAGTTTCTTCAAGAGCTTTCGATAAAATATGAGTAGAAGAGGCAGAGGAGGCCCCGTTAGGAGATAACCCCCCTTCTTCAGAACCAGCTTTCTTCGATTTAAGTGATGACTGTATATCTGCACTAAAAATTGCCAAGATCAGATAAATATAATACACAATAAAGAACTAATCACTGAAGAAATTTCAACTGCCGGTGAGAGCTTCGATTCAGAAGTACAATCAAGTTCTGACAGAAGCTTCAATACTTCATTCATAATAAACAGAATAATCACTTAAATGACACTGGTTAGGTTATGTCCACATTAGTTTCAGGCACAGTGCTTTAGATCTAGTCAGTTCAGGAAGATGAGAAAGAAACTACACAGACCCTGAGATTTTGACAGTTGGACATCCTCAGCTTGCTGCATCAATTAACAGTAAAAAAGAAAGAAAAAGAGAAAAATGAGATTTAAGATTTAATAGCTATCTCGTGTGAAATATTGAGCAAATATGAGAGTTGTAACTCTGACTCACTATCCACTTTTCTTCCACAGTATTATCATTGGCTCCATGTAGGTTATTAGCTGAGTTCTCCTGAATCCTGTCAGGGGATTAAGAATGATGATAATGTTGATATTATGCTTTTATGTTTCAAAAAGCCCCTTGGGGAATACAAGAATTATGACGAATCAAGTAATTATATAAAGAAAACTGAACGAAAAAAATAAACAAATACCTGCTTTCACCATCTGAATGTGAACAACTCTGGGCAGGCAGTTCAGATGCTAACTGCTTAGCATGGTCATTAGAACCAGTACGACACGAATCCATACCAGTACTTGAATGACATAACTCTGAGTGACCCTGAGCATGAAAGCAAATTAAATATCAAGCTAAATTCAGGAAATAAAGTAATTGATTTATAAGGACAAGGGAGGAGAAAGCAAGAGTATGGATAAAAAGTAACATTGTATTTTTGGACACAAATTATGAAATTTGTAATATGTTTAAATGTTAAAGCTGTACTAATTTCAAAAACAGAACGAGACTGAAAACATTTAGCACACTTCCAAGCAGAAATTATACACAAAAGCATCAAAACTATAAAAAATCAAATCAAATATTGCCTACTTAATGGTGATATTTTATCAATAATACTGCAGAAGTAGTTTATCGACTAGAGTTGCTACATTGAAAATGTTACATTGAAAATATTAACACACCCAAAAATTGGATTTGGATATACAGTGTTTGTCAAAAGATCCTTAGGTTTTGGGGTGGGGTGGGGTGGGGTGAGGATGAAAGATCATAAAGAGGTGATTGAAATACAAATAGTGCCAAAAATATGACATGGTTTTTAAGTTTTAACATATAAAATACAAGTAATTAAATCATGTAATATAATACCACCAAATACCAAGCAAGAGTTTTAGGTATTTATTCCATAATTATTCATTTGATAGTGATTATGGAACGGAAAGAAAAAGGAGCAGAAAGATAACAAAAGAGGTTAATTTCAAATGATGGCCCAGATCAAACCCAGTTCACGTGTTTCAGAAACCCAAAAGAGAAACAAGATCCACACAAAAAGTGATCTGTGATCCAAATGAGAGAGGGAGGTTGAGGGTTAAGAGACAAAGAGGTCGGGTGTTTGAGAGAAAAAAGAGGAAGTTTGAATGATTAAGAGAGGTCAGGACGAGATGAAGGAATTCCAGATCTCTCATGGAAGTTGTGGTCTTTCAACCCATCACAGTAAGGGTCACCCAGCTTGCCAAACCCAGGGTTGCAGTTTAATGATCCTCAATACAGACAGGATCATGTGATCCTCCAAGTAAGGTCATGATATTGATTGCATTTTGTACTGTTCACAGTGTTCCCACCTTAAAACCAGTGTTTCCAAGGCATCATCACAATCTTCTGTCAGAAATGTGAGTGTAAATGCTGATTATATTTTCATATTTATTATAATATTGATACAAAATGCTTTTCACCATACGCACTTCATCTCCCACCCTCAAAATTCTACATGAGATCTCTTTTGGTAGAAGAGGGATATCATGGTACCCCTCATAAAAAGAATGAGTGATTCTGGACGGTAAACTAAATGGAATGAGAAGCAAATGTCTGCAAGTTGTCTCACTCATAACTTAAAGACCAAGATGGGAAAAAAAATAGAGGTCAAATGATTACTACAAAATCCCATAACACAGATAAATCATTTACACAGAAGCATGATTAGCCTCCCAAACAGCTAACACACTTTTCCCGTGATACCACTCATACTCCAGTCTTAAGTCACAAGAAAGGACACCATTAACATCCAAAGTGACAAATGATATAAAGTATAGACTAACTAAAATACAACACATATACAACTGATTGAGGAGGTACCACAGAGGAGAAATTTGACCATGTTTGAGCTGCATTATTTCCTTTCTGGCTTACTTCACCTGGTCTCTTAATGACTAAACCATAAATATTATCAAACGTTTCAGAATTGTGTGAATCCAACTTGTCCTCATTTTCGTCATATCCAATATCATCAACTGTACCCCTATAGACTGAAGAGAATCTGGTTTCTTCATCAATATCAAAGCTATGGTAAAGGCCTCTTTCCTGTTGATAAAAATAGTTTGAGGAATTCAAATAGATAATTAAATAAGAACTTATAGAACTCCACAAACAGAGAAAAACCCATTGAAGCCACACCAACCTCTGCTAGATGAAGATCTGGGGTTTCCTCACCCTCAATTTCTCTTGCAATTCTTAAAGCTTGCTTTTCCAACTCTCTTGTCTGAGGTCCTTTTTCAAGCTTTGTTGTATATAACTCCTCATTGAATGTGCTTTGCACACCGAATAACATTTTGTTTGTTTCAAACTGATCCCATCCTCTAGAAAAATACATAAATAATTGTCAATGTAAGAAAAAACAGAAAATCTGTTTAGAATTGTAATAAGAAACAAATGACAAAAACCTAGATATAAATAATGGCACTACCAATGCCAAATAAATCTTAAGAAGTAAAGACCTAGCACAAAGTCCCTATTTCTATTTTGCTATATCAGAATAATTCATTATGCCAATACTTTCAATAATTCAACAAGGAACATTTAGCTTCCATAATGGCTCCTAGAAGTCAGCCCCAGGAATAGAATAGAAGCAACAAGAAAACAACTGATCCATTTTTACTTTTTCTTGACAAGGAATCATAACTTATTAAAAGGCTTCAAGGAAGAACACTGCAACTTCATAGGACAGTAATAAAAGTAATGTCACCAAAGTACAAAAGACAAAAATAGAATACCTAGGAAACATGTATAAGAAAAATAATCATTAAGCTCCTACACAGAATTCTATCTCTCACAAAGAATCATCATCTATAGCTTTTCCTTCACTTGCTAAAGGAACATCCCACAGTGCATTTCTGAATTCACCAAAGATCTCATTTTACATATGATAGTAGTCCAGTAATCCATAAAAGTCTATGACACTAATTATTCATGTTTAACAGAACTCATTACTCAGAAGAAAAACTTAAAAAAAAAAAAAAAAAAAAAAGAGGTCCCAAGCAAAAAGAATTTTGAATCGTAGTAAACCGAAATGTCCCTAATAAATAACTTTGTTCCAAAAGGCCACATAGATGAACAAGAAACATGTGATCAGAAAGTAATTGAAAGATATAGACTGGAGAAAATAGAAATAAGTAAATTTACAGAATCAATGTCCACAGGTGATTCTAATCTATTATGACTCTTGGAATGTGAGTTACCTAACTCAACTTCACAACACCACCAGCTTGTGAGGCAAGGGTTGTCCTATACTTATATACTCTAGTTAAGAGAGTAACGAGAGTTAAAAAGAAATTTATAATTCAGTGGAATGTCATTCTCCACTCTATGATCTCATATATATATATAGGATTACAACATTTAAAACAACAATTACCAACTACCAACCATCAACTACTAACCACTAACCACTAATAATTCTAACACTCTCCCTCAAGCTGGAGCATACAAATTATATGTGTCAAGCTTGGAACAAATAAATTCAATTCGAGGTCCTCTTAAAGACTTTGTCAACACATCTGCAAGTTGATCATTGGACTCGACAAATTCAGTGCAAATTTTTTTAGACAATAATTTTTCACAAATAAAATGACAATCAATTTTTATATGTTTGGTCCTTTCATGAAACACCGGATTAGAGGCAATGTGGAGAGCTTCTTGATTGTCACAATACATCTTCATCTGTTGGATCTCACAAAATTTTAGTTCTTGAAGGAATTGTTTCACCCACACTAGTTCACAAGTGAGAGATGTCATTGCTCTATATTCAGTTTCAGCACTAGACCGGGCCACTACATTTTGTTTCTTGCTTTTCCAAGAAATAATATTGTCTCCAATGAGAACACAATATCCTGTAGTGGAGCGTCTGTCAATAGGGGATTTAGTCCAATCAGCATCACAATACCCAGATATTTAGGTACCCCCATTATCTTCATACAACAGACCTTGTCCTGAAGCCTTTTTGAGATATTTTAGGATGTGAACGACAACATTCCAATGATCAGTACGCAGATTTTGCATAAACTGACTGACAACTCCAACGACAAAAGATAGGTCAGGTTTGGTAATTGTGAGATAAATGAGTTTCCCAACAAGTCTTTTATATCTCTCAGGATCAAAGAGCGGTTCACCCTGATCCGCCATTAATTTCTGATTTGGATCCATAGGGTTGTCTACTGGTCTACAATCAATCATGCCTGTTTCTTTCAGGATATCTAAAACATACTTTCTTTGGGAGACTACGATGCCTTCTTTTGATTGAGTCACTTCAATCCCTAGAAAGTATTTAAGACAACCAAGATCCTTAGTTTGGAAGTGATTGCATAAATGTTTCTCTAGCAGAGCAATTTTATCAACATCATCCCCTGTAATGACTATATCATCCACATATACAATTAAATAAACACATTTTCCTAAAGCAGTATAATAAAAAACAAACTGATCTGCTTCACTTCGTTTAGTCCAAATCTTTGAACAATGTGACTAAACTTTCCAAACCAAGCACATGGAGATTGTTTGAGACCATAGAGAGAACGATGTAACTTACAAACCAAACTAGACTCCCCATGAGCAACAAAACCAGAAGGTTGCTCTATGTAAATTTCCTCCTCAAGATCACCATACAAGAAAGCATTTTTGATATCTAACTGATGAAGAGGCCAATGACGGATAGCTGCCATAGCAAAGAAAAGTCGAACAGTAGTCATTTTGGCCACAGGAGAAAAAGTATCACTGTAGTCAAGGCCATAGATCTGAGTATAGCCTTTTGCTACTATTCTAGTTTTGAGTCGATTAACTTCACCTTTTGGTCCAACTTTAATGGCATAGACCCAACGACAACCAACAGTCTTCTTCCCAGGTGGAAAAGGAACTAAGTTCCATGTACCATTGTGCTCAAGAGCATGCATTCATCAATCATAGCTTGTCGCCATCCAGGATGATCAAGTGTCTCTTTCACATTTTTTGGAATAGTAATAGTGGATACAGAAGAAACAAAAGAAAAATAGGAAGGAGACAATCTATGGTAGCTAAGAAAATTGTAAATGGGATGTGGATTACGAGTAGAGCGAGTACCTTTGCGAATGACAATGGGCCAACTTGAGTCATCATTATCAGGAATCGTGATATCAGGGGATGATTGAGAAGGAATTGCTGAGGAAGACTCATCTTGGGACATAGGACTGATCATTTGGCTCCTGTGTTGATAGGTAATAAGAGGCAGTGATGAGGATTCCGGTGTATTTTGTGTGGAATTTTGGGTGTCAGGAGGAGGAGGTACAAATGGTTCCACTAAGGGTATAGGTAGGACATTTTGGACCGAACTAATATCCTGCATAGAAGAAGGGAAGAAGGAAGTTGATTCAAAAAAAGTGACATTAGCAGATATGCAGTACCTCTTGGTTTCAGGAGAATAACATCGATATCCTTTTTAAAGACGAGAATATTCCAAGAAGACATATTTGATGGCTCTAGCTGATAGTTTATCTAAACCTGGAGACATATCATGAACAAAACATACGCAACCAAATACACGAGGCGAAACATGAAAGAGTGGCTCCTTTGACAATAGAATAGAGTGTGGAACTTTATTGTCAAGAGAAGAAGATGACATTTTGTTAATGAGAAAACATGCAGTAAGAATAGCATCTCCCCAATGATGAACAGGAATATTTGCACCAAGTAATAAGGTACGAGCAGTTTTAACCAAATGTCTATTTTTTCGTTCTGCTATACCATTTTGTTGTGGTGTGTGAGGACAAGTAGACAGGTGTAAAATGCCTTGGGAACTTAAGAGAGTGGAGTATCAATTCTCACTTTGCAAGAAAACTGACGAATGGTAGCAGCAGACAACTATAGCGGAACGAAGGCCGAAAGGTCACTAGAAGGTGGTCGGAAAGTCTTCGGAGGGCAGCAAAAAAGTGACTGGACGGGGGGTTGACGGTTGCCGGAAAGTGACAGGAAAGTGATAGAAAAGTAACCGGAAAGTGGCCGGAAAAGTGGTCGGACGGTGACCGGAAAAGTAGTCGGACGGTGGTCAGACGGTGGTCGGACAGTGACCAGAAAGGCAGAGCAGGACCAACCTGCTCTGATACTAAGTTAAGAGAGTTAAAAAGAAATTTATAATTCAGTGGGATGTCATTCTCCACTCTATGATCTCATATATATATATAAGGATTACAGTATTTAAAACAACAACTACCAACTACCAACTATCAACTACTAACCACTAACCACTACCTAATCATAATTCTAACAACTCTTTCAATATTTTCTATTCGATATGAGACTTGGATTTTTCCCAATAATGACTAATGATACATCATTATGTAGGGGTAATGATTTTCTTGGTGACCAAATTCAATTTTTCCACCATACCCAATATCCCATGAACCGTGTTTATAAATTCAAGATGGAGGAGAAATATTTCTTATAAAAAATGCAGGAGAAAGATGTCATTAAGACATCTACTGTTTGTATCTTACATCTTCTTTTTAATAAAGTTCCAAAATGTAAACTAGAAAAGGTTCATATTACCGTTTCTCAGCCAACTTCTAAGTTTAAAGTATAACAAAGGAGACTTATATGCCTGCATCTGGGTATCAAAGCTTCAATAAAAGGATCAATTCAATTTCTGAAAAAAATGAATGCTATAAAGCATGTTCTATGGGTGGGATCCACTGAAAACAACCATATCATTCTTGAAAGAAAATTTTTAGGTATAAAGAATTTTTAGGTATAACGAAAAATATGAAGCCACCTATTCCAAGGGCCATCAAATATATTTTCCAGTTCAGGACATTCTGGATCATCTTCATCAGGTACCCATGGCTGTAATTCTCTACCTGTCTCTACATGACGAGATTGGGAGATTACTGAATCAACCATGATCTCATGATGCATATCATAGTGAGGTTCACTAGTTTGGCCATCTCTGAAAACAGAAACATCCTGCCACAATGACGCAGAAAAAATATCATCAGGAAACAAATTGGCAGTGTGTTTGATGCAACTTGCTTCCTTTTTTGTTTGTTTGTTTTTAAAAAACATAGAATTTAAACTGGGATTTCTATCATGATTTCCTAAGTACACAGCAAATAAATGAAAGGTAGCAAACCTTTGCTATAACTTGTACAAGATCATTGGAAGGTATAATTAGAGTCTTAGAAGGAGCTTTGCTGACAGGTTCTACATCAGATCTCTGTCCTTGCAAAAAGTCATCCTTTGTCAAACAAGCCATTCTCAAAATGATTCCTAAAAGAACAGTAATGATGACATAAGCAGCAAAAAAATGTAAAATTCTATACGGTCTATAAATATACTAATGAAAACTGGAAGCTGGAATATATTAAGAACTACAACAACACAAAAATTATTATTGTCCTCAATCATCAAATCAATAACAAAAGCATAACAGAACATACCATAATCTTTGTCAGTATTTGTTGCATGAAATATTCCAGAGTAAATAGATCCATTTTTCACCTGGACTTCCACATGCTGCCCAATAAGGCATGTTGTTAAATATACTAGTCGATCATGTGAAGGACTCCCATAACTACCACCTTTATTGCCAGTCACTACACCTGTAATCATAAATATAAGCAAAGGAATAAGTAAAACAGAAAATAATAATAAGTCAGATCTGAAGTTCACCTGTACTTGCTAATCTGCTGCTGGCATTTGACTTTCCAGAGGGGATCCTATTATCAGACTTAGTTGCCACTTCTTTCTCAAATTTCCAACGACCATATCCATTAGATGATTTAGGCTGCCCAATTTGTTGCAAATCCATCCTCACCCACAGCCCTTGTTCCACTAATCTAGAATACTTAGAAAGTCAATTTACAAGACTTCATTCTATAAAAGATGGCAAAGAAAGGGTATACATATATATTAACAAAACAAACAAATTCCAAAGACTTATATTAACATTACATGCAGAAGCATATAAAATGAAATAACCACAAAGTATATATGAAACCCATACACTATATACAACACAGATACAATACAACACCTTAAAAATGAAAGATATGATACAGCCTATACATGTTAACATGAATTGAAAAAAATACTCTACAAAAAATGCACAATATTTGTAAAGAGACATGGATAGTTTCTCACTACAAGATTTTATCTGTGGATGATAATCAAAATTTGATAAAAAAATAGAAAAGAAAATAATAGGGATGTAGTGATTATGGTAATTATGGTAATTATTAGAAAGTGGATTTGGACCTAACGCCACCTTACAAAACTAATTTATATGATAAGATTTGCATCTATTTATATATCATAATTTGATCATAACTTTAGTCAATATATGATCTTCGTAAGCAATAATTATGCAAAAAGAGTTACATATCATTATTCCCTTGCCCAGATCACAATGTACTCCGTCCCCTGTCAACATGGCACAGGAATTACCTATTTTTCCCTATCCATGTTAGAATGTCAAAAAAGGCATCATTAGTTTTGCTCAAAAGAGTCGTGACAATATAATTGTCTATAATTTACTAAAGCTTTATGGATACAAAAAACAAGATAGATAAATATTTAATGTTAGTCCTATTAAAGTATTAAGTTGTATCCCATACATGAGTCAATTTTTTTAGAGAAAAATATATCCAAATCATTGAAAGTCCCAGTGGCTTTGAACCCAGACCATTTTACTCCTCACGCTCCAGACCCCTTTTACTCGGTTACAACTCAATCATGTCCGTGAAAAATCAAAACCTAAAAATCATTCTCTATTCCTAAACCTAAAACAAAGCGTGGAAATTAGAACCTCAATGCCCTCAATATAACACCCACTACCAATAACAAGGTCTTCAAAATTTCAAACACCACAACCAACAGTTGACTGCAAAGCCTAGGGGAGCAGAGTCATCATTCTTCTTCGTAATGAAGCTTCGTTTTCACTTTTCCTTAAACTAGATCAATTTCCCACTCCTCTCCCTCGTCAATTAAAAACATAATAAATCAATTAATTTTTTAACCCGGGCAATGTGGAACGAGCAAATGCAAGAGAAATTTCGTTCACTCAGGCATGAAGCGAATGCAGGATATTACCGTGGGTTGATTTTTGAAATTAAAATTTATAGACTAAACAAAGAAAGTGGTGTTCGCAGGTTTGACAGAATTGAAAAAGAGAAAAGGATACCTGCGATCAGAATAGGAATCGCGTTGAAGGGTGTGGGGTTAGGGATGAAAACGACGTCGCAGAGACGGAGAGAGAATCAGAATCAGTGCTTCTTCCTTCGGTTTTCAAAGGCGTAGAGAGAACAGAGAAAAAAAAAATTGAAAAGAACAGCCACGAAGCTTCAAAGCACTTAACAATTAACAGAGTAAAATTTTTGCGAGCGTAAACAATTAATTAATTAACTAATTAATTGATTAACGATCACTAATTGATCTCTTAAAAACGGTTATCTATTATAAGTCAAGAAAAGTCCAGCACCATTCTACATTCTACCCCTGGCGTATCCCAATTCTCAATGCTACTTTATTTTTATATATTTAATATTTTTTTATGGAATATATTTAATATCTTAAAAAAATAACATTGATATTTAATTATTATTATTATTGAAAAGGCGCATATATACTGTGTTTATGTTTTTATTATATTTTTATTTATTAAAATTTATTGTACATATTAATTTAAAATATAAATATTTATTCTTAAAATTATGATATTAAAATAAAAACAAATTATTGAAAATATAAAGAGAATATATAATTAAAAAATAAAATATATTTTTTATTATTTTATATTTAAATAAAAAATTAAAGAAAAATATGATTAAAAATAGTATATATATATATATATATATATATTATATAAATTATACTTTTTCTCTTCTTGATATTTTATGTTAATATTATAATCTATTTTTTTATATTTGTAAATTTTGCAAATATGAAAATTGTTGTTCACATAGATAAAACAATAACGAATAAAAGATACTAAAATGAATCAAACATTTATTTAAAGACTAAATAAATTCTCCGTAGGAAAAAGTGAGAAATTAAAAAAAAATATATATATATATATATATATATATATATATATATATTAAAATTTAAGAGGAGGATGTTGATTAAACAATAATTTATTTTTCCAACAAAAATAATTGATTCTTATTTACAATATATCAATGTAAATAATAATCATAATGACTTGAAAAAAATCCCTAGACTAAATATGAAATATCAATTTACCAAAAATATGGCATGTTTAAGTTAAACAATTTAGTAATATACCAGCAAATCAAATATATAAATTAACTAATATTGATAGTTTTGATTTAAAATTTCAAATCTTGAACATATGAATAATTTAAAAAGATATTATGATTTAAATAGTGATCCAATAAATAATATATAGAGTGTGAATAAAAACTATTTTGTAATTAAAATAATATTTTTAAAATCAAATTGTGATTGAATTAATGAAAGCATTGATTCAATAATGCAATGAGGCTAAAATTATGTTGAAATAGATGATACTTAAATTTATATTTTTAATCTTACATTATACTTTTACATAATAAAAGTATAGAACTATTAGAAATACGATTTGAAAATTGTAAATCAATATATAAGTAAATAAAACATTCATAAGATATCGGTCCAAAAAGATATTTTATAAGATAAAAATTAATAATAATTAAGACTAGTCAGATATTAAAAAAAAATCTTTGAAGAATTATATAAACTAAACTAAAGATAAAAAAGACCACTTCAAGCCAATTTTTTTTTATTAATCTTCAATCGATTTGACTAGTTATTTGTTAGTTCTTGGAAATTTTAGATATTTTTTTTTATGGAATTAATAGACTGGTTAAGAAATTAATTACTGCAAATCACTTTCGATTATGAGTTTTAATTGAAAATATAGAACTCAGTCAAATATTTCATTGACCAACTGAACTTATTATCAAGAACAATGCCCCTTGCTCTGTTTCTCGTAGAGAACAAATCAAATCCTAACCATAATATTCAATACAAGCACTTTCAATACAACCAATTAGCATAGTTCACCCCTCCATGAAACTACAATATGATCAGCAGAACCAGAAATTCTATACTCTAGTGGCAGTGAAACTATACTCCAAAAATTATAATGATCCTTTCAAGAGAAGTGGCATTGTGCTAAATTCACAGTGGCAACTTGATTTTCTCAGACCATTTGAAGATATCAGAATACACCCTATCACCTCCTAGATCTTCTCCTGTGGCCCCTGCTGCCACTCTTATGACATCCTCAATCAAAGCAAAGTTTCCCATGATGTCAACATGAGCACCACTTTGTGTGCCTCTTCCTTCTAGCAAGTTGCTTGGAGGAGAATGATCATATTCTCTAACGTAGGTGCGAATGCCAGAAGGGTTGAATCTTGTTTTTCCACGCCAACCTTTAGCACACATGAAGCCTGAGCTTAGAACAGGCACAGTCTCATCCCCATCAACAGTGTATACTCCACCGTGTAGACAGCTATCTTCATCATGACCACCATCTTGAGTTGTGTCAATTTCAAAAGGAATGTAACACTCGGCAAAGGGAGTTAACTTGTACACATAAGATCTTTCAGTTGGTAAGCCAACTCCATACATAGAGAAGATTTCCATATCAGGGGCATCTGGTAATCTGCAGTTATTTTAGAGTAGCAAAAGACATCAATTCAATGCACAAAATGAGTAACTACACATGAGAAGTGGTCAATACATTGTCAACCAATATCCCAGATTATAAGAGCTAAAACTATTATGGAGCACTACCACCAAAGTGTTAATATTAGAAATGTATTACAATGATAAGGGTATGTTTCATTTTTATTATTTTCAGAATTAATATTAGAAATGGAGCTAAAAAAGCTTACTTTGTTTCCAAGGGATTTGACCAATACTTGTAGTGATTATATTTAGGGTCATCCAAATTGTCAGCAATTCCATAAGAGAAATGAGCACTACCACGAGTCATCATCTTTGGAGCAACAAAATGAAGCAGGTCTACGATTGAGCCAGCTGTGTAAACCTTATGTTCAGCAACTGCTCTTACTCCCTCAATTCCCATTTCATGGTATTCAGTCCACACATCACGACAAGTGGTATTAGCAACACTGCGACCCTTGAGGGCACCCTGTTAACAAGAAAATGAGTACAAACTATAAACATGATAGATTCAGAAAGCTTGATAAAATGTTTGGCAAAAGAAGTCTAAGAGTTAAGGTTTAAGAACTAACTCAACCCCATAAAATTGGTTTGTATAACGAGAATTATACAAAGCTTATAAGAACTACATTAACAATCTCTCTAATCAATGAGATCTAAACACACCTCCTCATATTCAAGGCTACTAGACATTTGGAGTGTGGCAAATAAGGATGGTCAAGTGCCAACATATCCTCTTACCTAAGAATATACATCTAGAGTGAAGATAAATGTAGGTGATCCAATAACAAAACTAGATATAACTAAATCTCACAAAATAAGTTTGTCAGGTGAGATAATTGTCCAACTCTTATAAGAACTAGTTATCCATCTCTTTACCATACAACAGTACAGAAATTTAAAGATTCATTGTTAAAATAAGCTCACCCGGAAGTCAGTCATCTCAATCGTAGAGGAGGGTGCCTCGGCCACGTCTCTTCCAAATGATATCATTCTTCCATAGTTGACAGAATTTGTTTCACTGGTCTCTTGTTGTGTTAACTGAGTATAGTTACTGCTGTGCCTTCTCTTGCTAGGGTGATAACCTTCCTCTGGTGACCAATCAAGATCACCCCATATAGTATCTCCTCCTCTTGGTATCATTGACATTGTTGAGTCCCAAGAACGGGTCATCTTCATTACATGTTGCAATGTTTGAAGCCGAAACAGATCGTTATCTAAAAATCCTGGAGCTATTGTCCTTGATTATAACATGAAAGAACCAAATTAAGTCTAAGATGCTGAACCAAAATAGTACTGGTATAGCATTAGTGGCAGTACAATTTGAATTTCCTTTCTAAATGCAGATAAATAGTAGGTGAAGCAGAAACTGTTAGACTCGTATTATAAAATTTGTAAAACAGCTTATTTTAACAACTAGATCAAACAGGTAGGTAGCATAAAGTTGCTGTAATTTTGAGCAAATTGCACTGATACCTCGTAAAGCTTCTTGAAATTGCACATGACCCTTTAAAGTTTACAACAACCCCCTCATAGAGGTATACAGTGTATTGTGTTTATTGGGTGACACAGCATAACAATATCATGTGTAATTGTACAAGGAATGTCAACGTAATATATTTCAAACAATTAAAGAAGGTAAGTGCAGAGTTTAAAAAGGAAGGAGTAATTAACTAAATATGTGGAAACCTCAGCAGTAAATTTGTAATTTACTTAGAAAAAATTGAGTATAATATTGTTGAACCAGGCTAAGTAATCACCAACTTTCTTCATAGCAACTAACATGACATGACCAATAAGTAAATTTACCTGGCAACAGCAATATCCCTGGCTTCAGCTGAGAAAAGCCCTGCTATAGCCTTGGGAACACCTAAAAATGGTCCACCAATGTTTACAACTGCCTTTATATATTTAGAACACCAATCTGGTCCTCCCCCACCACCCATAGGAGCTGGTGCTTCAACCCATTTCATAAAATGAAGAAAATACAATACACCCATTGAATGTGGAATAATAACTGCCTTATTCCCACCATTAATAGCAACCATAAGTTCTATGTTGCTTTTTATCCGACTAAGTGTCTGATCCCTCACCTGATCAATGAATTTAACAATTAGAGGAAAAAAAAAGATTCAGCAATTATTTAACAAATATATATATACTAATTTTTTTTATCTTAGTATAGGTTATTAATGATCAATGTACTTCTTTTTAGGTGAGTGGCGTGGGGCATAAGAACAGTAGGTAAAATCAGTCATAGAATATATACCTCAGTGTTCTGAAATGCTATTCTCCAATCATATGCAGCCATGTACATGGTTTTTTCTTCATAACCAATGCGTGCCAAGTTTGCAATTAGGACTGCCCATACAAAGTACCCGGCAGCAAAGTAATCAGCAGCTACAAGTCCAGAGACAGGCCTAACTCTTATGCCTGGTGGATCTAATCCTGTTTCGTTGTCCAGTGACATGTGATCCACCCAGCATGAAGGTCTGCACAACATCCATCAAGAAACAAAACATAAATCCTTATCCCACCATTTCTAGGCCTAGAGGAACTTAGTTACAAGTATCACTAGCATAGTTTAAGAGTGCAAGTTAAAAGAACAAGTTGAGTAAGAAGTGGCATATCAGAGAATTCCGCAATGCCTATATATCAAAGCAACAAAAATGGCAGTCCAATGCACGAATTTCCCACCTAAGGATAGGCTTTTTCTAGGATCTGAACCCGTGATCTCCAAGTCACAAAAAGTTACCATTGTGCTAAGGCTTGACATTTCAAAAACACTTAAATGATGGTGAACAATCTTATACACCTTGTCATACTGTATTTAGGATTACCATTTCGATTTGGAAATCTATCTTCTCTTTGATGTTTAAATTCAGTACATTTAGCTAACAGAGAGGTAAGAAGAATTGGAATGTTTTCCCCTGTGAAATGGATAAATTAAAGTCTCAACCAATAATTGTACTTCTGTACCAATTCAAGTATAAAGATTACTGTTCTATTAATAAGAATAAATTATGTAAGTAATTTTGTATGCTTTCAATGATGCAGTCTAAGAATACGGGGAATTCCAATATTAGAAGTTCATTGTTTGACCGTACTTGGGACTGATTGTTGCTTCACCCATCGATCAATGAATACTTGAGAAATCATTTGTCTTGTGAAAGTAATGAAATTAATGCCAATTAGAAAAATTCTCAACACTTTCACGCTGCATAGTCCTTCCACAGTTCTTGTTGCAGGGTACATTAATTATCCAGTGACGGAGTGATGCGTGAACTGTTATGTTTTTTTAAGTAAAAAGAGTTACACCATAATTATAAGCTATAGCTATTGGTCCAATAATAAGCGCTCGACTCAACAATAATGTAAACAAGTTGACATATACATCCAACATTCCAAAACTAGAGTTACATATTTCACCAAAACACCTCATCCTCCATACATCATCAAACGTTACCTCTTTAAGACGATTCCAATCTGCTATCACCCAACATCATCCTCATCAGCATCAACCAAAAACAGGCACAACACACACCAACAACATACTTACCTAGTGGCACGACAAAACAAGAAGCATGCATACATCACTATCGCATCAAATTAAGGTAATGACTAAGAGTAAATACTCTATGCACTAACAATGTAATGGAGTTTTACAATATCAGCTGATCACAAACGTTCATGCATGTCAAGTTTATTTGACTTTTATAATAATAAGTATCTTAAAAGTCATACTAACTATGTTTTCCGATTAGTTAACAATGGAAACAAAAAATGATGCTAACAGTGTATAGAAATTGAACTCAATGAAAAAAACAAGCACGAGATTTTATCATTATCAACAAAAAACAGAAACACAACATACCGACACCATAAACCACTTACCTAATAGAATGACAAAACAAACCACATGCAAACATCACCATCAAATCAAATTAAGGCAACAAACAAAAGCAAGAACAACCAAGATTGTTTGTTGTGATACCTTTTATATACTTCTCCAAAAGTACCACCCCATAAGCGTTTTCTGAATAACCCTTCGGCACACTGATGACCCTCCCATAGTTCAAGCCCCCCAGTGACAATCCCGGGTACAAAAACAACAGGGTGTTTTACCCTGAGCCCCTCCTTCTTGAGCTTAAGGCCCGGCGGGTCAGGCATGGGCCCAGTCAAGGCCTCAGTCACGTACTGAGGAATCGAAGAAGGCACCATCTGATACAGAAACAGAAGAAACCACCACAACGTGCAAATGCACCCCACCCACCAGCAACAGTTATCCAAGCACGACCATTTCTTCTTCTTCTTCTCCCTCACCTCACCTTTCTTCTTCTTACTCTTCTCATTCTTATCATCTTCTTTCTCCTCTTCGCTTAGAACCTTCGGCTCCGAACTCGGGCTCGGACCCTGTTGTATTTCGGGCCCTTTTCTCCGACGAAGAAAAGACATATTCTAAAGCACGTTACAAGCTTCAAACCTCAATTATCTCGAAAAAATAAATCACCTTTTTCTGTTTCTCTCTTTTTTATGTTCCGTTAACTTTTCCCCCACAAATTACAAACAGACGGGGAGGCGTTATTTTCCTCAATGATTGAAGATTTAGACAGAAATCAAAACCCCGTGAATCAAAATCCAATTGGGTAGGTAGCTCGGCCAACTCAAAATTTATTTTTCTTCAACAAAAGAAAACAAGTGGCGCGACTTATTGGTTATGGCATCTCTGAACCACTGAATGAAACAGATATTTCAAGCTTTGTCTTTTTTTTCTCTCTCTGTGTCTCAGATTTTTTCGAGAAACAAGGAGAAGCTTATCAGGAATTTTGGATGATGCTGTTATTGGCTGTGTTGTGTGATGATGGGCCAGAGATTGAGTTAATTAAAACCGAACTCGAAAACGTGGCAGAAAATAATTGGTTTGAGTTAATGATTCTGTGTTCGTCACAACTACTGTCAATTATTTGTGTCTGCAGGGTCATAAGAAGAACAACTACCAAGATCTGGTTTGATAAAACAATTTTTTTTATATTTTTTTTCTTACCTACTTGTAACTTTTTTATGAGATAGTTTTGTTTGAAAACTATCAAGTAATGAATTAGATTTTTTCATAAAATTAAATTTTTATTTATTAATTTTTAAAGATTATTTAAATCACCATGCATTTTGTTTTTTTACGTGCTTTCACACACCCAAAGGAAGTATTAAGCCGCACAGTGGATATATTAATATTATTTTATTAATGATTACATCGTACTAATATTTCTCATAATATTAGTATATAAGGACATGGTTTAACTTTTTTTATTTTTCAATTATCTGCTTCTGCACAAAAATTATGAAATAATTCTTAATAACATTTAATTAAAGGACTTAGAAAGTTGACGTTTCCATTAACTTTGACCGACAATCTACTAATTAGCGCCTACGAAAATGGTGGTGTCGGCAGGAAATGCATGAACAGCAGAAAAAGTTATTTATAATATATCCTTCGATGAAAAAAATAGTTATTTTATGATTTAAAGAATTTATATTTTTATTAATAGAAATTAAAGACAAACTATGATGAAATTGGTTAGATTTAATATTTTGATAATTAATTTGTTTAAAAAATAGACTTAATAGTTCTAATTTTTTTAGTATATTTTCACATGTTTTATCTAATTCATCAACCTAATAAAATGGAATAGACTAACTTATTAATTATTTTAAAAAAATATTTATATATTAAAATTATAATTAAAAAAAAATATTATTAAAATATACAAATATATAATAATAAGATAATTTAAATTATAAATATTTATAGTTAATATATAAATATAATATTTTTAAAATTTATCTAATCAAAATTTAAAAATTTTATATAAATATATTTTAAAAAAATACATATAAAAAATTATATATAAAAAAATATATTCATAGATTGACCACCAACCGGTACATTCATCCTTCGATAGAATTTGGTTAAGATTTGTATAATCATAACAAATCTATATGTGATGTCCTTTCCCATTTTTTTTATAAATTTTCTTACGCAAGATGAGTCAAAATGAACACACACCGTCTCATCTTATATTAAACTTTTATAAAAATGATGTAATTTAAAACTGTAGAAATAGAAAACTAAAACTTAAGTGATGAAATAAGAATGGATCGTTATTTTTTTTTTATTTTCTACTGTTTTTATTCTTACTCCTGTATATTAATCAATGAAACCATTTTTTCAATTATTTTTTTCATTCTTAATTCAAACATAGTCTTAATTAGAATTTTTGAAATAATTACAAAACTAAATATGAGTAATAAAAAATAAAAATAAAAAATATAATTATTTTAAAAAATAATCTATGTAAAATTTTATTATTTACAAAAATAATAAATAAAAAAAATTAAGTAATTGTATTATATAAAATTTCTCATATCTATTTTAAAAAAATAATAAAAAAGGTGATTTGAAAATATAAGAAGAAAATAAACCAAAATAGACAATAAAAAGACATATATATCTTCTCATTCTTTTAATAAAGAAGATAAATATTTTATTTATTTCTAAAATCAGACAACTTTTTTCTTCTTATCAATTATCCTAAACTATTTAAACCTTTCTCATGTTGTTTAATTTCTGGGGAAAAAAATCAATGCTTATTTTTAAGTTTAAATAAAAACAGATATTAAGAATTGTTTTTTATTTTATTAGAAACATTTATGTTGTTATGTCATCTTCGTTTTTTCTTTAAAAGTTTTCAATATGCAACTAACTAACTGGTTGGAACTAGATGAAGATTTGGTGTGTTTGATAACTGCAAAATAAAAGTTGAGTCTTGTAAGGTTCACATGGATTAATGATGGTGGCAGCTTTTAAGAAACACTATGCACATTCTTTAAGTATTAACCATCATCTTCTGTATTATTAATAATAATAAATTAAATGAATGTTGTGCTTTTTACCATTATTATTAATTTAAATTGTAAATATATCTATTTTTTAAACATGGAATGTTTTGTAAATATGTCATGGAGTGAAAATGCTAAAATAATATTTTTTAAATACAATAATTATATCTATTTTTAAATTTGTTTTGAAAATAAACTCAATAAGTTATTAAAAATATTTACAAATTAAAAGAATAGTGAAAAAAGAAAAAAAAAAAAAGAAGTTACACGTCATGAAATTTTAATTCAAAAATAGAAGAAGCCCGTGGGCTGGAAAAAGTAAAAGGCCCTTTCGGAGAAGGGCCACTCTGCGAAAACGCCTATTAATGCTTTCAGAAAATAAAAGTAAAAGTAATAAAGAAAAAATGTTACAGCATAAATTCTAATACACTTTTTTTTAAATAGTTTGTTTTAGTTAAAAAAATATTTTCATTACTAAATTTCACTTTTATTCAAGGGCTTTTTCTTCTTGCTTTACAATTTTTAATTAATTTAAACTAATAATAATTACCACTAAAAAGTTATATAAATAGAAAAAGAGAGTAATGATTTCAGATAACTTCTTATGAAAGGAAACAATTATGATTTGAGTTTGATTATATGAACATGAAAGTTGATGATGCTTCATTTTCTTACCTTTAATTTCTTTATCATCTTTTTTATACAAGTCATAGAATAATGCTTTATAAAGTACAGAAGAATGAAGTTCCACCTGAAAATTTGTAAAAATAAAATACAGAATATTTAACATCTTTATCCCTTTGTAAAGTTGCATTCTTTATGATAAATTACTTTACAATCATTATTACTATGCTCTACACATGTTTCATTACAAATTCAGAACACCTTTTTGGTAATATGAAATTTTGGAACCCACAAAACACAATTATGTTTTAATGGAAGATTAATCAGTTTCACACATGCATTTGATAGCATCATAAAATAATAAAATATAATTTTTTTATATAAACCCAATTATAACTAAATTATAAAACTTTTAAAGTTTTTTGTTATAATTTATTCTCTTATTTCTTATTTAATATAAAATCGTATCTTGTAAAAGATTGTTTAATTGTTAAAATAATAATTAATGGCACAAATAACTATATATATATATATATATATATATATATATATATATAGTTATTTGGTTATTTATTAATTAAACATAAAAAATCAATAACATTTTGTTTCTAACTATTTTTTGTGTTAGAAGAATTTCGCAAAGCAAGATGGATTCTTTTCCACGTTAACTTTTTTAACGTTTTAAAAGAAAGTAAAAAATCAATGGAAGATGGAAACAACAATGTTCCTATTTCTTTCACTATTTGGAATCTTTTAAAAAGAAAAGAAGACAAAAATGAAATGTTAGAACCGAACAAAAAGGAAAAAGTGATGATATATGTAAAAAGAAATACTAAATTATCTTTATTTTTTCATGTTTACCTCTTTTATGAATATATATATATAAGAGATTGTTTTTTTAATAATTCATAAAATATTAATTCTTTCGTTCTTTCCTTTTTCTCCTTTAAACTTTTTGCACTTCTTCTTTTCTTTCACTTATTTTTTTTCTTGGATAAACCATGAGAAATAAGTGGTCAAAAGATAACAATTTTTTTATCTAAATATAATTACTCATTTATTTTAGTTGTATAAAAACTTACTTTTTATATTAAAAAACATCATATTTTAGGTCTTTTTCGTATGTCATTTGAATATGTTTTAATGTTTATAGATATAACTTTAATTTTTTCTCCATAAACAATGAAGGAGTGATAAAATATTTATGTAATTTCATACAACTTTTTACGCAATCAAATAACTAGAAACTATTAAATAGTTGCATAGATGTATAAAAAAAGAAAAAGAAACTTAAAACCATCTCACAAACTACTTTGTTTTTGCCCTAGCCTTTCACTTTCCCTGCTTTCATTTTCATCCTCCACCAAAACATGACCTAGAAAGAGTGTTGAAGAAATGGCTAAAAGCAGTAAATGTGGAGTTGAGCATTCTCTTGTGGCCTTACATGGCAGATAGAATGATTGAAGGAGGCAAAGTAGCATCATTGTTTTGGCCTCTCATCCAAGTGTACATGCCCTAAATTCTTGAAACATAGTACAAAACCCAATCACGTCCTTCATTTTCCTTTGCAAGCATGTGACTCATGGTCCACTCATATCATCACAACATATATCTTCCTCACCATTCACTCATCAAAATTTACTCCAATCTATTAATGTCATTCAAATCATTCATATGATAATGTCTCCCCTACGGAACTAGGTGGCCCTCACTCTCTTCACCACCTTCAATCCATTAATGAATCAACCATTCCACCGTCACCTTTAACCCTTATATACGTCACGTACCAACCTAGGGCTACCAATATATATATATATATATATGGTCTTCAAAGTTTCAAGCTTTCTTCCATCGTAATAATCAAATATTAACTACGATTCCAACATTAATTTCGCCCATGTGCTGCATTGTGTCTCATAATGTGTCTGTTTCACATTTGTTAAAGTGTTTTTAGCATTCATGGATGCATGCCATATTACATTAATATTAGGGTTTATGGTTCATCAAGTTCCATGCCTTGGAATTCCTTAAGTGGTAAGATTTATTGGTTAAAGGTTTTCGATTATGGAATCTAGGGTTGCTATCTTGGTTTAATGTTGCATATGGAAAGAAACAAAAAGAGTCTTCCACTATTCAAGAAAAGAGTATGTTGCACTTTAATTATTCCTCCTTTCTTGATGAAAAGAAAATTGATTAAACCAAATCAATTTTTTTTTTTTTTGCTATAAGTTGAATATTTTAATGCATAGCAAGGTGGCATTGTTCAGATTGAAGAAATGAGTTGTCGGTATTTATGATTTTAGTGGAGGCAGCATATTAATTTTTATTATATACTTGTTATATTATAAAAATATTATTTTATTAAATTCAAAAATTTAAAATTTAAACTCATCATATCTTGGTTTAGTGAGCTATGATTTTAAAAATATTGATAATAATACTACTATATATATTTCTTGTTTCCTAACTACCAATGTAAACTTGATCATTTTCTTATTTGGTAAAATGCATGCACATGTTATGGTGTTTGAGAGAAGAAAATTATTTCTTGTTAGAATTATAATAAATGGAGTAGTAGTAACTCAACCATTATTATATTAATGATCATATTATACTTTTAATGCATGTAATAAGTTATATTAAACAATAATCAATATGTAACAAAAGTTATTTTTAAAGTAACAAATAATTTTTTTTGTTCATAGTTTATTTAGACATAGCATTTTTTTTTAATTCCATTGTTGTTTGTAATGAGAATCTTGCATGTTCAAGTCAAATAGAAATATAAAGAATATGATTTTCAATTATCAAATTAACATATGATAATTGATGCATGTGCTAACCTTTTTATTCACTATTGTGTTCCTTAATCCTTACTTATATGGGCATTGAATGAGCGAACAGGGTTACCAAATTTGTGCGAACTAGAATCGAGTCAAAACAGTGAAATGGAACGAAATTGGATGAAAGAAAATAATGGAAAAGGAAGTTTTTGGTATCTTTGAATTTGAAGATGTTTGGACTGTGAAAGAAATGGACAAAAGTGTGGCAGACACAGTACCAGTTATTCTGGTTTGACTACTGCACCATGCATCAACAAACAAAAACAAAAATAATATTCACATCTTCATCACTATAATAATTCAGAGAAAAAAAATTATAATATATAATAAAAAATATTAATTTAATTGTTTAAGTCAAACGGCTATATATGAGGCTAATTAATAGCTTAATAAGACAATTATGGATTTTGAATCTGATATGTTTTATGCAGAACACTGTAATGACATAAATTCACAATCAGAGCAGTTTCTTGTGTCTGTCTCCTTTCTGCCAAATCAAATTATGATGTTTCATATCATTCTTTCCTTCCCATTAATCACATCACATCCTTTCAAAAATGTGTTTTTTTTTCTTACCAAATTTATAGATAATTATTTTTTTAGTATAATTTTTCTGCCAGTTCATATTTTAGAAAACTAATACAATTTGCGTGTTGTAATGCTGAATCGTTTATAATATTTGATTGTGAATATATGTTTTTATGATTTGATGCATTCTACTATTTTGAGAAATGATGAACAAAATAAATTTATATGGCTTTGAATGAGAGGAAAGGAAGATGGAACATGTGCACGAGTGGCCGTGCTACCACGTGGAGAAGCTCTGCTTCAACTGTACTTTCTATACATAAAAAGCAAATTTTTAGTAATATTCAAATCATGGAATTTATAAACTTAAAGCGGGAGTAATTAATTAAAAATCTTTTTTTTATTCGTTTCAAAGTTTTGATCTATCATATTTTAGTTTTTAAAATTTCTTTTGATGAGTTAAAAAAATAATTACGAGAGATTTATGAGGAATATATAAAAAAATCTCTTTAAAATAAAAATTCTGAAAAAATTTATCTTATAATAAAGAAACGTAATAAAAATATTTTTGTTAAAATCTTAACAATTAAATATATAATAATATTGTGTATTTTAATAAATTAAAAATCTTACTTTATGTTTTATTTTTAATATGATTTAGCTATTGAAACTATTGAAACATGTTATAATGAAAATTCCTTTACACTAAAGAAATATTTAAAATATCGTATCAATTAGAATTATAATTTATATTTTTGTGTAATAAAAATATTGTCTTATAATAAAAAATATTAATAATGATACACAGTAAATATATCTAATCACATATAATATTATATTAAAAATTTAATAACTAATATGTAATTTATTGTTTAAAATATCTTGATATGAGTCTTATAAATAAAATTTATTCACTCTATATTCTCATTTTTCTTATATTTACTTAACTATCACAGTATATTTATAACTAAATTTTCCATTTTTTTAGCATTAAACAGAAAATAGATCATCAAATAATAATAATCTAAATCGATATATCTAAGTTTATTTATTATTATATTTTTTTAATAACCTCAACTCATAAATAATCATGTTTAAAATAAATTTAAAAACATCATTTTTATTGTAATAAGAAACTTAAATGAAACAAACTTTAAAGAGGGAATTTGTAATTCATACAAAATTATTAATGATTGAAATTAGTGATGACATGGTAGAGATTAGTGAAAGAAAATAAATAATGCTGATGAAAGTGGTCACAGAAATGAAATGTTTGACATTGTAATGCTGAGTGTCGTGGGAACTACTGAAACATTATCTGTCCAACACAGTGGGAGTATATGTTTGAGTATTGTAGAGCCAATTATGTTCCCTTCATGACACAATCCTCCAAACCTGGGAGTCCTTGGTGCTCAATGTTGTTGGTTTGGTCTGTGCCAATTGGGTTCACACCATCTCATCATTTTAAGGCAAAAGGAAAACTATGGTGCACCAAGATGTTGGTGTCGATCATAATAAGATAATTCCAGTCTGTCATGTGCCACTGAGGGTGCAGTCAAAGTAATGTTGTATTCCAGTCTGTCATATGCCACTTAGAGCACAGTCAAAGTCATCTCATATTCAAGTAATGGCACTGTTACTGTGAGAGATACTCCAATTTCATTTGCTTAATTTAGTCATGCACTTTACACTTTGTTTAGAATGAGAAATGAGAAGAAAAAGATAAGTCTTTAATTATACAAAATTCATGTTCATGAATATAATATTTTATGGAAAAACTCTTATTCTGAGAGATGGTTGAGCACAAAACATGTCCTTAAAAGTGCAATGATGTTAACCTCTTTATGTTAGTTATTCTGAGGAATTTCAAGTGAGAGGAACCTAAATAACTACAACATGTCTTCATGCAAAACATGTCATCATCTTTCACACATGCCACATTTGAATACTCATATTCAAGCTTTTATAAACATAATGGCTCGTCACACCAAAATTCAAGCATGTTTGCATAATGTTCATATCATTCCAAACTGTAAAATTGTTGTCACACATGCTTATATGAAAAGAATCCTTATTAGAGTTCCTTCTATTTTGGAACATAGTTGAATGTGTGTTCAAAAGTTATATTTTTAAAACAAAAGTTTTTTTTTACTAGAAGGGTAAAAGTAATTCTATTTTTTTAGAATGCATACAAATTTGAAAAAAAAATAAAATTTTGACTTACAAACTTTTAATAGAAACAAAAGGCAGTATAATTGAAGAGAACAAAGTACAAATATTAAAAATGGAATCTAAGAATAAGTTAAGTCTAAATTAAGTAAAATTGAGGAAATCAAGCAATATATAAAAAAAATATGACTCATAATATAATGTTTTAAGGTTTTTTTTAGAACGATGTCAATCTGGATTGAATTCATGTATGAGTATTTTTTTTCAATAAATTTTCCTTAAAAGACCTAATAAAAACAAGAGGAAAAAGAAAAAATAAAAAGAAAGAAAGAAGGAGGATAGTATGTTTTCCAAAAAAATATGAAAGAATTTGATGAGGTGAAATGGTGATAAAACATACCATGGTAAAATATCATTAAAAAAATATTATATAATTAATAAAAATGAGAGGTGCACATAAGACAATGATAAATTAAACCATAAATGCCTAGTTTAATTTAGTATAATTGGTTCATATTATAAATTTGAAAACTCACTCTAGAGGATCTCATTCTTTTCACTTTGTCAATTAACTCATTTATTTTGTTTTATTTTTTTCCTCTTTGTGCAGCAACTTTCACATTCAAAATGAGATTGATTTTTATCATCAAACTTAAATTCAAATTAAATCACATTTCATTTCAAATTATACTAACTATTACTATTATAAATATGCTATTATTTTAAAGTCAAATAAATAATAATTTATTTTGAGTTAAAACTGATTATTTTTTATAATGCTTTTTGCTATTATTACATTATTATCTTTAATAAAATCAATTAACTTTATGTAAACAAATATTTACCCAATTATGAAGCTTGATACTGCTGTTTTGTTGTTACACAGCATGATGCAACTCATTATGAAAAAATAATATGCATATTTGACAAAAGGAAAAAAAAATAAAAAAATTGAGACAACTTTGTAGAGAGTAATAACATAAATATGCGATTTTTATTAGGTGGGGCATGTTAATATTAAAGTGGCAAGAGTGCATTTGCACAATGTCCCCCATTTTAAGGTGATCTAGACAAAACACACACAAGCTGGGAACTTCACGCCGCAACACAGCACAACACAACACTCCCATTTTCACCTTTTTCTCTCATCGGAAAGAATAGGGTGGCGCATGCACACACACTTTTCATGATCTCTCTCTATATATATGTGCACTATCATACGTTATATCATACATAGAGGGACACATAAGTCTCTAAGCCCAAACCTCACAGTCTCACACGTTGTAGAGCTACATACATAGGGAGCTCAAATCTCAATGGCGCTTCAGAGACTCTGAAAAGGAAGCAAGGGTGTTGGGTACTCATTCTCTTAACTTGCACTCTTTGTTTTTGATGTGTGTGTTGTGTGTCTTATGTTAGTCTCTCCTCTGACTTGGAGACAGAGAGAGAATCAAATTCACTCTTAACTTCGATATAAAAAAATGAAAAAAGAAATGATTTTAAATGAGTCTTGATCTCATAAATCGCCTTGAAACATGTCCCTTTTCATCTCTATAGCTAACCTTCAATTTCTAGCTCCCTCTCTCTCTCTCTGTTGAAAGTTGAATGTTGTGATTTTGGTCTCCATTCTCTCACTTTCTCTGCTTGACTTGGTTGGTGATTGTTCAGAGAGCAGCACATTCAATGAAGCTTTTGGTTTTTCAGTTTTGGGGAGTGGATCAAGTTGACCCCAGATCTTAAATTTGTATGATTGCTGCAAAGCGTCATCCTTTCTTCTGATTGATAGCTTCGGTTGGTACTTGGTAGTGTGACCTCACTTGGTTATCTTTTGTCATTGAGAAATGTTGACTTGCATAGCGTGTACCAAGCAACTCAATAATGGATCTCTTTGCCAAGAAGAAGAGGAAGAAGCTGTTCACACGCCTAGCACCAAGCAAGCCATCAAGGCTCTCACTGCACAGGTAAATTGACTATTTTCCTTGTACACTCGATTTGTGTCATTACCAAATCTTAAAACAGTTAGAACCCACCTCTTCAATTATGCATTTCTTCACATTTGGTTGCTAATAGCGTAATAGTAATACCAAGAGAACTAACTAAAAGGATTCAATTTTGTTTGTCTGTTTGACTTGTTTTTACTTAAGTGGGAACTATGGTGACAGAGGGGTGGTTTTGTTTTTCAGATCAAGGACATGGCAGTGAAGGCTTCTGGGGCCTATAAGAGCTGCAGACCTTGTTCAGGATCTTCCAACGGTAACAGGAATAGGAAGTATGCAGACTCAGATATGGGGTCAGATTCAGCAAGGTTCAACTGGGCTTACCGCAGAACTGGGAGTTCCAATTCAACCCCAAGGATGTGGGGGAAGGAAACGGAAGGTGGTAGGGTGAAAGGGCTCTCCAGCGGCGAAGGAACACCAGCATCAGTGAGTGGACGCACTGAGTCAGTGGTGTTCATGGAGGAGGATGAGCCTAAGGAGTGGATTGCCCAAGTGGAGCCTGGTGTGCTTATTACTTTTGTTTCATTGCCTCAGGGAGGGAATGATCTCAAAAGGATACGGTTCAGGTACTAGTACTACTACCCATCTTGTGTGTGTTTGGAGATTGCACATTTCGGAGTGTAAGCACATGCCTTTGTCATGTGGTAGAGGTTACTCGCTTTTTAGCCAATGTGACTTTGTCCTTTCTTGTAGTTTAAACTCTTTCTTATTCTTTGATCTGTCAAGCTAAGTACATTTTGTTTGGGAGTGATCACATGCTTTTCAAAGGCTGTCCAGATTCTAGATTGGCAGGATCTATCTTGTTGCTATTGTGCCTCTTTGGAGGACCTCAGCTTTGTTCCATTGTCAGTAACTCATGCTTGGCTGGTGTGGTATGGTAGGCCGGGACAAAAGCAAAAAGGATTTTTATCTTCTAGCCTGGTCATTCAAATCCACTCCCTCCCCTCCTCTCAGCCCACGAAAAGAAAAAGGAAAAAGAAAAAAAGAAAAGAAAATAAAGGAATTTGTGCAAAGAAAAAGGCCACTGCTAGAGTGATATTCATTTTATGAAATACAAGCAAATTTGTCACCCTCTCCTGTTCTGAATAAAACACAAAGTACTTAAATACAATTACTAAAAGGGATATTAGAAGGGTCTATTCAAACATAAATAGTTTTATGAATATGAATTGAATAGTTTCATTAGTTTACCTTAGATAATAAAAAGTCCTTTTTTGTTGGGGTAAGTGTCCTTTGGGTTATTAGACTCAACCTTAGGCTCATCTCTCTTTCATGAGAGAGTACAGGCTTCTCTTAAGCAGTCTCAGTAGTCAGAGTTGAATTGGAAACAATCCAGAAGATCATGAATATTAAATCACTCAAGAGTCAAGAGCTGGAAGCTTGAGAAATTTTCAACCAAGGGAAATATACTAGTGTCGGATGTGACATTTCTTTTTCTAAGCCCTATGATAATTGTACTAATTAATTTATTTGATATTTGTTATCAGTCGTGAAATGTTTAATAAATGGCAAGCTCAGAGGTGGTGGGCAGAGAATTATGACAAGGTCATGGAGTTGTACAATGTTCAAAGGTTCAATCAACAAGCAGTTCCTCTTCCAACCCCACCTAGATCTGAAGATGAGGTGAACATACAACTTCTTTGCAATTTGTTAAGGATTGCATGATTCAATCTTTAACCAAAAACACATTCAGCTTACATGTTATCCTCAACAATCAATCATAAATTCCTTGTAATTCATATTTGAGATCTTGAGATATTTGAGTTAAAAGCCTGGTTCTTGAATGAGCAAGAAGCGTGTAAGGATAAGCTTTCCCACTTTATGTGTAACCTATCAGTTAACTAGGGTCGTAGGTTGTTATCTTTTGCATTTACATGATAAGTTCATTAAGAATCTTCTGTTTTAGTGATTTTGCTATATATTTTAGTTGGTATTTACATGACTTTTTCTTTTTCAGAGCTCAAAGATTGAATCTGCTAGGGACAGTCCTGTCACTCCTCCGCTCAGCAAAGAGCGTGCACCCCGCCATTTTCACCACCCAATGGGAATAGGCTACTCCTCATCTGATTCACTGGATCACCACCAAATGCAACCTCAACCTTGCTATGAAACAAGTGGTCTGGCATCAACACCTAATCTTTCCAACATTAGTGCACCTAAGACTGAAAAATCATCCCTTGATGGTTCTGTAAGGACCAGCTCATCTGGAGAAGATCACTCAGGCGATTTTTCAATCAGCAATGCCAGTGATATGGAAACTGAATGGGTTGAACAGGATGAACCAGGAGTCTACATCACTATCAGAGCACTGCCAGGTGGAACCAGAGAACTCAGGCGTGTTCGGTTCAGGTAAGCAGAAATCATTAGTGTGGAAACCAAATTACTTTTAATGCAACAGCTTTTTTCTACTTAGTTGCTAATTATCTAAACAGGTTGTATTGTGTGAAAAGCTGAAAACTTGCTCATGCTCCTTGACTTTTGTCATTTTTTAGAATAAATAGTCCATTCAACGTTTTTCCAATGTCTTCCATTACAAATCATTATGTGTGATTATTTTGTTCACTTTTACAATAACTCTTGAAAGCGATACTAAAAATGACTTTTATTTTTTTGACAGTGTAAAAAATTTACAATGATGATGCATGAGCATGACTGTTTTTATTTTGGTAATTTAGTTTACATTCAGTGATTTGATTCTATGATCTACTTTTATTTGCTTTTAACCGTAATGGAGGAATAAAAAATGAAGCTGGTTAGGGATGCCTGACTCCTAAAGTTTTATTAGCTACTTCTGAACAAAGTTTTTGACTTTTCCCTTTTGATGCCTGACTCTTCAAGTCTTAACAGCAGGATTGTTTATTCATCAAGTTTGATTTTGTCATGAATAATCACATTCATTTAATTAAAAAAAAAATCTTTCTTCATTCTTTTACACAGCCGAGAAAGGTTTGGAGAAATGCATGCGAGATTGTGGTGGGAAGAGAACCGTGCTAGGATACAAGAACAATACTTGTGACTGTGACTATAGAAGAAGAGCCTTTATACAGCCAACTGCTTCAGCAGGCTAACACAGTACAGCTTGAAAGCTTTACAACAGTGTTGTGCATTCTAGATCAGTTACCTCGTTCCAGGCCATGTAACGGCAACTTTCAACTTTGTAGTTCACTTTAGCTGTGGAGAAATGCAGATGTTGGGAAATATTAAACTGTGATAGTGATATTTTAGTCTTAGTTAAAACTTGTCCCTGACAATGTCAGTCATATGTTTCCATCTTGTATGAATTTTGAACTATTCCAAGTGAGAAAACAAGTTTGGTTCTGTCAAAATGGTTAAAGCAACAAAAATACGATGATGTAGGTTGAAAACTCTGCACTAAACGAATCACTGGAAAGTTAGAAACAAAGTATAAGGTAACAGAATTACATGGTTTCTGTTGAATATAGAAGAAATATGGTTTGAAATTAATCTCCCTATAAATCATACAGAGGGTAATTTATTTATAATAGAGAGGTATAACTAAAATAGTAATCGAAAGTAAATAGAATAAACAGAAGATATTATTTGATATTATGGTTAACAGTATCTAACAATATCTTAATAATATTAAACTATATCTAAGCAATATCTAAATAATATCTAACACTCTTCCTCAAGCTGGAGCATAAAAATAATATGTGCTAAACTTGTTACAAATATAATCAATTCTAGGCCCCGTAAAAATTTAGTGAAAATATCTGCTAACTGATCACTTAAGTTAACAAACTCAGTCTTGATATCTCCAGATATAATCTTTTCTCTAATGAAATGACAGTCAATTTCAATGTGTTTGGTTCTCTCATGAAAGACAGGATTAGAACTAATATGAAGAGCAGCCTGATTGTCACACACAAGTGTCATTTGAGTGATATCTCCAAATTGTAACTCTCTAAGCAATTGTTTAAGCCAAACAAGTTCACAGGCAGCTGAGGTCATAACTCTATATTCTGCTTCTGCACTGGATCTTGCCATAACACTTTGTTTCTTACTTTTCCATGAAATCAAGTTACCACCAATGGAGACACAATATCGAGATGTAAATCTTCTATCCGAAGGAGATCCTGCCCAATCAGCATTTGAGTAGCAAACAATTCTTGTATGGTTATTAGAACCATATAACAATCCTTTTCCAGGAGATCCTTTAATATACTTCAAGATACGAATAACTGCATTCCAATAATCTTCAGATGGTGAATTAAGAAATTGACTTACCACACTGACTGCAAAGGAAATGTCGGGACGAGTAACTGTAAGATAATTTAATTTTTCAACCAATCTTCTATACTGCTCAGGATTAGATATAGGCTTCCCCTGATTTGGTAGAAGTTTAGTATTGGGATCCATGGGTGTATCAACAGACTTTGAACTCATCAACCCAGTTTCCTCCAAAATATTTATGACATACTTCCTCTGAGATATAACAATACCATCATTGGAATGTGTCACCTCAATACCCAAGAAATATCTAAGTTTGCCAAGATCTTTGGTCTGAAAATGGTGACAGAGATGTTGTTTCAACTGAGAGATGTCATGGTTGTCACTACCTGTAAGAACGATGTCATCAACATATACTATCAAGTAAACACATCCAGCACTCGAGTGTCGATAAAAGACAGAATGATCTGCTTCACACCGAGTCATACCAAATTGTTGAACAAACCTTGCTAAACTTTTCAAACCAAGCCTTAGGAGACTGTTTTAGGCCATATAGGGATTTGCGAAGACGACATATCATCCTAGAAGACTCTCCCTGAGCAACAAACCCAGGAGGTTGCTCCATATATATTTCTTCTTGCAAATCACCATTGAAGAAAACATTTTTAACATCCAGTTGATAAAGAGACCATTGTTGAAGAGCGGTCATGGCGATAAATAAACGAACAGAAGCCATCTTTGCCACAGGAGAAAAGGTATCTCCATAATCCAACCCAAAAATTTGAGTATAATTTTTGGCCACAAGACGAGATTTGAGGCGATCAATAGTACCATCAGGTCCAACTTTGATAGCAAACACCCACCTGCAACCAACAACAGATTTTCCAGACGGTAACGGGACCAATTCCCAAGTTCCACTATTATGAAGAGAACTTAGTTCCTCTAACATGGTCTGACGCCAACCAAGATGGGCTAAAACTTCATAGACAGTTTTTGTAATGGTCACAGAAGGAATAGAGGAAAGACATGTATAAAAAGGTAATGACAATCGATGATAACTCAAAGCAATATAATGGGGAGAGGGATTACGTGTAGAACGAATACCTTTTCGGAGGGCAATAGGAAGGTCAGACTCATGTGTCAGATCCGGAGGAAACAGAGTAGTTGACACTTGAGTGGAGTCACATGGTGGTGGTTGTGATTGGTTTTGACAATTATAAATCTGAAGAGACAGTGGAGAAGAAGCTGATTGCGGAGTAGAAACTAATGGTGAAGAAGACACAGTTAGAGAGTCACAAACAACAAGAACATTAAAGGTACTAGGAGTGTTGACAAGATTGAATGGAGACAGAGGTGAAGATTGACTTTTAAAATAAAGAGACAACTCATCAAAGATGACATCGACAGACACAAAATAATGGTTAAGAGAAGGAGAAAAACATTTGTATCCTTTTTGTGATCTTGGAAACCCTAAAAAAACACATTTATGTGATCTAGGAGAAAGTTTGTCAAGACCAGAACTGAAATTATGAACAAAACATGTAGACCCGAAAACTCTCAGAGGTAAATGATGAAGTGGTTCATGAGGGAATAAAATAGAATGAGGTATTTTATTATCCAAAACCGAAGAAGGCATGCGATTAATGAGATAACATGCAGTAAGAAGAGCATCACCCCAAAAATGTTGAGGAACATCTCCATGAATTAAAAGTGTGCGAGTTGTTTCAATAAGATGCCTATTTTTACGTTCAGCTACACCATTTTGTTGAGGTGTATAAGCACAAGAAATTTGATGCAAAATATCGTGAGAAGCTATGAATTGTTTAAAAGAATGAGAAAGATATTCACGGTCATTATCACTACGCAAAACTCTAATAGAAACACCGAACTAAGTTTGAATTTTATTAAAAAAAGTTTGAAAGATATATAATAATTCAGAACGATTTTTCATCAAAAATAACCAAGTGCATCTGGAATAATCATAAATGAAAGTAACAAAGTATTGAAAACCTAAAGTAGACTTAACGCGGCTAGGTCCCCAAATGTCAGAATGAACCACGACAAAAGGGGACGAAACACCACGTGTGAAACTACGAGGAAAGGAAGTACGACTATGCTTGCCTAATTGACATGACTCAAACGCCAAACTAGATAAGTTGGACAAGACAGGGACAAACTTTTGTAACTTGGCAAGACTTGAATGACCTAACTGAGCATGAAGAAGAGAGGGAGACTTCATAACTGTACTAACATGTGTAGAGGGGCAGAGATAATAAAGACCATGAGACTCACATCCTGTGTCAATCACCTGTTTCGAACTCCGATCCTATAAACACACAGAATTGTTGGTAAAAGTAACAACACAATCAAGAGAACGAGTTAGACGACTGATGGACAACAGGTTAAAAGGAGACCCAGGGACATAAAGAACATTATCAATGGTTAAAGAAGGAAAAAGTTTAACCGTTCCAACACCATGAGATGATACTCTAGAGTCATCAGACAGTGTAACAGAAGGTAAATGATTAGGAAGAGGATAAAGAGGAGAACAAAGATTTGTTACCAGTAATATGATCAGTGGCTCCTGAATCAAAAACCCAAGGACCAGGAGAAAATGATTGGGTCAGACCAGTAAAATATGTATTTGTATTTGTGACAGATATAGTGGAACTAGAAAATTGTTGGTCCTTATACCATTCGAGAAATTTGTTGAACATAACAGACATGTCGGATGCAACGGAAGAAAGAGGATCCCCAGCAGATAAAGGTGGAGAAAGATTGGTATGAACAACTGCAGCAGATCGAGGAGGACGACCATATAATGTATAACACTTGTTAATCTTGTGACCTAGTTTGCCACAATGTTCACACTTAAGACATCCTTTTCCCCAACTCCGATAGTGGTGATCTCAACGACACGGTGGTCACCTGACCGAGACAAGCAAAATCATATGTCACTGGTCAAAAAATGAAACTCCGGCGAATTCTCCGGCAGCGGTAGATCCGGTAACTGCTCCAGCGGCAATGGTGACAGCAACGTGAACCAGTACACTAGGTAAGTTCCCAGGAAAGAGATGTGGGTCACTAATGAACACACTTAAATACCAAGTCTTTCCTTGCCAGAATTTTCCTAGACATGCACTTTCACACTACCAAATAAAATTCAGTAACAAAGATAATTATTTTCTGATGTGGAGGATCAGTTTACCAGCAATGGTGGGGCGGCTCTAGCAGCGGTGGGGCACGACTCTAGCAGTGGTGGGGTGGCTCCAGTAGTGGACAAAAGGCAAAAAAATAATTCAAGATAACCTTAAGCTCTAGATATCATGTTGAATATAGAGGAAATATGGTTTTAAATTAATCTCCCCTTATGTATAAATCACACTAGGGTAATTTATTTATAATAAAGAAGTACAACTAAAAGAGTAACCAAAAGTAAACAGAATAAACAGAAGATATATTCTTTGATATTGTGGTTAACAATATCTACCAATATCTTAACAATATTAAATTATATCTAAGTAATATCTAAGCAATATCTAAATAATATCTTAACAATATTAAACTATATCTAAATAATATCTACAAATTTCTTAAGCTTAAGAAAATGTAAGGTTAAGGGCCAACACAAGTTTATATAGAGGAGCATGTCCAAGACAGTTGTTGTTCCTTCTGCCATTAATGTTTTGAGTGCCAAAACACATTATGACTATTTTAAAGGAATTCAGGAAGATTGATAAGGTGATAACTAAGTTCCAATCTTTAAAACATTAATGTTTTGAGTGCCAAAACACATTATGACTATTTTAAAGGAATTCAGGAAGATTGATAAGGTGATAACTAAGTTCCAATCTTTAAAAGAATAATCCTAGATCTGTTCATTCTCTTGTCATAGTTGGATTGACCCAAGTTTCTTGGTGGTATATGTAGCTGGAAGAACTTATTATGCATGTCATTCTACGTATATATTTTCCTCTCTCTTTTCATATTTGAAAATGCAAGTTAGTTCACTAGCATATGCAACCTATTATTATATACAAATGATCTTATTATTCTTTTAGTATGAGATCTAACCTAATGTTAAGTGAATTTGTTTATGCTTTAAAAATGTTTATTTCAATCATATAAGCAGATTTTAGTTTTTAAGACTGTCTGATACAAAAACAAGTTATTTACTTTGTCATTGTATAAAATCAAAGTATTTAAATTTATTAATATTAATTAAATCATTTTTTTTAAATCAAATTACTTACAATTAAAATAATTGAATTGAATTTACCACCCAAGCTTCCATTGGACAGACGAAAACCAACCAAAATAATTAGGCAAATTTACCCCAAATACACAGGGAAGACCCCTTTTGACAGCTATCAATACTTTGACAAAAAATAATGATAAAAAGGGACTTCAGAAATTATATTTTTAAAAATCCTGGAAAACTTAAAAAAAAAAAGGCAAGACATTTCACTCAAGCTGGTTTGAAAAAATAAATCATGATAAGATCTTAGCTTCTGTCCTCATCTGGCAATTACACCGTCTATGGTCATGGCCACGCCACCAAAAACTCAATGGTTGGAGAACAGTGGAACATATTCAACACCAAAAATAGTAAAAGAACGTTATCGTAAGCTATTTGTAAGTACTGTTACTACTGTCTGCAAAATTACCATCTTATCATTCTTTCAATAACCAAGCCATCACTGATTGCAAATTAACATAACATACATAAATGGAGAAGGAAAAAAGAAAAAAAAAGAAAAAAAACTTGTCAAGAACAAAACCAAGATTCCATAAAGTACTATATCAGAATAGAAGAAGCTTTTGTTCATTCTGTCATGTTATCCTCTTCATCTTCAGCTTCACTCAGATCAAGATCAGCCAACAATTCATCCAAGGGAACAGAGGGTAGCTCATCACCATCAGTCACCGATGCCATCTCTGATGGCTGGTACTCCTTGTTTCGGTATAATGATATGTTGAACCTCATGTCAGGGTTTTCTTCCAGATCTTTCAAGAACTGTTCATATTCTGAGACCATTTTGTCTTGATCAACTCTCCTATCATCAACCTCCATTTCAAGTGATTTAAGCTTCCATGAACGAGGCTTCCCACGTTTCTTTTGGCGTTTCTCTTCATAACTTTTCTTTATTAAAATTGCTTCAGGAATGTGCCCTTTGTACTTGTCCAACTCCATGTCATTACTATTAGCCCCGTATAGATCATAACCAAGAGCATAATCACCAGGATTTAAAAGATGGCCCAGATGAGTCCTGATACTAAATATTGTGTCGTTCTTACCAAAATCTGACACACGAGCAACTTGAGCATCTGCTAAATGATATTTTGTGCCACCAATAGTAACCTCAGACGAAACAACCTCCACATCCAGCACTATATATTCCACCAACTGTCGGCTAGTAAGTAACGACTTGAAGGATGTTCTCCAGTACTGATCAGCATCTAAGAAACAGTGCCTCAGGGTAAATGGATCAAGCAGAGCAATGCTGTTGGTAACCTTGGTGCAAATCACAATAGGACCAATATTTCCCAAACTAACAGCAACTTTTGGAGGCAGACAGATTATATCCTCACGACAAATGGGGCTGATTTCAACAGAAAATGTATATTTGTAGTTGTAGTTATTACTCTTAGGATCATGGGAAACTAGCTGCTTATCACTACGACTCCTTACAGGAGCAACTTTCCCTATAAACTCCACAAATTTAACTCCGTGACTTCTATTGGAGAAAAAGAAGTCAATACCTTGTTCCATCTGCTTGATTCTTATAGCACTAGCAGCAGCTCCGTGCTTCAGAATTAGCTGCTCTAAATAAAAGAAAGTACGCCTGTGAGAAACATGTTGCCTGAGTTGCACAGCAGCAACCCACTGGTCAGGATTAGCCTGGACCCTAGAACAGGATTCACACATATGCTCTTGTTGAACATACTCCACAGTATAAGACTGTTCAAGAATTGCTCCGTTGATAACCTCCTTCTGAACCTTGACCTTGACTTTTATCCTCCTTGAATGGGGTTCAGTCCAAATAAACTCGGCATGTATCAACCTCGCTTTACTTGAATTCAAATTCTTATGCAATTTCTTCAAACAAAATGTCAGCAGCTCTTTTGATTCTAGCTGTAGCTTGACCCAACTTCTTGGTGGCTGCAAGTAGCTCTCACACTCAGGACAATGTACCAGCACTAGCCGCTTCAGTAACCCTTCTGTTATATCAACTTCCGAACACAAACACTTCACACACATATTAGCAGCATTTGGCTGCATAGGAATTCCACACTTGCAACACAAAACACTGCCAATTGTTTGATGAACCTTGAACATACCAGTTTCCTCCGCCATGCCTGATGAACTAAACATATTGATGTAACGAAAATAGGATTCTCCTGTTCAGACAAGCATGGATGAGGGTAAGGATTAAAGGAAAGCTTTCAATGGGAAAAGTCATGATAAAAAAAAAAAAGGGATTATTTGCAAACTAGAAAAAATGACAAAACGCACGCTGTTCTTGTAAGAATCCAAAACTCACTTTAAATTTATAGATTAAACAAAGACACAAATATGACTATAATCTTTAGAACATATTGCTAAGAACATTCAGCACAAAGAATAAAAGATCAGCAAAGGAAGTACCTAATTCAACACCGCAGAACAGAGAACGTACTAAAAAAAAAAACATAAAGCAGATCATTTGAAGGAAAATACAATACACCCACGAGCATACTCCATGAAAAATTAAAAAAGAAATAAATTTTAACTGAAATAAGCATTGAAAAATGAAGAACCTAAGAAAGCAGAAGACAAGGCTTCAAATAAGGTATCATTGAATCACAAAAATATGATATATAAAAAAAATTGAGAAACTTACTGTGTAAAAGAGGGTGATAGGGAGATAGATCAGTAGTTTATGCTGAAACTCAAGGGAGAGGACGGTGGAAGCAGCGGCTAAGGAAGAACCTATATGGGACACCAAAAACCAAAAACCAAAACAAAGTCGATTACAATTTGTAAGAGGGGGCGACAATTTGGTCTTCTGGTTTTGTAACAAAGCCCATGTTCTTTGACCCCAAACATTTTGGGCTTAAGCCTTACTACTCCTAAACCCAACACTTTGTCATTCCTCTTTGTACCTCTTAACTAATTTTGTCACCCAAAACTAATTTTTAATAGAATTATAAAATAGTTTTGGACCCGATAAAAATAAAATAAAACAAAATAAAAAATATCTGATTTACAAAATTATTATACATTACTTCACCATCTCATATGATTACAATTACCCACAACTGCTTGTCAAATGAATGAATCTTCAAAGGAAAGAAATATCAACAACTATTTATAATTGAATTATAAAATTATATTAATATATCACATGCAATATAATTTAATATTAAAATACAAATTATATTGACTAAAGTATTTTTATATCAATTATATTATATATCATATTTGCAAAAAAAAGCATTTATGTAAATATTATCTAATTTAATTTACAATCCATAATTATACCTAAATATAACATACTTATAACATAATAACAAACTTTTAAACTTTTATATTATAATTTTTACAAATTTAGAATATATATATATATATATAATATTAAAAATCTATTAATACAATTATAATAAATTTCTAAGATATTTAAATTTAATAATTTTGTAAAATTTATATTCTATATTTTTTTATGATAAATTGAAAGTTTAAATTGTAATATGACAATTTTATTTTATAATAAATGATGTATTATGTATACATGATAAAATATTATTTGTAGTCATAATTTTTAAAAATGAAATCTCAAATATATATAATGATAATAAAATAAATATTATTTATTAAATAATTTTTAATATATTGATCGATAACAATATTATTAATAAATTATTCAAATTATATATTATAAGTTTAAATATGATTTGTATATAAAACTAATGTTTTATTAGGAATTTTAGTCACCATATAATTTATTTATTAAAAACATTAATTATATAAAAAAAAATTTATCTCATGCAATAAACATAATAAATAATAATAATAATAACTTGTCAAAGCAACACTTTAATAAAATATATTAACTATAAAAAAATAATGTGATTTTTAAACAAGCACAAATATATTTTTGTTACTTTTTTCCATTTAGATTGACATATGAAACATAAGAGAGTGAAAAAATTATAAGTTAATAATTATTTGTGAATATGGAAGATAATTAAGTAATAGCATTATTTGTTAATATCTAATTCATTAAATAGTTTCTTCAATTAAGATGATATTTTATAATTTCAAAATAAAACTAATGAATACTAATAATTTTAGAAATTAATTGATATGTCTTACTCTTACAAAGTTTTGAATGGTGAAATGAAATGGATAATGATAATGATAATGATAATGATAATGATGAATAAGCACGTGTTAATATTCGCATTATCGGTGAATTGTTACGAGATGATTCAGAACTTTTGGTTGAAGCAAAGGGCACAACCGTATTTTAGTGGAGAACAGCACTAGGGCACAAACACGACATATGAAGTGAAGCAATTTGGAATTTAAATGTATAAAGCTTTTTCTTTTTTTCCCATAAAACTAAAGTCATTGTCAAACGTTTTCAAAACCCTCACTCTGTCTCTCTAAGCCGCTTCCTTTTCTCTTCCTGTTCTTCCTCTCTCTTTCTCTTTCTGTCCCGATTGAGAAGAACAAAAACCCTACCCATCTCTTGTTCTGGGCAGTGTTAGCCTCAAGTTTTATTTTTTCCTCAGTTGTGGTTGTGTTTTCTCCTCTGGGTTGGGTTCCTGTTGGGTTTAGGGTGAAATGGTCCCTGGTTCCAAAACTGAGGGTGGCACTGGTACCCACTTGCTGTCTGCCAGGGTGCGCAAAACCATTCAATCCATCAAGGAAATCGTGGGGAATCATTCAGATGCTGATATCTATGTCGCCCTCAAGGAAACCAACATGGATCCTAACGAAACCACTCAGAAATTGCTCAACCAAGGTTGGTGGGTGCCTTGGTGGGGCCATGTTTTAATTTTTTTTGTTCTGTTCTTCAATCTTGCTTCTCTATTGTAGTTTATGAATTGTGTTGCTTTGTTCTTTTGGTTTTTGATTGATGGGGGTTTCTGGTTTTGGCTCTCATTTTTTACCCTCTCTGTGATGTTTTTTTGATTGGTGGGGAATGTTTCATGGGGTTGGGGTGTTTGTGTAGTTCATGTGTGGGCTGCATTTCGGTGTTTAATTTGCATTTATGAGAATGTGGATGATAAGAGTTTGGAATAAATTTTGTTGCTTGATTTTTGGTATACGAGGTTGAGCTTTGGTGGTGGCACTGGAGCTTTATTTGATTGTGTATTCTCTGCTGTTGCTGCATGATTTCAATGTCTTAAATTACAATTATCCTTGACATTGTGGAAAACTAGGGACAAATCAAACAATAAAGTTGTGGTTGAATTGTGGTTCAGTAACTTTGTTTAAAACCATGGATGATTGCATTTATTCATAGTTTTTTTAATTTTGTTTACTTAGGCTGGATGCTGGAACTGGTAGTTTTTAGTTTGTGGCACTCTCGACATTGTTTTGGCTGATCATTACTAACAAATTCTTGACTTCATTATCAAAGTGAAAATTTTGGGCCATTATTCTGTACTAAACATGGTTTTACCTGTGCTACCATGCCATAAGATTCAAAAAACCATTTAAAAATACAGGCCATCCTGCTATGCATCGTTTTCAGTCTTAGCCTTATCTTGATATTGATAACTACCAACGTGAGTCAAAATGTCAAATGGGGTTGTTTGGTGTCTGAGTGGTTTGGGAGAAGAATATTCAACTTTAATTTGTCTTGAGTCCTGGATTTTGTTTGATGTAAATATTTTAAATTTAACGTGTTTCATTGATGTGCTTAAATAGTTGACTCATGAATATGAGTGCCCATTGATAGGCATTGCAATTAGGCTGTCTAAATTAAGATATGTCTCTGGATCATATTGTTTCTAACCATATATGTGATGATTGATGCATGTTTTCTTACGTCAGTTTGCTTGTCCAACTCTACTTGGAGTTTGACCATGTCCCAAATTAAGTATCAATTTGAAAGAAATTTAAGCAGAAAATCTCCTAAGTTCTCTATGGTTTTATTATACAGATCCATTTCATGAGGTGAAGAGAAGGAGAGACAGAAAGAAAGAGGTGCAACTTCTTGTATTCTATTTTGATGACTTATTAAATAGTACTTACATGTTAAAGAGTAGTGGTTTGCTTATCCATACATGTATCGGTTATTGCAGACTCAAAATGTTGGAAACAATGGTTCAGCTGACTCACAAAGGCCATCTGAGAATAATAGTGGTCAAGGAATGAAATTTCACACCCCTTCTGAACACAATTTTCGAAGAACAAACTATTCTCGTAGTACTTTACATGGTAATATGACTGTTTGAGGGTTAAAACTGTGATGTACTGATTGAAATCTTGTTCAGAATAATCATTTGTTTTTCACTCCCAAAAAAATTGTTCAATAACTTTTATTTCTATTATGGTAGAACATAGCTGTGGGGAGATCCCAAATTTAATAATAAATAGTTAATGATATTTGTTTTCTTTTGTTGCCATGCTTTTTATGCTGCTTTTCCTTATTTATGTGTGTGTTATCAAATATGAGGTTGTGGTTTTGTTGTCGGCTGCCACAACAAGGTGGTGGCGAATTGGATTTTCTGTAAAGGGTTGTTGTGGTATGGTGCTGTAGGCCTGCCCGAGGCACATGTAATACTATAGTTTATTTTTTTTTTTCTTTCTGGGTTTTACTTGACAAGCTCAATTGACCCTTTTTTTTAAAAAGGGTTGGGTCATACAGCCCACAAACCAACCCAAACCCAAACAAAAAATAGAAGTCCTCCATGCTTGTCACTTCATCATGCTGCAACCCTACCTATTTTGTTGTTGACTGCACCTCATTGTGTCATTGTTGCCACATGCAAGTTGGGCCACGGACTCCATCACCTGGTTTGTCCCACCACAGTACCTGATTTTGTCCTTTGACAGCGGCACTACCCACCTTGGTCGACCAGACGTCCTGTTGGATAACATTGAAGATACTTATGTTGAGATTGAGGAAGAGTCAAATGATTAGAAATTTCGGACATTTGTATTATGTTGTCATTATTTTAAGTCTTGAACTTGAACTTGGAGGTGTTTGGCTATGATTTGGTTGTTATTTGAATTTCTAGATTTGCTATTAATATTATTATTAATTATATGATCGTCTTTCATTATTTTTGCAGTAGTTGTGCTTTTCTATTTCAAACCTTCATTTGTATGTGCATTCAAATAGCCAAATGGATCGCCTGTTTTGCATATGTTTTACATGTTGCTAAAGTCACTTATCTTTTCCTGCTGGTAGTTGTTAGCATTACTATTTGAACTGATCTTCAAGTTCATTCTTAATATTCAGGCATCAGCAGAGAGTTCCGTGTTGTAAGAGACAACAGAGTAAATCATATATACAAAGAAGTAAAGCCTCTTTCACCGCAGCACTCAACATCTGCCAGTGAGCAGTTAAATGTAAACACATCTGAAAAGGGGTACGCTCTAAATTTTAGTTTATATGGATTAGAAGGATTGGTTGATTTCCCTTTGCCACTTTGTCTAGACAGCGTGTCAGTAGGTGTCACTATACATAGCCCTTGCTTTCTAGCCCAACAAATTTGAGTTATGTTCTATTATTAAGAGTTTCTTCTGTGTGAGACGTTATAAAAAAAATGCATACCTGAGCTGTGTAAACAATTTTAATAGAACTTTACTTAACTGATGCATGCCTAAGGTCTGATGTATGCAAGGTATGTCGACACAGATAGAAAGTTAAGAGTTTATCTTTAACAGAATGGTTAAAAAGGAAGCAAATGATGAGAACTAGTAAACCAATCTTCGGAAGATGATATGTAAATCAAAATTTATTATTGTATATCTGTCCAAGGTAGTCAAAGGTGAAAGGTTGCCCTAGAGGCACTGAGAGTTTTTAACTTTGCTGAGGTGAGAGGGACCAAAAAACACGTCTTACTACAGAAAGACTTTAAATAATGAGTATTTAATTATTATTATTATACTACATTAAAAAAGAGTGTTGCTCTGTTTTCACCATAAAACAGGAAATGGAGTATTTCCATTCCATATGGGGATCAGATATTATAAGGAATGGAAGTCCAGTGATGCCTCCAATTGCATTCTGAACTAATGCAATTGACCTTCGAAGTCAAATTTGAAAGATGTATTTTATTCTTTTATAATTTGAAAGAAGTATTTGTCAAGGATCACTGTTTGGGTTTATTCACGTTGTTGTCGGATAATTGAATTTTATATATACATGCTTTTATCTTTGTTGCAGCACATCAGCTTCCATCAGTCATAGGTCCTCTGGCGCTAGGAATTCATCCCAAGCACTGAATGGTCCTTCTGATTCGCATGCTAGATACCTGAAAGATGCTCTTCCAAATACCATTGATAGAAAAATTGCATCTGAGGACAAGGATAAGGATAAGCAAGGCAACAATTCAAATGCAGCAGGACGGGTGCAACCAATTAAGCCTAACAACATCCATCAAAATCCTGCAACAGTGGCATCAAGCAGTTCTGCTGTTGGGGTGTATTCCTCTTCAACTGATCCAGTTCATGTGCCCTCTCCTGATTCTAGATCATCAGGTGTGGTTGGAGCAATTAGGCGTGAAGTTGGGGTTGTTGGTGTTCGGAGACAGTCTTCAGACCACAAAGTAAAACAATCATTTGCTCCTAGTAGCTCTTATGTTGTGGGAAAAGATGGTACATCTGCAGATTCTTTTCAATCAGTTGCCGCTTTCTCAAAGACTGAACAATTTAGTCAAACTAATGTAACTGAACCTTCATTATCTGGTGTGCCAGTTAGCAGACCGTCTGTGAACAACCAGTATAATAATAGACCACATCAACAACTTGTGGGACATCAAAGAGGTATATCCTTGAAATGGCTCTACCAATTATGATTTTAATCTAAATTTTCAATAGTAGAATGTTTATCGTGTGCTGCTCTTGGGCTAGGGTAAATCAAGAATTTAATTCAGTCATAATGACAGCAATCCAATACAATTGAGTGGGAGAATTTGTTTTGCGTTTGTTTAATGTTTTTTTACATGTTTCGTTAAAACCTCCTCATTAAAATGTATCAATAATATACCCTCTCTTTTCCTTGCACTTTTGTTTGATTGAAGTGATTATGATTGAACTGTCCATGTCCTTACCCACATTATTGATGAGATGATTTTTGTGTATATTTCTTTTTTATTATTTTCTATTTTTATTCTTGCCTTGAAATTTAATGAATTTTGAATGATGCAGTTTCCCAACAAAATAAAGAATGGAAGCCTAAATCTAGCCAGAAGTCAAACAGTAATAATCCTGGAGTAATTGGAACCCCAAAAAAGGCTTCTGCTTCTGCTTCACCTCCAGCAGAAAATTCGAGAGATATAGAATCAGATGCAGCAGAGCTTCAAGATAAACTTTCAGAAGTAAATATATATGAGAACCAAAATGTGATTATAGCACAGCATATTCGAGTTCCAGAGACTGATCGCCGTCGGCTTACCTTTGGTACCATTGGGACTGAACTTGATTCTTCAAGGCTTCAACCTAAGTATCACATAACAGGAGCCTCTGAAAAATTAAATGAGGAATTGGCTGCAAGGTTCGCATTCTTGTCTTTTATTTTATTTTATTTTTTAATTTTGAGTTGGAGAGTTAATATTTGGGCATTGGGTGTGATACTGCACATTTCAGACTTATTTTAATTTCTTTGTAGTTTGATGTTATTTTGGCTGTGATATTTTAGTATGGTTTAGAAATATTTTCGGACGTATTTTCAATGTTATGTTCACACACTTAATAAGTACATGATAGTTAGTATGCTTTTCCTGTAAACAAGATGTAATGTTGTTCAATATTTGATGGCAGCTTGACAGTAACTGCTCCAGAGTTGTCCCCTGATGATGTTTCTGGGAGCAAACAGGTGGACTTAAGGGATGAACACATTAGAAATTCTGGGTCTGACTCTCCAGTATCTGGTGCTGCTTCTGAGCAACAATTGCCCGATAACAAAGACTCTTCAAACACTCAGAATCTGGACAATTATGCCAACATTGGGTTGGTTCGTGAAAGCAGTCCACCCTATGCACCTTCAGAATCTCAGCAGCAAGATTCTCATGATATGCCAGGCTTTGCGGTCAGTAATTCCTTTCAACTCTACCATCATAGTCTATATGTTGTTGAACCTTTCCTTGTGATCTATGCAAAGTTATCAGTGGCCTATAGTTGTGTATGCCATGGTAGTGAGACTCTGGCAATCAGGTGCTGCATAACAAAACCTCTCTGGTCAGGAATTGTGCCTGTATGATTTTATTGGCTTTTGCCATTGATCATTATATGTTGTGCAGGATCTGCCCACCATTAAAACTAAAAATATTCAATATTCAGGCACTGGTTCTAACCATAAAGGGTTAGATCAGGTCCAACATGGATTAAATGTGGCAGTTCGTTCTGTAGCAGTAATTAGTGGATGGTGGTTTGGAGTAGCCAACTCCAAAAGATGCCATACATATTAGATAGTAGGATGGCTGCTTTTTGGACCCTAAATATATTTATGCTACATAATGTCTATATACTGAACAGAGAGACATGTGTTTGGATTCGCTGAAGATGGACCAGAAAACTTGCTGGAAACTGATGGACTAGCATGCAGAGAAAATATTGTTGAGATAAAAATCAGATTTGTTATTAGGCTGGGGTTTTTACCCATTCTGTCTGTTTTCTGCAACTATATTTGACATGTTACTTATTAGGAGGGACTAGAAATCTATTTGTTGCCAGTGATTTATAATCTGGAAAAAGATAATCTAAGAAAACAATCTGTTTCATTCACTTGTACAGAACCAAAAGCTAAATCCTTAATGCGAATCCCATATTTGTTGTACTTGCTGTACTCTTTTGGACATTTGACTGAATTGACATTTAAAAGAACGGACGTCTCTCTTTTCTGTTGGCAGAATGTGACAATTTCGAAATCTTCAGCAAATGATGCTGTTTGTGCGCCCAGCATTATGTCAAATACTTGTATCAGCTACCGTAAACTTGTAGAATATTTGTATGTGTGAAATTAAGTCTTATAAAAAATGATGAAGTTATGTATATCAATCTTTGTTAAAGTGTTACTTGGTGTTTATATAAATAAAATGCGTACTTGTTTGGTGCCTTAGTATTGTAATTCTCACTTTTAAATTTCCAAACAGGCGTATGATCCTCCAACTGGGTATGATATTCCTTATTTCAGACCTACAATTGATGAAACTGTACGAGGGCAGAGTTTGTCATCTCCTCAGGAGGTATACTAAATTTATATGCTAATAGAATATTAACGTATTTTAATTGCTTGATTGTAGTTTAGTTTATGCATTCAAGGACAATTTTCTCCCTTGATCCAATGTGTTTTAATAGTGAGTAGGATGTTTTTTATTAAAATATATATCCCTGTAAAAATAGTTGACTCAGTTTGACTTTGAATATAGTATTTTAATTTGATTGAGAAAGCTTTTGATGTTCTTGGAAACCTTTTTCTATTTATTGTTTCATTTATAAAAGACCATTTGAAACACTTTCTTTACGTTTCTGCTTTAGTTTTTGTGGAGGGATATAAATTGGCATTGTATTTTAAAATGCAAGATTAATCGGCATTGTATTTTTTTGTGTTTTTCACCTTTAATAAATTCACGAATTCGCAGTTTCTTGATCTCCCATTGACAATGTTTGGTGAATGCAGGCTTTGATCTCCCATGCAACCAATAATACTCCTGCTTCCACAATTGCCATGGTACAACAACAGCAACCTCCTGTGCCGCAGATGTATCCACAAGTTCATGTTTCTCACTTTGCTAATCTTATGCCATATCGTCAGTTTCTGTCCCCGGTTTATGTTCCACCTATGGCAATGCCTGGATATTCGAGTAATCCTCCCTACCCTCACCCAACCAATGGCAACAGTTACCTGTTAATGCCTGGAGGTGGTTCCCATCTCAATGCCAACAACCTCAAATATGGAGTTCAACAGTTCAAGCCTGTGCCTGCTGGAAATCCTACAGGGTTTGGAAATTTTGCTAGTCCAACTGGGTATGCCATGATAACTCCCAGTGTGGTTGGTGGTGCAACAGCTTTAGAAGATTCATCTCGAGTCAAGTACAAGGATAATCTTTATGTCCCAAATTCTCCGGTAATGTGATTTTGTAGTGTTAATAGAAAAGTTTATCCTAGCAAGACCTATAACATCATTATTCAGAAATGGGGTTGTTAATATTTCCTAGTTAATGTCTTGGGAGCTGTCTCATTCTGACCTAATTATGTGCATAGTTTTTTTGAATAGTATAAGTTGCAAGGAATTTTGTAGTCCACATTGAATGTTAATCTAATTGAAAGTAGAATATAGAATATTAGGAGAAGATTAGTAATGCTTAATTCGCATGTCAAATAAATTCTGCATAGTATATCACTCACCTATCACATCATTTGTTGCTTTCTATTGCAAAACTAAGATTTAATTTCATATTTCTCTCCCTCGTTCACAGGCTGAGACATCAGAAATTTGGTTACAAAATCCAAGGGATCTTCCTGGAATGCAATCTGCTCCATACTATAACTTGCCAGGGCAAACACCTCATGCAGCTTACATGCCTTCACATACTGGTCATGCTTCCTTCAATGCAGCTGCAGCTCAGTCTTCTCACATGCAGTTCCCTGGCATGTACCACACTCCTCCACAGCCAGCTGCCATTGCTAGTCCTCACCATTTAGGAGCACCAACTATTGGCAGCAATGTTGGAGTTGGGGTGGCTGCAGCTGCTCCAGGAGCACAGGTTGGTGCATATCAGCAGCCCCAATTGGGCCACATCAATTGGACAACCAATTTCTGAAAGGGTTAACAGAAAAAAGAAAGTTATATTTAACCCCTATGTGTACAAGGGACTGACTGAAAGTAGATATAGAAGAAAAGTGGCAGTTTTCATTGTGAAATGGATGATTTATGCTTTATTTTTTCCCCCTTTTTACAAATGCAATGAGGCATTAATTTTTCAGTCTCCTTAGTTTGCAGTAGGTGTGGGAATTTTTGAGTTTTGGCTTCAAAAGTTGAAATTTCAATCATTCCTAAAAATCCTTTCAGATAATGCTGAAAAGCTTTCTTGATTGGATATGCTGTATTTTTACTATATTTATGACCACCCCCAAATTATTTATAATAACGTTTACCTTTCCATGTCGATTAAAATTAACAAGATTTCACATAAAAACTTTTGATTGGTTGCAACTGTGTATTTGCCTATTTTGAATATGGAGTAAGAGAAATTTGGAGCTGCAGGTGCGAGTGACCTTTGTTGTGTGCTATAGTTCTTTGTTGAAAGTAGATAAAGATGTCCAAGGAAATGGTAGTGTTCAATAGATATAAGAATTTATGGTAGTAACTTGAAAGACCATCAATACAAATAATCAGATATTTACGGTAATGTGTAATAATCCAAGATGTTTTGTTAGAGTTTGTGTTGAAATTTCCTGTGTTATTAACAAGTCTATCAAGAATGTTACCACTACTTCAAAACAAAATTAATGTTCGGGTTTGAAATTTGAGTTAAAACAAATTTTTTCAAACTTGATTTTCCTACGCTTGTTGTAACATAACATAATTTATGTTGGGATTTTTTTTTTCTTTTATCGCAAACGTGATTTTGGACAATATATAAACTAAATCACCAGGCGTAATTATTAAAGAGTATGAACTTTATAAGAAAATGAAAAATGTGAGGATATAGCAATGAGTTTAAGTATATTTTGTTAGTTCATCCACAAAGCAGCACACGGGTGAGAGAAAAAAGTTACATTGCATGAAAGTAATTGTAATTTTTCTTTTTAATAATTGAAATATTGATGTAAAATATTTGTCAATATCTATTAAATTTAATGAATAATTTCTATCGAAAAATTTGACTAGTAATTTTTAATAGAATCTCTCTTTTTAATCAATTTTTCTTTTCATTCACAAGACACAAAACTGAAACCTTATTGGAGTTCAATTATGTGGTTAACATGAACATGTACAAGGCGTGAAATATGAGAAGAAGAAGAAGAAGGTAACACTGGTTTCTAAAGATGGTGAAAAATGATATTTTCCATTAAAGTGGCGGGTGATATTTGGCATATCTGAGTGAGGGTGTGAAGGAACGTGCAGTGGTCCTACTACCCTTGGGATGGCTCTATAAAGAAGGGTACCTGTCCCTATGAACACGGTTGTAGTGACCCTCACATTTCAGCCTTTCAACAAAAGTGTTTGTTGATAATACAAAAAGAAAAGCTACGCCAATCCCCAGGAAAATTTTAAAGCCATGCTTTCCCAACGCCACTGCTATGCAAACCAAACCTTCTTCTATTCACAAACCATTCCACTCCCTTCACTCTCTTTTCTTTCATCTAACCATTTTTTTTGTTTAATTTTCTTTCTTTTTGACCTTTTCTTTAAAAGGAGAGAAGGTTGGTTGCTGAGAAAATTGTAGTTTTTGTTGTTGTCTCAACTTCTCTCTTATATGAAAAGTGTGTACTGTTATGAGAATATATTTATCATTTTGTTCTTATACCCTGTTAGGCTCTTAAACTTTCAGTTCAAAATTTTACATTCTAGTTCCTCCTGCATATGCGCTTTTTCAATGTTTTGTTCTTTTGTTAGTTTTCTGATGATGTAATTAAAGCTACCACAAAATGAAAACATAAAAGACTAAAACATTCTTCAGAAAAGAAGTAAAGTGCAGAATTTCTAAATGTAGAGATTAAAACAAACAGTTAGTACAACTATAGAAACGAAATGATTAATTAAACTTTGAAAAACAACCATTTTGGACCAGAACTCACCTTTGAACTTGCCATTGGAGCAGTTTCAAAAAAGAGCAGAGATACTATATGTATTCTAGATTTCACTTTCTTGCCTTGTGAACATTACAAACTTCCCCTGCGTATGTTTTCTTCAGCTTTTACTAACCCACCCTCTTGTTGAAACATTCATCAAATATTTGTGTAATTTTAAAACTCAGCGAAGTCTGTGTATCAGTATTTTCCGATTCACCCTTAACAAACAACACCCTTGACGAATGAAAAATTAACATGAATAATAAATCTGTTTAAAGAATAAATTTCTCTTAATAATTCATTTATTTATTCCACCCTATAACTTGATGTTCTTAGAGAAAACTAAATTGCTTAACTTTTAGTAGCCCAATAGGAGTTGGTGACTAGTATATCTACACTATAAATATTGTCTCCTATTTCCACAAAACTACTTGGACCATAGCAATATAGGATCAAATCAAAACCCTATACACAACTAAATAGTTCGGTGATGTGTGGCAAGTGGCACGTAATAGATTTATCCAAGAGATAGAAACATTATTTCAGAGAATATAATTATGCTGCATGTTCCTTCTTGCACACAACTTAAGTAATACAAGATACTTTACTGGTTATTTATTATCAAATAATTTAGTTATTGACCCGTCCCAAGTAAAATTCACCTTGAAAACGTAAAATCGTGAGTTTTATCAGGTTAAAAACGACAATATATTTCACCCTCCAACGAAACTGAGCACCCACAGAATAGGTTTCCACCCTAGTGCAATCATATAACCTCTTTTTTGTTCATCTTTGCTTTTGTCTCCTAATAATCAGCAACTAATGAGTGTTCTGCCTCATAATACAATTCATTTTGTTCGAGTTAGATAAATTAGTCAAAGCTTTAATAGCTTGAACACGAGATGCATGTGAAGGTTGCTAACTCAAACTGTGAGTACATATTAGTGAAAAATATCTTTATCTTTAGTGGGTTAGTAGATATATATATATATATATATATATATATATATATCTAAGAAAAACGATGTACGAAGAGGAGAAGCATGAAAAACTGAATGATTTAGAATGATTTGAACTGAAAATGGTGCAGGAATTAATAGCTAAACGGATAGGCATGAAGGTGGCAGTGATGGTTGATTAGTTATCATAAGTGGTGTGTGTGTGTGTGTGTTGTGGAAACGATCAAAATGGGCCAAAGCAATATATGGTTTTGATTGAAGCTAAGGTTGTGGGGGTGACCCACGGTTTGAAACCAAGTTAGAGAGGAAATGATGGAGGCATGGCCTGCCATTGCAAATGGCTACCAGCCAACTTTGCAAAGCATGTTTGTAGTGTGGAGAGGTGTCACATGAGGCTGATGCATGATCCATCTCTTTCCTTTTCCAAAAGGGAAAAGAATCATGCCATTTCACATCCATCCATTTCATCTCGTGCAAACCACATACTCTTCCATCGTCTCTGCTAGACAACCTCCTCTAACGTCCTAGCATCATTAGCATACATCACCAATCATGTCTTTCCATGCGTGTGAATTTCTTCTACATGTTTTGGGTATTACACCAATATCTTCTAGTTTTACTTTTGGTCTACACTAGTATCTTCTGTCATGGTTTAAACAACACTAAATAATATATGTACGTTCTGATAATATCTACGAATATGCTTCTGATATGATAACTCATGTTTCATTTTATTTACAAGTTGAAGTGAAGTAATAATAATAATTTATAAACACTCTTCCTTTTAAAACTTCTCAAGATATTTTTGTAGGGTTTACTTTGTGTTTCCTCACTACCTCACCATTTGATTTTAAGCAAAGTGAATGTTTATAAAATGTTTTTGATATCTTCTCTTAGATAATGAACTTTTACCTACCACTGCATAACAAGTTCATTGACTTATATACCAAGAGTTCATTTATTTCCTAAGCATTTTTTTCCATCAACTAATTACCAATTATGTTAAATATGATTTTTTTGGGTAATTATTATAAAATTAATCAATTTATCATACAATAAAAATTGGTAAATTTTCAGTAAGTTGTTTTTTATGTGGAAAACTCTTGAAACAAAAGAAACGCAGTTTTGCAGGGTATATATCACTTATGCTTTGCATTAAGATAATTTATTCAAGTAGAGAACAAATTAAAGGCTCGTATTAAGCAAAACAAAACAAAAAGACCGTTTGGATTTGATTGATTTCACGTTTAAAAAGATGATAATCATTTACTGTCTTTAGACACTAAACTTGCACTTCAAAAATATGAGAGAAAAGCATTTCTAATGCAAATAGTTAAACTGATTTAATTTCTTGGTAATAAAAATTCAACTAGTTCGTGTGTACTTTTTTAAAAAGAAATTTGAAGAAAATATTATAAAAAGTAGAATTGCATTATAAAGATAAAACTTGAACTAGTTTAGATGCATTAACACTTTATGTAAAACACCTTTTTTATTTACCCAAATATTTTAGTCAAATTTCTTTAGCTTTAATCGGTTTGACTTAGTTGCTATTATTGATCAGCACTAGAAGTAGTCCATAAGAAAGAATTAAATCATCATTTATACTTAAGATCATTGCTTAGCTGTACACAAGTTTTAATGTCTGAAAAGTGTACCTATTTCATTGGCTGTATAATAATTTACAGAACCCCAATTATTGTTACTATAAAGTTTTTTTTTTCCCTTTTTTGAATCTATCGCATTTATCTTGCATTTATTTGAATATTTTTATTTAATTTTATATAATTCATATGTGCGTGACCAAAGGAATTGAATTAATGAACAGTTGCGCTGAGTTATGTTTTTATTTGTATCACACAACCTCTTTTTGCGTTTGAGACAAAGTGTGATTAACGTGGGACTATCATGGTTCCTTGAAAACAAAGATGTTTAGGACAATAACTATTTCCACGATGTGCTAAAAACAAAAGTTTCGGAAAGGCATAAAACAAACGCATTATGTGAAATGACTGCATTCATATTCATAAACATGAATTGAGTAACGTAATTCCCTTACCATCAACGCTTTTATGATGCATAACTAAATCATTAAATAATGATAAAAAAAAATCTAATATATCAAAGAAAAGATAATAACTCGTATCTCATACACATAAAAAAAAACGACTTATAAAATAACTTTTCATAAAAAAATTCATACAAATAAATCAAATATTTTAAAGATAAGAGATTTTAAAATTCTATATCACCTGAGTATATACAAAATAGAGTCTTAATTTACTCTTATCCTTTAGTTATTGGAGACTATATTATGCTATGTTCATAAGTTTATAGATACCAAAATCAATGATAATTTATATAAATTTGTTGAAAAATCTCACATCAATTAAATAGATTATAACATTATAACGTATAAGTGAATACAATCTTTATCTTACTAAATTGATTTTATACAATTGAATTAGGTATCTCATAATTTTTAAGATGGTATTAGAGACAATTTTAGGAATGTTGAGACATTAATGTTAACAATGGTGGACTAAACCACATCGAACCAATATTGAACCACTTATTTTTTAGATGAGAAAGTGTGAGGAAAATTCCTCTTCAATGAGATAAAAAAAATATTTCTCGATATGATGAAAGTGTTGACAAATTTCACATCAACTAAAAATATAATAACATTATAATATATATAAATGAGTATAATCATTATCTAACTAAACTAATTTTGTAAAATTAATTTCAGTGTCTTACCTTTAAAAAAAAAAATTATTACGAGACACTCTTTGAAAACAAAAATTACAGCCAACTAAGATGAAGAGAGTCTTATAGGTTTTAAAACGGTTAATGCTATAGCATGCCCTAAGTAGTGAGTGGTATGTAAAGTGTAAGGGATAGGAATGAGATGCTGGTGGAGAGTGAAACGTACATCCATAGGGAATAAACTTTAATACGTTCTTAGGAAGGATGATGGCAATGAAAAAATGGGGCACATTGCAAGTAACTTTTTCCTAATTGGGGGCTATATAGGCCATGTCAATGTGGCATCTCACTTGCCTTTGGGTCCCTATAATCATCTAAATGGAATCTTAACCCTCACAATATTACTTTCCTTTCTTATCCCTATCCTATCAATTCAATCCCCAACCTTTCCCATAACATTTCTTTACTTTTTCTAGTAGACTTATTACCAAAAATAATCAATACGTATTATGTAAGATTAATATTTATTTATTTTCAATAATTAATCTTAATTATTATATATTATTTTATATGTTACCAATCTCACCTCATTTAAAATTCGAAATTAATGATAATTTATATATATCCTCCTTTCTTGACTCATCAATATATTTTTTAAGACAAATCGGACGAAAGTTTTAAAATGAACCATATCCATAATATAGATACGAGATCAATATACTAAATTTTTTTTATTTGTATCCATAATTATATTAAAATATATTGTTAATATAAATATATATATATATATATATATATATATATATATATATTACACACTAAAATTGAATCAAACAATTCCCAATGAAAATTCTCAAAACAATATGTTTAAGCCTTAAATTAAAAGTATATAATATTGTACACGTAATTAAGTATTATATTATAAAAATTTGATAAAGATATATAACTTTTTAATCATGTGGTGAATTTTGTATTAAATATATAAAAATGTTGTTTATGAATGGGAAATTACTTTTTAAGAAACATTAATTCTATTAGCTTATATTTGCATTCCTATATTATACGTACCCCATTCATTTTTCAATTTAATTGAAGGAGCTTTCGTTTTGTAGGTTCATATACATTATAAGTAAGAAAAAAAAACCGTAACTAGCATATTTTCTTCATACTAGTTAAGAGAACTCAAATAATTTAAAGATGGAATTTTGAAATTGATCCAATTTGAGAGAATTTCTTGATTAAGAATCTCATCATCGTTTTATAAACAGAAAGATAGAAAATTTACTTTTTTCGTTCTCTTATAAAAGGAATAGAACTTATATTACTTAAGCTTTGAGATATTACATAGAGAAGTCATAAGTGGAGCACGTTTTAAGCTGAAATTTTGTTTAGAAAAAAAAAAAAAAGTCAAATTGAAGTGCTTAGTTATATGATGAAAGCATGAGTGAAATTAATAGGTTTTACTAAACAAACTTATTGCACTGCTAGGTCAACGGATATTGGAGTTAATAATGAAACCCAATTTACTCTGAATTGATCATACATTAAGAAGTGAAAAGAGGTTTTAGTGGTTTTTGTCTCCTCAATTTTAATCCCTTCAAAAATTATACGCTCAAGTTATGCTAAAAAAATGATTTTTAATCTCATTTTTTAAGTATGTTTAGATAAACTTCTAAAAAAATGAATTTTATGAATAAAAAAAAATCTTTTCATAAGTTAAAATTAATTTGTTTAGATTAAAAAATTGAAAAAATTATATGAGAAAACTTCTATAAATTAAAAAAGATTAATTTTAATTTATAATTTTTTTAAGTTTACTTTTTATGAAACTTGTTCAAATAGGCAAATCTTTAAATTAATTTAGGAAAAAATGTTAAATTTTCACTAGTTTGACTAAGAGGAAATGTGGTATCTATTATTCTTATAACTCACATGATATTAAATTAATATTTTGAAGGTATTATATGCAAAACTTTTTAGTCTTTTGTGCAAATTAAACCCAAGGTTATGTTATTATTTATTGCAAACATGAATGGAGACAATGGAAGAGCACTACAACCTATATTGTACAACATGTTCATTAATGTTCTACAACATACCATGTAATAGTGTATAGTGTTAGGTGACAAATAGAGACCTACGTTGCCATCTAACATGGAAGAATATGCATGTGGTGCACTATATTCTTTTTTTCTTTTTTCTTTTTTTGTTGTTGTTTTTGCATATATATAAGAAGAGAAACTCGGTTAATATTGTACATGCTTGTTTATTTTTGTTGGAGAGATGAAAGAATAATGAATGGCTAATCATGTGGCAAAATTGGCTCAAAGGAAAAAAAAAAACAAATTCTTTAGAAGCAATTAGTTAGAGAAAGGTGTTAAATTGGTGAAAAAGTCAAGTTTTACCAAGAATGAACTATTGTTTCACTCAAACAAGATATCATTTGAGTCATCCCTACACGAAAATCCAACTCATATACTTGATTTAAACATCCTTCAGTTCTAAGAATGGAATTTGGGAGTGATTACTCATCAACTCCACAATCAATTTCTCATAAATGGGGAATAGTGGTGAGCATTGATAGGAGTGACGACATGATAGTGGTGGAATCTGGAATTTGTTTTATATGATAATAAAAATGTTGTAATTTGAAAATGATTTTTCTGAGAAGCCAAGTACCTGATACGTACCAGGTTATTAACTGGTTACACATGAAACGTGAGAGTTGAGACTCGTGTATCATCATAACATCCCATGATTGTTATATGGGTTGTGTGTGTGTGTGTGTGTGTATGAGTTGCTTTTGTATAATTATAGATGACACTTGGTGGATGCGTTATTATATTAGAGCATCCTAGCTGGTACATTTCATTATGAAATATTTTCTTGAAACCCAAGGGAAGCCAGAAGGAAAGAGAAGAAAAGAGTGAGGCCAAAAAAGAATAGTATAAGATCAATCCATGATCCATCCAACATCTCAACACACACGTTCTATTTGTTTTGGTGCCTTTTTCAACCTCATCAACTTTTCATCTCTTCCCCTCCTCATCCTTTCCTAATGTTAATTAATTAAGAAAATCTCTTGTGCCTTTCTTTCAAAATTGTTTCAATCTCTCTCTCATAAAGTTTAGGAGCCACGAGAGCAATGATTGTGCAAATATAAGCACACAATGTTCCCACTAACTCTCTCTCTCTCTCTCTTTCTTCTCTTGTTGCATCCCTACAAAACAATAACGCAACCCCTCTCTCAAGTATAGACACGTAGGTGAGGAAAGTTTGACAACTGAAAGGACTAAACCACCATTTTTTGTGTGTTTATATTTCTTTTGCATTGTCAATCAACTCAGCTTCCATAAATGACAGGGGCAACCATAGATTGCTATTGATCTTGCTTTTATAATTCAGGCATAGCCCTTATGCTTTTCATTAATGCCTTCTAAATGCATCTTGCCAAATTATCTCCATGTAATGCATTAACTATAGCCACCCTATTTTTTAGTTGGAATTTTCCCCCTCATAAAATGACTCTGTCAATTTTTATGTAATAACAGTGTAAAATTAGGCCTTTTTTTTTAACCCTTTTCAGAGATGGTAACAGTGTGGATTTCTGTAAATCCTCAACATATACTCCCTCCAAAGCAAAACCTATACCACAATGAAGTCTATTAAAATAGGCAAAAGGAGAAGAGCTTTAATTTGAAGATGTCACGGGCATTAATGGAATCCATAAAAATAAATGAACACTTAAAAAGCCCAAAGTTTAGTTCAGTAGCCGCATTAGTTGACTGTGCAAACAGGAGGATAATGGCAATGCCTCATAATACAGTATAATACCTTATGTTGGAAGTGCTCCACACATATTCATACCTCTCATTCCCTCCTCTAATCAACACCAGAAACATCACCCTTTTAATCATTAAACCCACAGATTAAAGATGGTAATAATCAACATTTTACACCAAGTTAAACCTTCAATAAATCACGTTCGTTTGTACATTGAAAAGAGAAACTGCATATCCACATCAAGTTTAAGACAGATACTGATAAATTTATGAAGCAAGAGTGGAATCTTCTTTGCAGGATCAAAACATCTAGGATCAATATCTGCCTTGCATGGTCCTACAAAACTATACATTTTCTTTCTTTTGTTATATAAAGGAAAAGTAAGGATCTAATGTCAATTCATGGGATGAAAGGAAAAAAATAAAATAAAAAACAAAAACTTAGAAGAGAAAGAAGGAAGAGGTGAATTTAATAATCAAAACATTAAATTTAAAATGAGTGAAATTCCACATCATTATTGACAGCCTGGCCAGCTATACCCCTCCCCCAACCCTTATAAGAGCATCCTAAAGAAACCACTCTCCAAAACTCTCTCTCTCTCTCTCTCTCTCAATCATCCTTTGTTCTTTCTTCTCCTCTGAGGCGTGGAATTTGGTTTTCATTACTGTCTCTCTCTAAACCATCAAGCACTCATCAATACTCGTGTCTCCTCTCTTTCTTCCTCTTTCCTCTTATGTCCTCCCACAGTGATTTCCAAACACACCTCTATTACACTCTTTGTTTTGGAAATATAGCCATGGCCTTGTCCTTTCTCACAGTCATTTATTTCTCCTCATAATTTCCATCTACGAGAGCTTTTCACAGTGCCACTATTTGAAGCAGACAACAAAGGCCAAGTAATTGATACCACCCAAAATCCCCTGTTCCACCCCTTCTCTGTTTTCTCATCTGTTCTCTATAAAGAATAGAATGGACAAGTGGGACAACATACCATCAAGAAAACAGCACCAAAGAGAAAACCCTTCTTTCTCTAGCACTCTCCTTGACGTTATCTACCGTTCAATTGACGAAGATCAGACGGAGGAGAAGGAAGAGGAGCAACTCATCTTCTACAGAGAAACCATGAGAAAGCAGAAACAGAGCAATTGTTTCAGAGAGGACAAAACTGAAGCTGAGAAACACAACTCTCGCAGGGCCAGGAAGGTGGAGAATTGGATAGAGAAGAGAACCAGCGAGAAGGTTCTAATGGGGAGAAACTCGTTGACGGAATTTGAAAGAAGAACACGAAACAATTCGATTTCAAACACTCTCTCCATGTATTCAAGCTCAACCTCTTCCTCTGAGTCAAGCTCTGTTGGGGGCTTCTCTTCTTCAGAGTCAGAGTCCTTCTATGGTGTGCAAAGGCCAAAGCCAGTTAAAACCAATGTTTCTGACAAAACCAAAAACAACTTTGATGCTGCACTTCACAATCACAACTTCAGGAGCCACTCTTCCCAAACCCAGAAGCCAAAGCATGAGAACGGTTTTGGCAAAACCAAGTCCAAAGCCTTGAAAATCCTTTATGGTGAGTTGAAGAAAGCAAAGCAACCAATTTCACCAGGTGCAAGACTCGCTAGCTTTCTCAACTCTCTCTTCACTTCAAATGGAAATGCCAAAAAAGCAAAGGTTTCAACAACAACTACATCTACTTGTCGTCCTGTCTTGATTCCGGTTGTGGCAAATCGTGCCGCCGATACTAAATCAGCGGCACAACAACCTGGTTCTACATGTTCATCAGCGTCTTCATTTTCAAGGTCTTGTTTGAGCAAAACTCCTTCTTCAAGATCAGGTGCCAAAAGGTCTGTGAGGTTTTGCCCGGTGAGTGTGATAGTGGATGAAGATTGTAGGCCTTGTGGGCACAAGAATGTTTACGAGGGTGAAGAAGGTTTGGTGGCTTCCATTGGAAAGAACAGGAGTGAGGAACTGAGGCTGCATGTCATGCAGGAGAGTCGCAGGGTGGAGGAGTTAGCAAGAGACTTGTTGAAGAACTATCAGAAAAAGGGTGAAGTGGAGTTTGATGCTGTTATGCATTATGAGGAGGAAGAAGAAGATGATGTGGCCAGTTGTTCAAGTTCTGATCTATTTGAGTTGGATAATCTATCAGCAATTGGGATTGAGAGGTATAGGGAAGAGTTACCTGTGTATGAAACTACCCATTTCAATACCAACAGAGCCATTGCCAATGGCTTCATTCTGTAATTTTGAGGAGGGGGGTAAATGGGGTTACTTTTTAATTAGAATTTAATGGTGTGGGGGTTTAAATCAGATAATAAGATTTCTCTTTTTATTTTGGTTTATTGGTTCTTCAATCTAAATTGTCTTGTCTTTATTATGTTCTCTTGGTTTTATTAGTATTGTTCATGGTTTTGTGTCTGGTTTTATGGTTAAAATGTGTACCTCATGCAATACCATTGAGCAAGAGAGGGTAACATTTGATGAAGATGTTTGCACGAGAAATGGGGAAAAGGGGTGAAAAAGCAATTAAAGAAGGGGAAGAAGATGAAGTTGAAAGCAAAGGCAGAATTTCTACACTTATTCATGGCAAGAGAAAAGAGGGTTTTTGCTTTCTCTCTTACGTGTGGGGGCCCCTTTTGCTTGAAATTAACACTATCTTCATGCATCTCAGATGCGTGGGAGCAATAGTCAAAAAGTGCCTATTTTAATCTAATGCGAATACGAGATCCTTTTTTTTTTCTCTTTTAATTTTTCAAAAATTTATTTTACTTAATCATCTCAAACTTAATTTATCAGAAGATTAATTTTTTGGGGGTAAAATCACTTGGTGGAAAATTTCAATGAAGGCATTGTTAATTTTAGAGGCAGCAAAAAAGAGGTCAAATGATGGGTTTAATGGAAAAAAAGGGTAGAGTTATAAGGCATGGTCTCCAAAGATGTGGACAAAAAATCTCTTCTTGGATTCTCTAAAACCTTCATGTCAAATTAGTTGGCTTCTAAGCCAAGAGCTTGTCCCTGAATTATTTGAAAGGTTAATGCAAACAGCTGAATATTGCTAATGATCTCTTAACTTCAACCCCAAATCACTCCAATATCTCAAACTCCTTTCTCCATGTTCCTCTTTTGTTTCATACATGTTTCACTTCTACTTTTTCTAAATTTTTGTCTCATCCCCTTCAATGAAATAGATCTCAAGCCAAATTTAATCTTTTCCCCTTTAATGTTCCATGTTCATCATAAACATTCTATGCTTCCTGTGTCAAAAAGACTACATAAAATACACACCCTGAGGTGGAAAAAAAAAAGAAAAAAAAAACTTTATGGGGATTCTCACATTATCTTAAATAAGGAAGTAAAAAAAAAAAAAAAACAGGAATGTTCAGATTCGGACTCCAAAATTCTCATTAACCTTGTTCTTCTGCATATTCAAACACTATAACATTCTTTCTCTTTCTCTTTTTATTGTCCCAGATGAAAATTAACCCATCTCTTCCTTTATTCTTCAAATTAAACGAGGAAGAAAAGCAGCACCCATGGCATCGATTCAGAAAACAAAACAACAATGATAATGAAAAAGAGGACCACTAAATCATAACAGTGTGATATGCTAATTAAGTTGGATGGCCTTAACTAACACATTTTTAAGGGAAAAAAAATCTTAGACTTTGAAAGCTAGGTAGCTGTGATGGACTGTAGGAAAAGAAAAGGCTATGCTATGCTTTAAAGTGTCATAGGCGAAGAGTGGCTTTGTAGGGCGTGGCCTTGTCGTGGACCTGTGATGCCCTAACCGCAATTGACAAAACATTAAGAAATTGATTAATGAAGGGAATTTGGCATGCAACTGTGTAATTATTGCCTTAAAAAATCACTTTGTAATCTCATAAAAATGATTTGTTTCAAATTTAAACACCATAAACTGTTACTGTTTTCATATGGTTGGTGAAGTGGGGGAGTACAGCAATCATAATTTATACCAGATAGTGGGTGTGAAACCACCAAACCTTCACCATTCCTTGGATTTCAAATAATTACACCAATCTTCCTTCAATTTTTTTATTAACATGTGTCACTGTTTCTTTTTCTTTAATTGGAATTAAAACAACCCATTTCATTTCTGGAGTTCTGTCATGCATGAGAAGTTAACTTGCTGCTTCAAGGAAAGTCCTTCATGCTATTTCGTTGAAACTTTATACACTAGGAATGAAATATTTTTCAAATCAAATTGACGTTACTTGTTTGTAAATTTGTAAAGAAGTAGAAAATGATTAGGTTTTGCTTTTCTTGGTATTCATTTTTTTATATCAATAGAAAAGAAAAAAAATGGAGTTGGGTGGTGAAATTAATTAAAGAGATGAAGAAATAATTAATTACAAAATGAGTGGACATAATGGTGAGATTCTTGCTTTATTTTCTGCTTAAAAAGATTATCAGAGTATAAAACAAGATCTGGGAAAATGATTAAACTTACAATAGTTTATCTTGGCTTCTTTTATCTTTCACATTGCATATCTTGTGTCTAGTTCTTTCATTGCATTACTTTAAGATCTTATGATCATGTTCAATATTTAGGGGTTGAAGACAAGACTGTTAGATTTTGCCATGATTCACAACACCAATCAGCATGGTTATGGTGAAAATAACTCTTTAATCAAGAAAAAGAAGAAAACAAAAAGCTTGTAGGTCAGAAACCGTGGCAAAACCTAATACAATATTATTTTGAATGTTGTTGAAACTTGATACAAAACGGTGAAGAGAAATTTAATCATTTGGTGATAGTTTAGCACGCGCAAGAGAAAAGCAACTGAAATCCTCAAAACCATATCCAAAAGAGAAAAAAAATAAAAATTCTAAAAGAATAGAATCGTTATTTCTATAGATTTCATTTTTGCCCTTTTCTTTTCAATAATTAATGGAAATTTGGTGAAAGTAATAACTTTGAACTATCTGTCATTAAATAATTTTTTTACGAGCAATAAATTATTATTATTAGAGGGTTTTATGAAAAATTTATATTCCAAATTGAAGTAAGTATCTTTTAACGGGACAATTTTGATCAATGAGGTAAAGCCAATATATGAACATCATTTTTTTCCTCAAGTGTTGAAAACAATTGTACATATCATTGATTAAATTAGAATAAATTTCACATTAAGTGATCCCCACCCTTAGTGATATACAACAAAAACTTGAGTGTATAAAAATATTTATGGTTTTATATAAAAAAACAGACATCACAATCTAATTTTTAAATAGATTATAACTTTATGCTATTAAAATATTAACGATCATACTAATTTTTTTTATACTTTTGTTTGTATTAAAATAATATATAAATATAATAATAAATAAATAAATAAAAATGATAAGTATCAATGATTAAAAATATAAGAAGTGTGAATGTTTGTTTGAAATTTTGTAATAAATTACTTAATTGCATACAATTGATAAGGATTAAGAAGAAAAAGACATAATGGCTCATTATAGGTAATTGTTAAACACACCCTTCTCCTTTTTTTTTCCTTATTCATATGCAAAAGCACAAGGATGTGTTCTTTTGACTCCTTTCTTAACACTGGAGCACTTCTTTGGAGGGAATCACGTTGACTTTTCTTCTTCCATTGATTGTTTTATTTTATTTTCAATCATGTTGGTAACTATATTGTTGATTAAGTTAATTTGAGATTATTAACAGGACAAGAGACCTTATTCTTTCAGTATTAATTTATTGAGTAATATTAGGGTTAATCTTGTTTGTGGTACCTAATAAGTTTTTACATGCAATATAACTTAATACAGAATTATAATTAAAAAAAAATATGGAAAAACCCAGCATAAAATGATTAAATTATATATTGGAGGTACCATTTGTCCCTCTAATTTAAGCACATAATCCAACAGACAACACAATATTACAGATAGATTATGAGTAGGTAATACCATGGCATTCCTTTGGTGGGTATATATGTCACTTACCCACCATGCACCACCCACTCATGCATCGTAAGATAAGACTTCACCAGTTTTTGTGGCTATTTTGAAGCATGCAATCCAAACAAAGGGGACCAAATAGGGTCAAATAAATTACCATGCTTTCTTCCGTTGTCTTTTAGAACACTAGATTATCGAATTTAAATATCTCTTAATAATAAATAATCTTTGTTGAAAATAAGTTGAATTGAAGTTTTATATTGAATAAAAATGAAAAAAATTAAATAATTTTAAATGAGAAAGACTTGTAAATTAATATTATAAAGTTTTGGGTTAATATGTCATATTTTTTTATATGATTAATTTATGTCTTATTTTTTTATATGATTGATTCATGTTTGTGAGAATATCTCTATTATTAATCTTAAAAATATTTAACAATTTTTTCAATAATTAATTACTCGTAAACTTTTAAAAAGTTTAAAAATATTTGAGCTTACCGTATTGTTTGGGTAGTCATCGTTGTTTCTATATATGCACATTTTTTTCTTCTACCATGTTCTTTCTAATCAACGGTGACATGCATTATGTTTTTGTTCTACTTTTGCAACAAGTAAGCACAAATTATTTACAGTTTTTTCATTCTTTGACGTCAACAAATGTTTTCTTGTTTATTAATTGTTTCATAATTTTTTTTTTGTCTGCGCGAGCTGTTCAACGATTATGAGATGACAAACAAAGTTGGATGGATCGGGATTTACAAATCAAATCTTCTTTCTTTTTATTAATTAAAAACAAAAAGGAAACAAAAGTATTCCCTTTTTTTTATTCCATTCCTGCTATACACTAGAATTATGAGAAGCACAAATCAGCATCTTTTGCAACTTTTTTTCTCTCTTGATAAGAATATATTTCATGGAATTCATAATGAGCAACGAAGTTTCCTGGTTCCACTCATCATCTATGCATGCATGTATATGTGTGTGATGAGGTATGCATGCATACATGTAATTTAAGAATATAATATATATATATATATATATATATATATATATATTATCAACACAAAATATGCTTGCACCCCACATACATATGCATGCTCAAACTACTTTTATCCAAAACAGTTTCTCAATCATTATCCACTAATAAACAATTTAAATTTAAACTAGTGATAAAATATTCTACTTGTAAATTTTTAAAAACCTATTACTAAAACCAATTCAATATTTTTTCTATGATTTTGGTACTTGTATTTCAAATTTCTTTTAGAACTACCAAAGAATAGTTATGTAATTATTAATTGATTTTAATCTTTAAAAGATTGAACAAGTTGAAGTTACCCTTTTTAGTCAATGAACTCTCACCCTTGGTTGTGTTGTGTCTCTCAATTTTCTTTATTTTTTCTTGTTGAATATAGATATAGTTCCTTGACTTGTGCTTGTCCAATATTAGTGTGTTGTAAAGCATAGCCCGTGGAATTAGGGCGCACCAAAAGTAAAGATATTAGAACATGTAGGTTGAATTAATTAACAAGTTCAAACTATCTATATATATATATAATTTCATAATCAAAGTAAAACAAGCGATTTGTTGAACGTGTATATGTAGTAGATTATGTTCACACACATTTAACGGTTAATATTGAAGTAGGTGTACGAAAATTGATTCACATACAATTTGGAATGAGAAGTTGAAAGCCAGCTTTAGACCACAACGCAGAGACATTGTACCCTTCAGTTTCTTTTTGCTTTTCTTCACTTTGCACCCACACGTGATGAACTGGTCCCACATGTCCCAGAACTGTCGCGCATGCACACGTGTGTGTGCTCTTCCTTCACTGATCCCCTTGAGATCCTTTCTCCCTCTTACCAAAAGCAAACAACACAGAAATATCAATATAGTATGACATAATGCACATATTCATCACTCATTCTCATCCATACACGCCAACTTCTATTATTCATCATTCTCATGTATAATACATCTTTCAACTTTTATATATATATATATATATATATATATATATATATATATATATATATATATATATGTGGTTAACCATTATGATTAATTTTCATGCAAATTTTTGTATTATAAGTTAGATAATGAAGAATATAGTCACATACACTCACCTGTATGAACCATATTACTTTAATTCATATGGATTGATATATATATATATATATATATATGCGTGTGTGCTTACATGCATTAATTGATTTAAAGGGTAGTGTGTAGGGGACCTTCCCCTTTGATTAGTGTTGCTCCCCTTCAGCCTGGCAAGAAACACCACTTGAGTGGTGACACTTGTGTGAGATTCTCACGTGTGGCACTATCACCATGTTTGGTGCCGCAAGAGCCTTATTTGACTTTGATAGTTGATGTGGAGGAGGAAGGGGGTGTGTGGGGTTGTTATTTTTTTGGTTCTTTTGAATTTGGAATGGTATGTATGGTGATTAGTAGTAAAGTGAAAGCGGCAAGGTTTTTGAAGAGGTGAAGTGTAGCAGCTTTAGTAAAAGAAAGTAAAAGGGAAAATACAAAGGGTTTGTGGATTTGGATGTGTGAGACACTGTGTTTGTCTATACGGAAAATAGAAAAAAGAGAAAGTGAACAAAAATTTGGTGATCCCAAGAAGATTGCTTGTCTTGAAATACTTAATTGTTTGCAGCTTTAATTTTCTCTTTGGAGAGACAGAGACTTGTGTGGGAGAGGGTCTATACCAGTATGACAGATTCTCTTCTGGGTTATCAAATGTTTCTAGTTTTTAAAATAATGTTTATATATACCTCTTTAACACCTCACATATCTCTTTAAACTTAGGTAGTATTAAAAGTACAATGTTTGAATCATAGTACTATTTTTATGATAACTATCTCTTTTATACTTTTCCCAAAACAAGTTAAAGGAGCTACCTATTACCTTCACTCACGGGCAAGCTTCTTTCATTTTTCTTAACTCAATGGAATGGTTCATTCTTTTAATTTGAAAATAGTGTTGGGAATTGAGCTCATTTGATTGTTATATACATCAGGCCTTACCTGCAGTCCAAAAAAGTTTGGATTTGGAATCTCTATATTATACATTACTTAAGGCTCAATCATTTGGTGTCCCGTACTATGGAAAGAACAGAATAGATTTTATATTAATTTAGCTCAAAATCAAGGTTGTTCATATGAAGCACAGTTCTGTGCATGGTTACAATTTCAAGAAGATAATACTTATATTCAGCCCCTAATAAAAAAATCATGACATTATCAATAAAGATCAGTTCTCATTTTAGTTGGCCTTCATCAATTCCTATAAAGTCAAGACATTCCATTAGATTTTCAGGATGATGATATGCTTGATATTTTTAAACCTTTCATGACTTGTATATATATTGTCACTAAAATTTTTAGAACCACACTAGTGGCATGATGATTAGAAGGAAAACAGTAATTAATGGAATGTTGTGGGATTTAATGATGTAGCTTCTGATGATAATGATGGCACAACTAATCAAGCAGTTACAACTTCAATAAGACAAGACATCTTTCTCAGCCGATGATAACATACATGGTGATTATTGTGCAGTTGCTCAGTACACTTCAGACATCAGAATCTTGAAAATTGTTGAATAGCTTGTATCAGTCTTTGATGTTCTAGTTTTCTAATTCAGAATAGATAAAAGGGTAATATATGCACCTATCTAGGAGTGAAAAAGCAAGAAAGGACAGTGAAAAATATATAATATAAATAATTTCACACAAATTGAAATAGCAACAACCATGTTTTGATAAATATTTAATTGTATTGGATTCAGTTCTATCAGAGAGACACAACGTGTTCATCTTCCAACCATTGAAGAATAATTACTGTCCCAAGTAAGTGTAAACAATTGATCTGTCACTTTTCACAGCTGAGATGTAGAAGTTCAAGTTTCATTTAGTACATCCATTTTATCTTTTATATTAAAGACAAAACAAACTGTTACTTCATGAGATCAGGTAAACTATCATGTAACATCGATCGTACATTAGTTCATTATGGTTCAATATGAGGTATGCATTGATCATAGGAAATTCTTGTTATTTACAATCTGCATTTTGGTCAGTTTTTTTACCCGTTTCGTTTGTTCTTTTCTGTTTGAGCTTTCTCCATCTGCAATATTTGGCAAAAGCAAAAGAGAAAGCAAAAAGGAAATGACAAGACAATGTTTCAATTCGTACGTTATGCCTTCCATTACTTAAAAGCCCGAAACTTTGAAAAATATTTTATCTATGGAGCTTATTGATAAAGTTGAAGGTCAATTTGATATATTGTTTAATAATCAATAATTAACTTTTGGTTGATTCGTGATTTGGGTTTATAACTAATTGAATTTATTTTTACAGTAACAAATATTACTTAATTCAACTAAAAAAATTTATTTAAATAGTTTCTTCATATATATCACTTTGAAAAAAAAATAATAAAACAAAAAAAAATTGTATTATATACATGTTGATTTATAAAAATCTATTCACATAATATTTTTTTTAAATTAGTTTTAAATTTATGGAGATTTTTATTTTAATATATTAGAAGTGTTTATATAAAAGTTTACTCAAAGAAACTCTAAGAGAACTTTAGAATTCATCATATTGGTAGTATAAAAGTTTTTATATTATTGATCAATAAATATCATTATTAATATGGTTTTAAAATGAATTATTAATAAAAGATATATATTTATTGTATATATATTTAATTTGAGATTGGATGATAACGAAGAGAAGTTGCGTCCTATGAATTCAAATAAAAAACTGTATAAATATGGTCACCGTGATTATATTTTATTAGATGTTAGCTTATTATTTCTTTCTTCTTCTTCTTCTTTTTCTTTTTAAGTCTGAGTTGTTTCTAGATTCGTGTGGCATAAGTGGGATGCCACATCATTCATGATAATTAAAACACAGCATCTTTCTGAATATTATGTTGATGATATATTATGTTTACTTTTATGAGGAAACATTATCTTTGATAATTCTTCTTCTAATGAGATACGCATAAAAAATTTGGGAATTTGTGGAGAGGAAAAAAAAATTATAACTTATAATTATTGAGATATTTAAGATGGTTTAATGAGAAATAATGGAATGTAAAATTCATTTAATTACCTTACTGGGTGAAGAAATGATGAGAAATTATGGTATAATTTTGAAAGAAAGTAAAAGGAGCTAAGTTATGGAATGATGGTGACTTGTTAGAGTAGTTATGGAGTGAGGGTGGAGAATCCACCAATGTCTCCTATTAGCCTTGCCATTAGCTTGCCTAACCAATACCCACCACACAACATATGTGTCTACGTATATCTTCTGTCCTTTGAAAGAATCTGTGAAACCTAAGTTTGATGAAGCTTGGCCAAACATGTAAGCCCCTTCCATGGAAAAAGGCTCAAATTATTTCTCCATAGTGAAACTTGCACAATACCTTACAATTCAATGAAATAGGTTTCTTCTTCTATAGCTTTTAATGTATGTGTCACTGTGATGTTCATGAACACACCTACTCTTGTTTGTGGAAGAAGATCATCAATTAATACAAGATTGGAGTCGTGGAAAAATGAGTACCTATTGTGCTAACCTACACTGTGCATGTAGCCATCAACTATGAACAGATATAAATTCTTAACCTACACTGTGCATGGAGATGATAGTTACACTGTTCGTACAGGTTGATGTGCATGTGGGCCATGACATCACCATCTTCTTCTCTTGCACTCCCTGCATTAAATACAAATAGTCTGTTCATATCATCTTATATTTCAACTGATATTATAAATCAAATTTAAAGAATTGAACTAGACATGATCAGTGCAGTAGATTCCTAAACGTGGCCATTCTCAAATCATTGATTATTTCTGCTTCCATCAAAATCATTTGAAAGAGCTTCCAAGAGTCGAAACTTCATTCCCTCCACTGCTCACATACTACTCTCACACAGTAAAACAGCTTAATTCGTTGCAAACATTTCCACTCTTCATAAATTAATATTATGATACACAGTACAAGGCTTTTTCTTTAATCATTTTCTGACATGCACACATTTGACAGAGACCCTCAATCAAGTTAGAGACGAATCTAGGAAGACCTAGCTAAAGGATAAGAGTCCTAGGTTGAACTAGATGCAGAAAAAATGGACGTAGGTTAACATGATGGTAAATAGTGTGAGAAAGACAGGTTGTTGAAGCCCCCATTTGAAGGAAATTTCATTGGCACCAATGGCTGCTACATATTTTAACTACCTATCAAGTCTAGGGTTTACCTACTGCCTCAAATTATTTTTCGGTCTAAAAGATAGAATTGATGATCTTGGAATAGAAAATAAGTTGCTTCTTCATCAAGGTTGACCATCTATCACAATTGACAAACACTAATTAAAGGGAAAAAGAGGATTTGATTCAACTGAAAATCATGAAGTGGGAGATGAGTTTTCAAACATGTGTTTTCAATCTCTACTCCCAAAGGAACTATACAAACATCAGTATTCCATGTGCTTACTGTTGGAAAGAACAGAACCAAACAAAGAACATGCAAAGAAAATTGAGTGAGATATGTTTATTAAAATTCTATTTGGGGTTTCAATACCACATTTCTGGGGTCTCATAGTCAATGGAATCAAACCAAATTAGTGAATGAAGTGACTGTTTTTGTTTCATTATTTCTTTTGATTTTAGTTCACTAACGAACGAATCAATGAAATAGTTACCAAAACCTGAATTTCAACAACAACAAAAGTCACCCACTTTTGCGTATACAAATTTTGAAATAAACAGTGCCACTCATCAACTCAATATCACTTCGGTGCCCTATTTCTCAATTTGACGCCATGGAATAGATGGGAATGGATTTGGAGAAAATTTCAATTCAAAACACTGGTGATACGTGAAAGTTTTTACGAAAAAAAAAACAATTATGGTGTATTAGAATTAAAAACTATTATTCACTAATTGTAAAATTCAATCCTGATTAATTGTATTTAATTATACTGCAATTTTAATTCATTATAATTTTTCTAAAAAATTAGGCTATTTTCTATGTACAATTCAAAAGTGATGAATAGTATTATCCTTACCTTTATATATTAATTTTACAAAATCGATTTTATATATTAATTATAATTTTATCATATCTTTAATTTATATATGATTTTAATGTTATTTTACCGTTTTCCTTGACTTTTCAGAATATTATTTTTCCATGAAATGAAGCTTTTTGGACTTGAAAGTGTCATGGACCACCTTGTAGTGGCCCATGGGGCTAAAAAGACAAGATGGCCCAACATTGAAAGCGTGGGAATCATAATTCAGAGAATTAGGCACATGAAAAACAATGAATTAACCCGATTTGAAAATGAGATCAGACCGTCGATTTAATTGATTTAATCCATAATTTATATAAAAATCAGTTATTAATTTTAAATAATTAAATTTTAACTAAATCAGAAGAAAATTAAAAAAATTGAGATAAATTGGTAAAATAAAATAAATTACTTGATTTTTTAGTCGAAACGATTTTAATAAAAAAAATTAAAATCATTTTTTTAATATAATTTTTTTATAAAAAATATAATATATTTTAATTTTTTTATCTCATACTATTTACAGTAACTTTAAATAATAATTATTTTATTATATTTTTATTTTATTTTAATAATGATCTATTTTACAATATTTAATATATAGCTTATATTTATAATTTTTATTATAATTTATTATGGTTATTACAATACTTTTTTTCTAAAAAATAATGTGATTAATAAAGTTATTATATACTTATTATATTATAAAAATATTATTTTCTTAAATTTGATTAAATTCCAATTAAATCTTTAAACCTTAAATTTATGTTTTGATCAGTGGTGACATTTGAATTGAAAATGAATAAATCAATGTTCAACAACATTTATTGATAAAGATAAGTTAATAGAATTTTAACATGCAGGACCAATCACAAATTTCTAATACAAATGAAAGTTTGACCTTTTCTACCGGATTCATGATATTAAAACTTTGAACTATTATACCAGGTAGCATTAATTTATATTTTTAAACAAATTAATGATTATAATTAAACAAAATGAAATACTTTAAATTTTATTTAGTCTAACACAATAAAAATTGAATACCCTAAATTTAACGGAAAAACCAAAATTGGTGGATGATGGAAAAGTTAGGAAAATTTAGCATTTAGTTCGTTAATAGGGCTTCACTGTTTTTATACTGAAAATGATTTTGTTGTGAAAAGGTCTTTGTTGCGTAGATTATTTGAAGATCTTATTTAGGTTTGAAAACTCATTTCATGGATCTCAATTTTTCAATTTCATTGTCATTTTGGAATGACATAAAGTTCATTACCGCAATCTTTAGGGATCAAAGACCATCACATAAAATGCCTTCATTCTCTTGTTATAAGTTCTTCAATCATTCATCAAAATAACTTTTTATTTTATTTTATTTTATTCACTAGAATTTTTCTCCTTTCTTCTTTCATGATGATATTTATATATTTTTTCCCTTTTAAATAGGTGCCAGAAGTTCCTTACAAAAGACTGCAATAAATATATGAGTAAGAGGGAAATGTAAAATGTGAGTAAATTGAGTGAAAATAGTTAGTTCTTATATCTGGTTATATATATAAGGATGAATTATGGTAATTATCCTGATAATATGAATATTTATCTTTTATTTTTTAAGTAAATATTTTGTGTTAATTTTTTTTAATTTTAAATAAACCGGTTAAGTAAGATGTTTAAGTATTATTTCAATATTAGAATATTATTGAGATATTATCGAAATATTTAATTAAGTATCTCGATCCTTATAATATTTAATTTTTTTTAGAATTGAGTAGATATTGAGGTGAATTCTGTTCTTATTATTTATAAATTTGATAGAAAATAAAATATAATATTAATTATTAAGTAGAAAGTGTACTTTCTAAAAATTATAATAAGATTTTGTATATAATAAATTAAAAAATTAAGTTTTCTTTTTACCTGTGAGTTATAAATACGAGATTTTTTTTCTACGTAGTTTTGTTTCTTGTTATTTTTTATTATTTTTATTGTTAATTTGAGTTCACTTTTTTTTTTAAGTGAACCGGTTTTATATTTTTCTCCAATATTGTAAATTTCTCTAATGAAAAAATATAACATATTATTAATATGATCATGCTTATTGATATCCTAATTATATTTTTACGCACGTAGTTAAAATATAATTATTGAGATCGTGTGAATATCATATTAGTAATCATGTTAGTAAGATTCCATTAACGTCATTGTTTTTATTAAACTATTTAATAATATTAACATAAATAACATTGACTCATTTAAAAAATAATGGAATCAAATATAAAACTAATAATATGGTGAAATTGAGAAAAAGTGGAGAATTTTGTGAACTATGGGCTGGAATGTCACTGGAACTGCGGGCCCATGGTTAACAAAATATAACTTCCAAATTGGGCCTAAGAAATGAATTTATTCTTCTTGGATCCTGTACTTTTCTTTCTACACCCCATATGTTTTAAGTTTCTATTTTGGCATTATCTTACATAATGATGAAATTATTATTCTAAATTATATATTTTGAAATATTGTTACCCGAAATTATGTAAATAATGCCGTAATAATGATTATTTAAGAATACTTTTAAATCTTTTCTAAAATGACTGTGTCAACACATTTTTACAGTATTTTTTGAATATGTCAGATTTTAAAAGAGTATTTTTGTCCATCAAATATATTTGTGGTGTATAAAGAAAAGTGTGGGGTGTATGAAAAAATTCCAAGAAACATTTTAATGGGCTCTCATTTTGGACGCATAAATGGTCAGAAGCCCAAACAAAACGAAGGAGAAAAAGAGAACCAATTTACCGAATTAAACATATTTGACAGTTTATGTAAACTTGAAGAGAGAGCATAAGAAAAGGGTGGATTGGTCTTTCCCATATTTTAATGCCCAGTATTAATATTTTTTTTAGTTTGATTTAAAAGAAACTAACTAAATTAAAAAAATAAATTAACTATTTATTTATTTATTAAGTTAAATCACACAAATAAAGTAAAATTTTAATTTTTAAAGATAACAATTTAATATATATAAATTATAATGTATTTATGAAATAATAATAATATTTAAAAATAAATTATAGATAATAATTTAAAACACAAATTCTATAAACTATTATTTATTTAGAGTAATGATTAAAATGTCAACCGTTAAAAAATTTTATTAGATAATTCTACTTTCTTTTTATCTTTTTCTTCTTATCATAACATATCTTTTAAATTTATCTTTTTTTATTATTGTTACTTTTTTTATTTAGATGAGAATTTTGGATTCCATAAAACATTTTTTTCTAACACAAACTATTCCGTCTACACGCTTCTTTTGGCAGCAAGGTGTCATCGATTTTATGAGGCAAACACAAGCCCGTGAGCAGAGGGTCTCTTAGTTTGGTGCCAACATGAGTTTTCTGTTCGGCAAGAGAAAGACCCCGGCTGGTACTTCTTTTCTCTTGTTTGCCAAGTTTTCTTTTTTATCAAATGGGCATGGTTTTTGTGACTACGTTGATGTGATTGAGCAAATTGCTCAGTGAGGGTGAAAAAGTTAATGTTTGGTTTTGGTCTGCATTCCCATTTAATCAAAATTGTGTCTTTAACTTGAATTGAGAATTGGGTTGGTTTGTTACTTGTGTTAGAGCTTTTGAGGGAGAACAAAAGGATGCTGGACAAGTCCATTAGAGAAATAGAGAGGGAAAGGCAAGGCTTGCAGAATCAAGAAAAGAAGTTGATTGTCGAGATTAAGAAGAGCGCCAAACAAGGACAGATGGTATCATTTATTTAGTGTGTGTGTTTCATTTGTTATTTGGCATTCTTATGTTGTTTGTGTCCGCGGAGATGTCAGTTGCTTTTAAGGATTGTGATTTAGTGTAGTGGGGGAGGAGGGTGCGTGGTGTTAAGGGTTCAGTTTATTTGATCAGTTATACATTGATATGGATTTTGGTTATGGTTCAGAGCTCAAACAGTTATTTTGGGGTTGGTTTGAATTTGGCAGGGGGCAGTGAGAGTGATGGCCAAGGATCTCATCAGGACTCGCCATCAGATTGAAAAGTTTTACAAGCTTAAATCCCAACTTCAGGGAGTTTCTTTGAGAATTCAGGTTTGTTTTTGCACTTTTTCATTGCTAAATTGAGGAACTTGAAAGTTTCTTCATACTATCTGTTCCTTGGAAACTAGCAGATAAGTTGAAGATTGTAGATGTTTAATATTGTATTAACTTGGACATTCTGAGTTTCTTGGGACATGGTGATGAATGAATGTTAACGGGTTATGTTGCACCAACTGTTTATAATATTTGCTGTCAATAATGAATTGATATTGTCATGGCAATATTTTGTTTTGGATGATTCCGAAAATTCACAATGTAGAGAGTCTGCTGATGCACAAGCATTTACAAATATGAAAAGAATAACAAGGCCCCGGTACACCCATGGTTGTATGCATCACTGTAGTACCTTGTTTTATGTCTTTCATTTTAATTTAATTCAACTCAACCTACCTTACCTGGCTAGGGTATGTTTTAGAATTGGAATATTGTTGGGTGTGTGTGTACTGAATCTTGTTGCCATTTGGTTTCTCTCCCAACTAATTCTTACGTGCTATAGATCTAACACCAGAGATAGGACTTTATACTTACAGATGATTCATTCATAACTTTGGATTAAAATAGATAACAAGCGACTCACTCTACCTAACCCAGTTAACATTTCCCTATATATACTGACTCTCTGGTGGGCTACACTTGCACCTATAAAGCTGAGGAGGTCATGCAACCTTCCTCTCTCTAACTCACCGGGTTATGCTTACCACTTTATCAGGACTTGATCACAAACCAAAATAGTTTTGGCTTCATCTACTTTTCTGCCACCAATCAAATACTAATAAGGGTGAAACTAAAACTGAAGCAAACGCATGCATTGGCATCAATCTTTAACAATTGCAACCCTTAAAAACAAAACTTTGACTGTATAGCCTGTATGAGTGATTGCATTAATTTGAGGTCAATTTCAGACACTAAAATCCACTCAAGCAATGGGGGAGGCTATGAAAGGAGTTACTAAAGCAATGGGTCAAATGAATAGGCAGATGAACTTGCCTTCCTTACAGAGGATAATGCAAGAGTTTGAAAGGCAGAATGAGAAGATGGAACTGGTTTCTGAGGTAATGGGAGATGCAATTGATGATGCCTTGGAAGGTGATGAAGAGGAGGAAGAGACAGAAGATCTTGTGAATCAGGTTCTTGATGAAATCGGAATCGATATCAATTCTGAGGTAAGTTGTTATCAGAAAATAGCTAATTATAGATGAACAAATTTATCGTTCTCGTAGCCAGAGAAGAAGTAAAAACAATAATGACAACGATGATACATATTTCATTTGTTCAATATGCAGCTTTTGAATGCACCTACATCAACCTCTGTCACTGCACCAGCGGCAAATAACAGGGTTGCTCAAGCTGAATCAACAGGCCAAGAAGACAGTGGAATAGATGACGATCTTCAGGCTAGGTTGAATAACCTAAGAAAAATGTGAAGAGTCCGAGGGGAAGAAGGTCTTCAAAGAACCCCAAAATAATGATTGTAAATGAAATTAGGATGTGTTGTATTCTGATTTTACTATCAGGGCTGAAGCTAACATATATATGTAAAGAGTAATATCACAAATTGAATTTCATGAATACATATACACGAAAGAGATTTGTTTTGATATTTATCAACTTTTAAACTGTGAGACCACATCCATATTCGTAATTAGTTACTCCTCTTACAACCTATCAAATGTTGGGTTTTGCATTAATAGTATAATTCATTTGAAATCCTTTGCGTTATACAGATGTATACACATGCTGAATACTTCAGGCATTGTTTACCACTTAACCCCCACTTATAATGGGGATTACAAACTGATCCTATAAGAAATAAATGCTAGAACATACATGAGTTCATCGTAGGAATCTTAAATCTCATCAATCACAGAACATATATGTGGGAAGAAGGAGAAAAGTTATGGTTTTGAAAGGTAGCCAAAAGTGGGGTTTTAATGATCCAGGTAATTCAGATTCAGGAGTTCACAATGACCATGATCATGTGATCATTTTCTTCCAAAGCCACTATACTATTTGAGGAATTCACTTTGTCAATCTGAGTGCGGCATAGAGGACAACCAGAATGAGAGCCAAGCCACTTGTCAATGCAAGAGGTGTGGAAAATGTGGTTGCAAGTGTGAAGCTGCCGTATACTTTCTTCTTGTTCAAAACTTGTCAAGCAGATAACACATTCAGTCTGGTTTGTGCTTTCTGCAGCCTTGTAGTGGAAGGTGATTGAATGAGACTCCAAACTCATGCAAGGAGAGAACTTGTCATCAAAAGATAAGCCTGGTGTTGGAAGGGATCGTATATGATTGGTATCAAAGCACCATCCAAGCATGATGAGAGTGAAGAATGTGAAAGAAATTACCAGTGTTCCAATTATCAGAAAGCAAGGGTAGATTTCCATTTCGTCTTATGGCATTGATTTTCTAAAAGCATTAGCAGAAATGGTGAAATGGGTATGTTGGAATACAGCCGTGTCATGATATGGTTGACGATAACTAAGACCACAACAACGACCGATTCGTTCTCAACAATGCTGAAGCACATAAAAGACAACTTCTTAAGGAATACATACATACTTTGGGTGGAATAAAACAAGCGTTTTCATTGTTCTTTGAGCAAATGAATACAACTAATTTGTTTGTGGTTGATGAGCACAAACTAGTTTAGTTGTTTCAAGTAAGAAAACATTTTATCTTTACAATGAAGTGGCATATATCTTTACATTTGCTGCTGATGAAGGATCTTATGGCGGATTCGGCTCAGGAATCTTTGTGGCGTTGAAAGGGTTTCTTCTATATATAAATCGATGGCAATGAATGTTTAAAAGGAAAGTTTCATTATCTTTTCTTCATGCATGAGTTTAAAGATTAAATTTTGATTTTAGTAACACTTAATTTTTTGATACCTTTTATCTTCAAGAAATTGTTTTGTAAAAGTTTTTATTACAATTTAAAAAAAATTCTAGCAGCTAAAAACTGGCAAAATATTAATTGCAAAGAAAAATCTATTTAATCCATTTATTTTCATTATTTTTTCTTATTCAGGCTTTTAGAACAATGGAAATATATGCATTGAATTTGTAGTTCAAATATTTGTCTTTATCACACTGTTGTCCTTGAATGTGGTATACAATGGCAGTAGAAACACGTTAGTGACAAACATCAAAAGTTCTATCGCTTCTACAAACTTAATATGATCCAATCAAATCAATGTTTTAGTATTGGATTCTATATTAAATTTGACATATCTATGACTCAATCATCGACTCTAACCACCACCGTGGTGGGTCTCAAAACATACTTCAAGTCTAGGAGGAGACTTGGTCAGCGCTAAGGCGACGTCCAAGAACCCTAATTTTTTTTCTATTGCTAAACGCCGCGTTGATATATACTGGGAAGACAAAATGTGATTAATTGGTTGTAAGTAAATATATAAGACAATTTATTTGTTATACTTTTTCTTTTCTTAAAAAATAAAACAACCTTAAATATTTATTTTTACGCATGGATAAGCTTTACCCGTTTACACCTCCTCACTGTAGACAAACAAGTATCTAAATAAAGCACTCTGTATATTATCACTTGATGTGTTTGCAATGAGTGATGCATGTTCAATTTATAGGCCCTTTGGATATGGTCTCTCAACTACATGCATTTAATACAACTACTACCTTTCAACTACATACATTCAATACAACAACTACCTCTCAACTACTACCTCTATAACCACTACCTCTCAACTACATGCATTTAATGTTTACCTAACAAAATCCCCCATAAACTTAAATGTTTTTCTTGTCCTTCATTCCAAGCATCTTCTTGTTGTTCTCGAACGAGTGGTTAACGATGGCTTCGTGAACATATCTGCAGACTTGTGTTCGGGTTCGACGTGCTCTAACTCCACATTTCCTTCTTTCACTTGTTCTCGGATGAAGTGAAACCGAACATCAATATGTTTGCTTCTCTCATGATTGACCGAATTCTTTGCCAATTCAATAGCCGACTTGTTATCAACTCGAATCACGAGTCTCTCTTTCTTGCTTCAACTCCGACTTGCTTAGAAGGTTTCTAAGCCAAACCGCATGATAGACACTCCAGGATGCTTCGCAACGTACTCGGCTTCACAAGTTGACAACGTTACAATGGGCTGCTTTTTTGAAAGCCAGGTGAATGTTGTGTTTCCCATGAAGAATACATATCCGGATGTGCTTTTCCGGTCATCAACATCTCCACACCGAGTCACTTATCCGAGTAGCTCTACTAGTCGATAATCATCCAGTCCTAGTATACATTAGGCCAAGTGACACTGTTCCTCTCACATACCTTAGAATTCTCTTTAGTGCCTTCCAATGAGTATACCTTGGCTCCTCCATATATCGACTTGCTATTCCAACACTTAGCATTAAATCTGGTCTGGTATTTGTAAGATACCTAAGACTTCCAATCAGACTTCGGTATTTGCTCGCATCAACTCGGTCTCCATCTGCATACTTAGAAAGTTTTGTACTAGGTTCCATAGGGGTGGAAACTGGGTTGCAACTTGTCATCTTAAACTTCTCCAAGATCTTCTCAGCATACATTTCCTGCGACACAAAGATGTCATCCTTTCCCTGAACAACTTCTAAGCCAAGAAAATATTTCATAAGACCCAAGTCAGTCATCTCAAACTCCTTCTTCATCACTTCTTTAAACCCTTCAATTAGCTCGGCATTATTCCCCATGAAGATAAGATCATCAACATATAGGGCAAAAAACATCACATCTTCTCCTTTATTCTTTATGTATAGAGCATGTTCATAAGGACACTGCTCATATCCATTCCTTTTGAAGTAAGTGTCAATTCTTTCATTCCATGCTCGTGGAGCTTGTTTCAAGCCATAAAGTGCCTTCTTCAATCTCAACACTTTCTTCTCTTCTCCTCTTCGCATGTATCCGAGTGGCTGTTCAACATATACTTCCTCCTCCAAGATTCCATTCAGAAATGCCGACTTCACGTCCATCTGCAAGATTGTCCATCTGTGTTGAGCTGCTAAGGAAATCAGCAACCTAATTGTTTCCATTCTCGTCACTGGGGCGAATACTTCGTCATAGTCTATTCCTTCTTTCTGCTTGTACGCCTTCACTACGAGTCGAGCTTTATATCGCTCAACTTCTCCTTCAGCATTTGTCTTCTTCTTGTACACCCACTTTACGCCGATAGGTCGTGCTCCTTTGGGCAAATCAGTTAGCTCCCATGTGTTGTTGCGTTCTATTGTTCCGATCTCCTCGTCCATTGCCTTTCTCCACCTTTTCTCCCGCACGGCCTCTTCAAAACTTAAGTCTTCGAATCGCCAAGAGACATACAACATGCACTTCCTCGGTGGAGTTGTATATATCTTGTAAACTTCGCGCTACGGGTCGTAGAGGTTCATCTTCTTCATCAGAAGTCTCATGATCTCTCATAGTATGTGGTGTATCAACTTCCGAGTTTCTACTTCCTATGGACTCCTTCTCTGGGTTGTTCCAACTCCACTCGCTTTCTTCATCAATTTGAACATCTCGGCTCATGATGACCTTCTTAGTTATTGGGTTAAACAACCTGTACGCCTTGGTTTTTTCATCATACCCAATAAACACGTACTTTTTGCTTCTATCTTCGAGCTTGGTCCTCTGTTGAGCTGGAACATGACCATAAGCTATGCTACCGAACACTTTAAGGTGAGACACACTCGATTTTCTTCCACTCCAAACTTCTTGCGGTGTCTTCTCGTTCAACTTAGCATGTGGACATCTATTTTGCACATAGATGGCACATTGCACTGCTTCTGCCCAGAACTCCTTTGACACGTTTTTGCTTCTCAACATTGTTCGAACCATGTCAAGAATGGTTCGATTCTTCCTCTCGGCAACTCCGTTTTGTTGGGGTGAGTATGGTGCTGTCAGAAATCTCCTTATCCCTTGCTCCTCGCAATACTTCAGGAGTTCGGATGAAATGAACTCGCCTCCACGATCAGACCTAACAGATTTGATAGGCATGCCAGTCTCTTTCTCAACCATTGCTTTAAATCTCTTGAACACCTCAAACACCTCGGATTTCTCCTTCAAAAAATATACCCAGGTTTTTCTTGAAAAATCATCTATAAAAGAAATGAAATACCTTTTCCCACTGAAGGACTCAGGGGTAATCAGTCCACAAATATCTGTGTGAATCAATCCAAGTTGTTCCTTTGCACGGTACTCGGCCATCCTCGGAAATGAGGTCCTCGGATGCTTCCCGAGCACACACTCTTCACATAATTTCTTTTCAAATTTCATAGACGGGAGTCCTCGCACCATCTCTTTCTTTACCAACTTGGTCAGTCCGCCAAAATGCAAGTGGCCAAATCGAAAGTGTCACATCATTGCTTCATCCTTCACGTCAAGTTTCAAACACCTCTCTTGGACTATCTTCAAGTCCAACTTGTACATTCTGTTCTTCTTCATTTCTACTCGGGCAATCAAACGATCCGACTTGTCCTTCAGGTATAGTACTCGGTCTTTCATCAGAACCGAGTAGCCTTTCTCCATCAGCTGACCCATACTCAATATGTTGCTTTTGAGATCGGGTACATAGTACACGTCTCTGATTTCTCCAACTCGGCTATTCTTCTGCAGGTACCAGATTGTACCTCTGCCTTTTACTGCCACCTTTGATGCATCTCCAAATGACACGTGTCCGGCCTCAACTTTAGTGAGCTCCTTAAAAAGGTTCTCGTCCCCGCACATGTGGTTACTTGCTCCTGTATCAAGATACCAAACTGAGTTGTCAAAACAGCTCGGACTTAGCTCGACATCCGAACTTCTCGACATCATCAATACTCCTTCTTCCTCAGAGAGGAGGTTTGTCTCCTTCTTCCTCTCAGATCGACAGTCCTTCGTGAAATGCCCAACCTTCCCACAATTATAACATTTGATACCTGAATAGCAGTCCTTAGAAAAATGACCGTACTTCCCACATTTGAAGCACTCAACTCCGGAATTGCTTGACTGACCACCTCGGCCTCTACCGTCACGACCTCTACCTTGTCTTTGGCCATGCCAGTTTTGTTGACTGACTGGCTCCTTGCCTCTTTCATATTCTCCTCTGCCTCTACCACCTCGGCCTTGAGTGTTCTGAGCATAAGGAACCTTCTTCTCCTTTAAGGTTGCCTTTGCTTGGAGTGCTTGATCAAGGGACTCCTCTTTCTTCTTCCTTCTCCGCTGCTCATGCGCTTCAAGCGACCCGGCAAGCTCTTCCACCGAGAGCACCGACAAGTCCTTGGACTCTTCTATTGCACAAACAATATTCTCAAAATCGTCGGTTAACGACCTTAAGATTTTCTCCACCACTCGGCAAGTGGGCGACGTCTCTCCATTTCTTCCGAGTTGATTCACCACGGCCTCAACACGGGAGATGTACTCGGCAACCCCTTCGACCTCTTTCATCCTCATGCTTTCAAGCTCGCCTCTAAGAGTTTGAAGCCTGACTTGCTTCACGCGATTATCCCCTTTATATGCCTTCTCCAGAGTATCCCACGCTTCTTTTGAAGATTTAGCATTTGCTATCTTCTCAAAGCCGGACTCATCAACAGCTCGGTACAGTACGTACAAAGCCGTTTTGTCCTTTACTCGTGTTGCTCTCAATGCAGCAAGCTGAGCAATCGTCTGCTCTTCAATATTCTCTGGTTCTTGGTGCCCATTTTCGACCACATCCCATACTTCTTGGGAACCAAGGAGAGCCTTCATTTGCAGGCTCCAGTTATCATAGCTTACGCCTTTTGATAACTTTGGTAGGGGCATGCTGTTAGCTAAGTTGGCCATCTCAAACAAACTCTCTAACTCTCAAACACTCTCTCTAACGCACTCAGACACTCAGGCTCTCAAGCTCTCAAGCTCTGATGCCAATTTCAACTACATACATTCAATACAACAACTACCTCTCAACTACTACCTCTATAACCACTACCTCTCAACTACATGCATTTAATGTTTACCTAACACTCACTTCTAATAAACAACTAATTAATAAAAGGTTGAAACTATGAGAAAAAAAAAATAAGCATTCCAACATTCAGTAAAAGATTTTTTTTTTCTACTGAATTTTCCTGTGTATGACGAATCTAAATATATTTGATGAGAGTGGGAGACATTGATTCAGTTTAGTCCATGAAATGAACTTCTTGGATGTATATAGTGAATGATTCCTTCCAACACGTTAAACACGCAACTGTTATCTCCATATTATATATATTCATTGATGAATTCTCCATCCCTGCATACGCAATGTTAAATTTTATATATATATATTATTTAGTCGTACATATTGAATATAAAGAATACACGGTATAAGGAGGAAAAGTGAGGTTCTTTAAAATTGCTACAGAATTTCCAGTGTCTGACAGTCCCAGTGTGGACAAGAAGACCAAAGCTGATGTGCAACATTTCCTCATTTCGAGTCTGTTTATAAAAAAAATAAATCTTTTAAATTTTTCTAAAAAACTTTATTATGACTCCCGAAAAGAATTGTATATACAAACTGAGTAAGACTAATTTTCTGACTCGTCTACCAAGAACTCTGAAGAGCTTCTGATTTCTGACCAACTATGCAAGCTGAAGCAGGAGTTTAATGGTTTGATTTCAACCTGACACGGATTCCAGGCATTTAAAAGCAACAATTAAGGCTTAATTTGGAATCTTGCCATTGAGGGTATTTTTTCATCTGATATATATTTTTCTCTCCATTTGGCTGAGAATAATTTGAGCTTGTTGCAGATATTAACTCCAGTTCTTTAAGCTGTTAGGAGTGATTTAAACAGTGGATTAATGCATTCAGTTGTTTGAGGTTGGAGTTACATAACTATTTTTTTTTATTCCTTTACTCTTGTACAGTACTTCCTGGACTTATTCTTAATAACATTTTGCTCTTAAGAAAAGGCTTTTGATCTTTCCATTTTTGGATGTATCTTGTTGCTGATCACTTTTCATTTTATAAGGGTGAAGACACGAAGAAAGATCCAGAGTATATTCAATCCAATCCAATGGGATATTCTTATTCTTTCCGAGATTTTGATAAAATCAAGCATGATGTATTTTATTGTCTCTTGCTGGTGAGGGCAAAGATAGACAATAATAATTCTTCATATCCAGTGACAAATTTTGTTTATCCCAATGACCCCCCTCATAAAGTACGACGTGTTTGTGAGCTTCAAATTGATGCGTTTGTGGATAACAAGCTTGTGAAAGGAGATGGACTACCTGAAGCACTTGTTCAAGCAATTGAAGGATCATTAATTTCATTGGTTATATTTTCACCACGCTATGCTTCTTCACATTGGTGTTTGTCAGAACTTGTGAAAATTGTTGAGTGTAGAAAAAGGATGGACAGATTGTACTACCAGTCTTCTACAAAGTGGATCCTTCACATGTGCGATGTCAGAAGGGGACTTATGAAGATGCATTCGCTAAACATGAAATAAAATATAGTTTGACCACCATGCAAACCTGGAGATCTGCTTTGACAGAGTCTGCAAATCTATCAGGATTTCATTCATCAACTTTTCGGTAAGTATCTTATGCATTTTATCAAGATACTTGAACTTGCGAAAAATTGGAAGTGGAATAATGAGAGTAAATATAATTGATACCAGAATATCTGTTTACATGTTTGTATTATGTTTTATTCTCTCTCTATTTTTTTAGAGTAAGACTTCTTCAAATGATTGTGTCATTGATATGCATAAATTTTTCTTTCTTTCTTTTTATAGGGACGAAGCTGAGCTTATTAAAGAGATAGTTAAATGTGTGTTGTTGAGATTGAATCAAGTGTAACAAGTTAACTCCAAAGGGCTTGTTGGAGTTGGTAAACGAATTGCACATGTTGAATCATTGCTACAATTAGAAGGGCTAGGATGTACGTATTATTGGAATATGGGTCATGGGTGGTATTTGTAAAACAACAATTGCACAAGAAGTATATAATAAGTTGTGCTCTGAATATGAAGGTTGCTGTTTTTTGGCTAACATAAGAGAAGAATCTGGAAGACATGGAATAATCTCTTTGAAGAAGAAGCTTTTCTCAACATTATTAGGAGAAGAAGGTTTGAAAATTGACACACCTAATGGATTGCCTCAATATATTGAGAGAAGGCTTCATCGTATGAAAGTTCTTATCATTCTTGATGATGTCAATGATTCAGAAAAGTTGGAAATTTTAGCAGGAACAAATGATTGGTTTGGACCAGGTAGCAGAATCATCATAACGACTAGAGATAAGCAGGTACTGTTGGCAAATTTTGGGTCATGTATATATATGATATATATTTAAATGTGTTAGGGTCATTATTTATTAAGCCAAATAATAAAGTGATTTGACTAAATTAAAGTTTTGGCTAAAAGCATATGTCATGAAAATAAAATTGTGTAGAGACCATAGAGCAATTTCTAATTTGATGAGGGGCCAAATTGGAAATACTAAAACTTAAGTAATTAACCTAATTCTGGTTATCTAAAGGGTCATGGTCCCCTTCGAGAGCACACACAGTAACGTAAGTATCGGTCCGTTCCTTTCTTTCTATCCCCATCAAGAGAGAAAATCAAGAGAAAATACGAGTGCTCTTCGGGTGGAAGACCATAAGATCAATATAGTGCTCTACAAAGACATCATCGTTATGGCTAATTCGAGTACGCTTTCGCATTCAGTTCATGACATGTTTATCGAGTATGAGATTATGTTTATGTTTGATTGTTAGAATCAAAATCAGGATTATTATTATTATTGTTATTGTTTTTCCAACAATTGGTATCAGAGCCGCCCATATTTGATTCATGTCTATTTAATTTATAGAACCTTAATTATGAAAATTAGGATTAATTTTGTTTTAAGCAATTCAGATTACCCAATTTTATGAACCCTAAGTAGAGGATAATCTCTAATTTTTGTGAACCCTAAAATTTAAATTTGGGGGTAACATCCCCAATCTGATTCACGCTTGCTGATGGAGCCAGTGGAGGAAGCTATGGATTCTTCTTCTTCTTCGTTTTTCACTTTTGTTTCAGGTTTAAGTTTCATCGAGAAAGAAATAGTGTTTCATATTTCAATTTTTCTTGTATTGGGTTCTCTGTTCTTTTTTGAATCTTTTGTTTTTATTTAACTTTATGGGTTTGGAATTGGGGGTGGTGTTTGTGGAGTTCCCAACACAGAGAATCTTAGGTAAATGATGAATGTTTCCACATGTTTGACTGTTATTATTTTATTGCCTCTATCCCCTAGGAATTTAAGGAAAATTTGATGTTAAATTAGGGTCTGAGTGATTACTGTTTAATTCCCTTTTAGGGTTTAGAGCAGTATGCTAAAGAGACTCAGAACTATATCTGTTTCATCCCTAGTGTGATTTTAGGAAGATGTTCATCCTTTATGTATTGGTGGAAAATGAGGCCTTTTTTCATCATTTGATTTATTCAAATGAGGTGTTCATCCCTAATGAGATTCTAGGGAGGCGTTCATCCTTAGTAGAATTATAATGAGGTGATTCTCTTTTGAATTAGTTTGCAAATATTAAATATTTGGTTTTGTTATATAAATAAAATATTCAATTTTTGGTAGTTTAATATTTTTTCGAGCAAATTGAGTCAAGAAGTCACCAAAGTAACTTCTCTTGAATTGGGCGGTTCATGAAAAATATTGAATGTTAGTGTTTGTGTATATTCATGCGAGTATTAGTCGGCCCAAAGGAAGATTAATATTTGGTCGAATTGCATACACACTTGTAATGATAAACATGTGATAATTATAAGGATTTGCTTTGTCGATGATAAATCAATCCAAAGACTGGTTTGTTGTTGGACGTGCTTTATTGTCAATGTTTGATTATTACAACAAGATACCTCTAGCAGTTAATATTACTTGTCCAAAGACTTGATATTGATGGTGCATTGGGTGTCTTGAGATGGGTTAAACCATTATTTGAATATATATTTTATTTATAATTTGTTTTTTATATAATGTGAGCATAATTAGTTTATTTCTTTTGTTCTAATCCAACTACAATTGCTTATGTATCTCGCCAATTTAAATTATGTTCGATCCTCAAAAGTATGTTTCCTACTTTTGTACTGCTCGAAGTCAATTTAGCGTCAGTACCTAGTAACACTTGGTGGTTAGACTCAGGTGCAACTACTAACATAAGTGTTTCTATAAAGGGTTGCCTAAGCTACCGGAAGTCAATTGATTCTAAAAGATGGATTTATGTTGGAGATGGCAAATCGGTAGAGGTGGAAGTTATAAGTCATTTTAAATTATTATTAAGTACTGATTTTTTATTTGGATTTGAAAGACACTTTTGTTATGCCGTCATTTAGACGGAATTTGGTTTCAGTTTCTTATTTGGACAAATTAGGTTATTTGTGTTCATTTGGAAATAATAAGTTCAGTTTGTCTTTTAATTAAGATATTGTTGGAACTGGTTCACTTTTGATTTATGATAATCAGTATTTACTTGATATTGTGGCCACCTATAATGAAACCCTTAATACAGAATCATGTGGTACTAAACATAAAATTGAAAATACTCACTCAAGTGTATTATGTCACAAGTGCTCAGGTAACATCAAATTGTGACGTTTGGGCTTGTGTTACACTCTTAAAGATATGATAGAGAGTATGATTTGTTATTCCACCTTACTGGAATCACTTTGGGGAGAGACACTAAATACGACAACTTATATTCTAAACAGAGTACCAACTAAAACAGCTACCAAAACATCTTATGAGCTTTGGACTGGGCGACAGCCTAGTCTGAAGCATTTCCATGTGTGGGATTGTCCAGCTGAGGCAAGACCTTATAAGTCAAATGAAAAAAAATTGGACTCCCGAACAGTAAGTGGTTATATTATTGGTTATGCTGAAAGATTCAGGGGATATAAATATTATGATCCCACATTAAAGACAATTTTTTGAGACGGGAACTGCTACGTTCTTTGAGGATATTGAGTTTGGGGGAAGAATAAGATTAAGAACTTCATCTTGGAGGAAGAATCGGTAACAATTTCAGAACCGATTCAAATAGTTACTTTTGATAAAGTAAGTTCGGAACCTCCACAAGGCATTGTTGATGAACCCCTCACTCAAGATGATTTGGTTGTTCATGAAGAACAAACTCAAGATCCTCAAGAACCTGTGCATCATGAGCTAATAACTTTGCAGAGATCCACTAGAGAAAGAAGAAGTGTTATTTCGGATGATTACATGGTATTTCTTCAGGAACATGAGGAAAATAATGATATAATGGAAGATGATCCAGTTAACTTCTGTCAAGCTATATAAGGTTCTAAATCTCAAAAGTGGATTGAAGCAATAGGATAAGTATAAGTCCATGCAAGACAATAAGGTTATTGGGAACTTGTCCCATTACCAGAAGGTATGAAACTCATTTGGCTTCAAGATGAATATTGTTGATGATTGTATGTATCACAAGTTTAAAGGGAGACAAGTTTAGTCTCAATCAGTGCCCAAAGGGAATTTAGAAATTGAGGAAATGCAAAAGATTCCCTATGCATCAGTTGTAGGGAGTTTGATCTATGCCCAAGTATGTACGCATCCAGACATAGCATATATAGTTGGGGTTCTAGGCAGATATTTAAGCAATCCAGGAATAGACCATTGAAAAGCAGCAAAAAGGGTCATAAGATATTTAAAGAGAACAAAAGATTATATGCTCACAATAGGAGGTTAGACCAGTTGGAGATCGCTGGATTTTCTGACTCATATTTTGTAGGATGTCAAGAATTTGTAGCATGCTATGAGACATCAAATCATGGAATATGGCTGAGAAATTTTGTCACAGGGCTGCAAATTGTGAAAGGCATTGAAAGACCACTTAAGTTATATTGTGACAATAAATCAGCTGTATTGTTAAGGAAAGAGTACAAAGTGAACAGTTTTCCATAGAACACTTAAGGACAAACTCCATGATAGCATATCCTCTAACTAAAGGACTTCAGCCCAAGGTCTTTCATGAGCATGTTGCTCACATGAGTGTTTTACGGTTTGAGGAATTTGTGGTTTAGTGGGAGTTAGTCATTTTCATATATTTTATGTTCTATGTTTAATTTTATATATGTATACATTATTTTTTGGACATATTTGGTTATCTATAGATATGCGGTTTTCTTGTTCATTCATTACACTTTGTACATTAAGGTTATTGTATCGATCTCGATAAGTTAAAGTTTGGACCAGCTTGAAAATAGACGTGTACAGATCACCTTCACGTAATTTTTCATGCTACACATTTCATGATGAATCCATGTCATTTGGTTATGTCGGGATGAGTAATCTTGTTGGTTTTAGTTGCGATGATGCAATGAAAAGCTGATTTGGTTCTATCTCCTGATATGATTAATGGACAGGACTTTTGGAATATGCTAAAGGAATATAATGACAATTTTGAGCTCATAAAGTCTAACACATTTGTAAGGTTGTAAAGACATATATATTTGTGACCAGTGGGAGATTGTTGGCAAATTTTGGGTCATGTATATATATGATACATATTTAAATGTGTTAGGGTCATTATTTATTAAGCCAAATAATAAAGTGATCTGACTAAATTAAAGTTTTGGCTAAAAGCATATGTCATGAAAATAAAATTGTGTAGAGACCATAGAGCAATTTCTAATTTGATGAGGGGCCAAATTGGAAATACTAAAACTTAAGTAATTAACCTAATTCTAGTTATCTAAAGGGTCATGGTCCCCTTCTGAGAGCACACACACAGAACGTAAGTATCAGTCCCGTTCCTTTCTTTCTATCCCCATCAAGAGAGAAAATCAAGAGAAAAATACAGGTGCTCTTCAGGTGGAAGACCATAAGATCAATATAGTGCTCTACAAAGACATCATCGTTATGGCTAATTCAGGTACGCTTTCGCATTCAGTTTACAGCATGTTTATCAGTATGGGATTATGTTTATGTTTGATTGTTAGAATCAAAATCAGGATTATTATTATTATTGTTATTGTTTTTCCACCAGGTACTTGCTAAAGAGTTTGCTGACATATATGAGGTTGAGGCATTAAACTTTGATGAATCCTTGAAGCTATTCAATTTGAATGCCATTAAACAGAATCATCTTGAAAGTGAGTACCATGAGCTTTCAAAGAAAGTGGTCAATTACGCAAAAGGGATTCCGCTAGTTCTTAAAATTTTGGGTCACCTTCTTCATGGCAAGGATAAAGAAATTTGGGAAAGCCAATTAGAAAGACTAAAAAAAGTGCAAAATAGAAAGGTCCATGATATCATAAAGTTGAGTTACAATGATCTTGATCGAGATGAGAAGAAGATATTTTTAGATATTGCATGCTTTTTCGATGGACTGAATCTGAAAGTAAAGTATATAAATTTTCTGTTGAAAGACCATGATTACTCGGTGGTTGCCGGATTAGAAAGGTTGAAGAATAAATCTCTTATAAGTGTTTCTCAAGAAAATGGTGTATCCATGCACAACATTATACAAGAAACAGCTTGGCAGATTGCTCGCGAAGAATCATTTGAAGATCCTAGGAGCCATATTCGACTATTGGATCCTGAGGACATTTATCTAGTACTGAAATACAACAAGGTAAAGATAATATACTATAGAATCTTTGATTTTTATTTTTTTTAGGAAAATAATTTAAAAACGATGTTTCAAAATTTTCTGCTACTTTTCTGCAGGGTGGCGAGGCTATCAGAAGCATAGCGATTAACTTGTCAAGAATCAAACAACTAGAATTAAATCCTCAGGTATCTGCTATGATGAGCAAATTACATTTTCTAGATTTTTACAGTAAAGGGTCTCGTAGTTGTCTCTGGGATCAAGGAGGCTTGTATCTTCCCCAAGGACTTGAATCTTTATCAAATGAACACTAAGATATCTTCGTTGGACCCATTATCCTTCGGAATCTTTGCCTTCAGAGTTTTCTGCTGAAAATCTTGTTGAATTGAACTTGCCATATAGCCGACTGAAAAAGCTTTGGCAAAAAGAACCGGTTGGTATAATGTATCCCTACATTATTTTGAGCTTTAACTTAAATTCATCGAATTCAAAAGATTAAATTACAGATTTTAATATTTGGAGTTATATTTGTAGTCATTAGTTAAACAAATGCATAAAAGTTAAGTTTTAGTTTTTTCTAGCTCTAATATCGTGCTACAATAACTACAATTTAAAACGAGATAACTAGAAGAACCAAATCATTAGTTTCTAACCAATCCAAAATAACCCACTTTCATATGTCACCATCTGGTTTCATTGCTACAGGATCTTGTAAACTTAAGGGTGCTTATACTCCATTCATCTACACAACTGAAGGAGCTACCAAACTTTTCAAGGGCAACAAACCTTAACGTGATAGATCTCCGATTTGGTGTAGGGGCTTACTAGAGTGCATTCATCAATTTTCTCTTGAAAATCTTGAGAAATTGGATCTACGTGGTTGCCTTTCCCTTAGAAGCCTTCGAAGCAGTGTCCATCTGGACTCCCTTCGTTATCTCTCCCTCTATGGATGCATGGCACTAAAGGATTTCTCAGTGACCTCAAAGAACATGGTAAAGTTGAATTTAGAGCTCACTCGTATCAAGCAACTACCTTCATCTTTTAGACTTCAAACCAAGCTTCAAAAGCTAAGGCATACAGTTACATTGACAACTTGCCAACAAGTTTCAAGCATCTCACAAGGCTGCGACATCTAGATCTAAGAAACTGCAGAGAGCTTCGAACTCTACCAGAGCTTCCCCCATCACTGGAAACACTAGATGCCCGTGGATGTGTATCACTTGAGACTGTAATGTTCCCTCCTACTGCTAGTGAACAAATGAAGGAAAATAAGAAAAGAGTTGCTTTCTGGAACTGCTTGAAATTGGATGAACATTCTCTCACGGCTATTGAGTTGAATGCACAAATTAACATGATGAAATTTGCACACCAACACTTTTCCCTATTTGGTGATGCTCAAGGGATTTATGTGTATCCCGGAAGTAAAGTTCCAGAATGGTTGGTGCATAAGACAACACATGATGACTACGTGATTATTGATCTCTCTCTCTTTTCTTCTTGCTCCACACTCCTCACACTTAGGCTTCATTTTTGGCTTTGTTGTTCCAGAAGTCTCATTTGGGGGTGTGGTTATGGAATTTAAGATTAGTACTGGGGATGAAGGTGGTGAAGGTAGCAATATCAATGTGTACATGGACAGACCACGTCATGGTATTAAATCAGATCATGTGTATCTAATGTACGACCAAGCATGTTCTTGCTACCTTAATGGTCGTGCCAAACATCAGCCAAGGTTGAAAATCAAGGTTGCATTGGCATCGCAAACGCTTACATCCAAGTACGTACCGTTACAGTTAAGAGCCTTTGGCATCAGCATAATCAATACTACAGAATACATCAATTTTGTTCAAAAAATAGAATTGGGTGATAGAATTCCAAAGGTCTCGATTTTGTTTTAGATTTTTCTGGACTTTTGTTGTTTTTGTTGGGACTCTTAATATTTGTGTCAGAAGATTAATCGAATAATTAATGAAAGAAAAGTCGCTTTGACAAGAACCTTGAAAACATAATTTCATTGACGAGGATATGTTGTGATTAGAATAATAGATCATTTACATAAGAAATTAAGGTATTCTTAAAATTTTCATTACTCTACTTTTATTACCTTCTATACATACATAATGACCCGAATCTACAAGTCTTCATTGCTGGCAAGTTTAAATAACAACGTATAATATATCTGAAATAATTTTTATATTCACACAATTTATTAAAAATATCATAAAAAAAAATTCAAAATATCATAAATATGCTAACAAATACATTTATAAACGTTAAATAATATTATAATTCGAAGTAAGTTCATTTATACACACAACTCCAAATATATCGAAAGTCACTTTAACAACCAAAGTCTACCAAAAGACTAAGGAGCTACACCTGATGAGTATATCCAGCTGCTTGTAAATCTGTGTAAACAAACACAAAGACTTAATAAAGGGATAACATCATGATTTACAAGAAAAACAAAATCTCAAAATATAATCTTAATTGGTATTTTTGTTTTTAATTCTTAACTTATCCACAAACAATACCATACTCATGTCATCACAAAATAATACTAATAATTAAAATTACGATAAAAAATAAAATATATAAAGTAAAAAGAAAAAGTTTCACTACTCAAGAGATTTTATAATTTTCAATGGAATTTAACGAGCAAGTAAGTCTTTAATTATATTAATTCAACAAATGTTTAAATATTTCCAATTTCAAATCAAATACATCCCATTTTCATTAATATTTTTAAATTCATATAAAATTTAAAAAATAATTTATGCACGTGAAATCGTCATTAGATAAAATATTATGTTTTAATCTCTTCAATAAAACCATTTTATTTAGTTACATTGTATCTACATAAAACAATGAATTCTATGGGATTGAATCGAGTGAAATTTTTGTTGTCATAGTTTTATCTTTAATATAAAGGAAGATATATATAAATTAACGTTAATATGCGAAACACTTCCTTTACCCGGGCTGGTAATTAATATGAAGAACGGTCCCAGTAAAAACAAGCATGCATTAAGTCCAAAGAGTATAAGAAAAATCGAAGCTTCTCACCTATTCCACACAGTGCCGGGGTAGAATTCATGATGTTCCTTTGGAATGCTAGCATCAGTTTGAAGAAAATTATTGATTGTGCTGACCCCAAACCCTCTTAACTGCACCAGTTTGAACTCGGATGTGAGTTGTAGTGATTCTACTGTAACCTTGATTTTCAATGTTTGTTGATTTTTGGCACGATTAATTAGGAATCGAGAACATGCTTGATTGTACAATAGATACACATGATCCGACCTAATACCATGTTGTGGTCGAACCAAGTACACATTCATACTGTCACCTTCACCCTCACCCCCAGTACTAATCTTCAATTTCAAAACGGAATCCCCAAAAGGCAATTCCGGTACAATGAAGCAAAATATGAAGCCCGAGTGAGACTTCGGAACAATGGTTACGTAATCATCATGTGCCGTCTTATACATCAACCATTCTGGAACTTGGCTTCCCGGGTACACATAAGTACCTTCAGCATCCCCAGATGCAGACAAATGTTGGAGCGCAAATTTCACCATGTTAATTTGCGCATTCGTCTCAATAGCCGTGAGAGAATGTTCATCGAGTTTCAAGCAGTTCCAGAAGGCAACCTTTTTCTTATTTTCCTTCCATTGTTGAGCAATAGAAGGGAACGTTACAGTCTCCAATGATACGCATTGACGGGCATCTAGTATTTCAAGTGATGGAGGAAGCTCTGGTAGAGACTTAAGCTTCCTACAATATCGTACATCAAGATGTCTCAACCCTCTAAGATTTTTAACGCTTGCAGGCAAGTTCTCAAGGTAAGTGTATGATAGACTTAACTTTTCAAGCTTGCTTTGAGATCCAATAGATGAAGGGAGTTGTTTGATACTAGTGAGTTGTAAATTCAACCTTGTCATATTCTTTGAGATCACTGAGAAATCTGCTAGGTTCATGCAAAGACGGAGAGAGAGATATCTAAGAGAGTCCAAACGGGTATTGCTTCGAAGGCTTGTAAGGGAACTACATCCATCCAACTCCAATTTCTCAAGCTTTTTCAGAGAGAAAACTGATGGATGAACACTAGTTAACCCTACACAAGATCTGAGATCTATTACTTCAAGATTTGAGGCCTTTGAAAAGTCTGGCAGCTCCCTTATGTGTGCAGATGAATGGAGTATAAGGACCTTCAAGTTCACAAGATCCTGTAGCAATTAAAACAAACAGATTATTGAAGACATTGCATGGCTGATATTAATTTTAGGTTGAAACTCAAATTAATGTATACATATATAAATATTACCGGTACTTTATGCCATAGTTGTTTCACCCTGCTATATGGCAAGTGCAACTCAACAAGATTTTCCGCTGAAAACTTTGAAGGCAAAGATTCCAAAGGATAGTGTGTCCAACCAAAATATCTTAGTTCATTCGGCAAATATTCAAGCCCTTGAGGAAGATACAAGCCCCACTGTTCTTTGAGGACAACATTGAGAGACCATGCAGTATAAAAATTCAGAAAATGGAGATTGCTCATCTTGGCAAATACTTGTGGGTTTAAATGCAGTTGATCGAGTCTGAACAAGTTGATGATTATGCTTCTGATAGCCTCGTTACCCTGCAAGCAAATTAGTATAAATTTTTTAAACATCACTTGTAATCTACTTTTCCTTAAAATATCCAATTCTTTTGTGGTATTTTATGTATTACCTTGTCGTATGCTAGTACTTCATAAATGTCATCAGGATCGAATAGTCGACTCTGGCTTCTAGGGTCTTCAATGCGAGCAATCTGCCAAGCAGTTTCTTGTATAATGTCATGCATTGATACAACATTTTCTTGAGATATACTGATAAGACCTTTATCCTTCAACCTTTCCAATCCTGCATCCACTGAATAATCATGATCTTTCAATACAAAATTTATGTACTTTACTTCCAGCTGCAGCCCATAAAAAAAACATGCAATATCCAAAAATATCTTCTTTTCATCCTCTTCAAGATCATTGTAACTTAATCTAATAATATCATGAACCTTTTTGTTGTGCACTTTTTGTCTTTCTAATTGACTTTCCCATATCTCTTTATCTTTTCCATGAAGACGGAGACCCAAAAATTTAAGAACCAATGGAATGCCTTTAGCATAATCAACCACTTTCTTTGAAAGCTCATGGTACTCTGCTTCTAGATGTTTTTGCTTACTAAAGGCATTTAAATTGAAGAGTTGCAAAGATTCATCAAAGTTTAATGCCTGAACATGGTATATGTTGGCAAACTCTTTAGCAACCACCTGTTTATCTCTGGTTGTCACAATGATTCTACTCCCAGATCCAAACCAATCTGTTCTAGCTAAAATTTCTAGTTGCTCTGAGTCATCGACATCATCAAGAATAATAAGAGCCTTCATACGATGAAGTCTTCTCTCAACGGACTCCGGTAACCCATTAGTTGTGTCAATTTTCAAATCTTCATCTCCTAATAATGTTGAAAAAAGTTTTTTCTTCAAATAGATTATTCCATGTCTTCCTGACTCTTCTCTTATGTTAGCCAAAAAACAACAACTGTCATATTCAAAACACAGTTTATTGTATACTTCTTGTGCAATTGTTGTCTTACCAATACCACCAATGCCCCAAATTCCAAACATGCGAACATCCATTGCTTGTAATTGTAGCAACGATTCAACGTGTGCAATTCGTTTACCAATTCCAACAAGCCCTTTGGAGTTAACTTGGTGCACATGATTCAACCTCATCAGCACACATTTAACCATCTTTTTAACAAGTTCAGCATCATCTCTATACAGCAAAAGAATTGATGAGAAACTCGAAAGAGTATCAAGAACATTAAAATATTCAAAGAAAAAACTTACCGAAATTTTGATGAATGGAATCCTGATAGATTAGCAGATTTACTCAAAGCAGATCGCCAGGTTTGTATAGTAGTGAAGTTATATTTTCTTCCATGTTTTGCAAAGGCATCTCCATAACTCCCATTTTGATGTCGTACGTCTGAAGGATTTAAATTGTAGAAAACAGGCATTACAATTTGTCCATATTTTTTCCTGCACTCAACAATTTTCTCAAGCTCCAACAAACACCAATTTGAAGAAGCATAGTTTTCTGAAAATACAACCAAAGAAATAAATGATGCTTCAATTGCTGCAAGAAGTGCTTCAGATAGTTCATCTCCTTTATGAATGCTATCATCCACAAAGACAACAATTTTCTTTTGAGAAAATGCCTCAACCAAATGGCTAAGGAAACCTCGACGAACATCTTCACCACTGAAGCTAATGAACACATCGTACTTTTTTTGAGTATAGTCATTGGGACATGTAGGACAAGTCGAAGATTTTACTGGATACCATGAATCATTTTCTGTTCTTGCCTTTGCAAACACGAGACAAACAAATACAACATATTTGATCATATGAGAAACTTGGAAAGACATTGGATTGACTAGACTCTGGATCTTGATTTCTTCGTCTCTCTACACCTTGGCAATATAAAAAACAATGATCAGCCACAAGATGCCTAGAAATTAAAATAGAGGGGGGGGGAAATGAAAATATCAAACAACTTCTGTTTTTACAGGACAAATATCAAAACCCACAAACATAATTTTGCTGTGCATTCATGTGATAGAAAGAGAATGATAAAATAAAAAAAGAATTATTGTATGTAAAAAGCAAATAATTAATTTATCAATATCATAAAAATAGTTGAATTTATATTTTTAATCAATATTATAATGAATTTAAATTTGTTTCAAAACATCTATTTAAATTAAATACTTTAATTGGTAGTTATATTCAATCACACTACTCATAATTTTAAAAATCGTTTTCTAACTAAAAAGTTTGACTTATGATATTAATAGTCTAACGAATGCATCGTTTAATATAAGTGGAGTTATTGAAAATTTTTATAATAAATTAATTAATACATTGCTTTTTTATAATTAAGATTATATCTTCTTTTAGCTTGTGTTTGGTTTTAGTGATACACTGTAGAGTAAGAAATGTGGAAGTGGGTTCACAAAAAACAATAATAGTGTTGTAAGATGGACGACTTCTTCTTTCACTTATAACAAACCATCTCATTTAATCCATTTGGCTATATAATTTGTTGGATGATTTGAACAATTAAATATGCAAATTTGATTGTGTCATAAGTTTAATTGAATTGCAAATCCTATTATTACAGAATTCTTGTTATAGCTACTGAAAAAGGAGATAATATCAATTATTATACCATCTATTGATTATTAGGGTGGACTTAATTGATTATGAAGACTTATATCATCTTCAAGTTATGCATAATGATTTTGCTGCCCTTCCTAATTGATTATATGTTTCTTCTAGATTATGCAAAAATACATAATCCATTATTTGCTTTTGTCAAACATAGTAAAATATATGTTTGGTTAATTTCTTTTAATAAATTTTCAATAATAAAATTAAAGGTTTTACAATTTTTATAATTATCAGGGTTAAGCATTTGTAAAAGAAGAAAATTAGCAAATAATTATTAAAATAATTTGAAATCATTTTTTCATAATGTTAATAAATTAAAATTATAATAAAATCAATGATAATAGTATTTTGGTCGATATATATTTTATTTTATTATTTAATTTTTTTAATTTACAATATCAACATTATCTTTCTACTATTTTTCTGCCCATTCAAATAATTCTCCTTTTCTTTGTATTTCTCTTCTTGTCTACTCCTTCACATTCACTTTTCGATTTAATTCAATTTAAATAAAGAAGGTGAAAAGTAGAAAAAAAAACACTTATACTATATTTGGATTAAACAATGAATTTGAGGGAGTGAAAGATGATTGATTTTGAGGAGAAAGAAAAGTGAAAGTGAAGTTATTTAAATTAAAGGAAAATTCGTCAATGATTTGATTTATATAAAAAAAATTCTAATAAAAAAATTGAAAAATTATAAAATTACCTATATGATTAAAATTATATTTATTATTTAAATTATTTGTATTTAAATTAGTAAGATGAAAAATGATTATTATTATTATTATTAAAATAATTATAAATATTATGTTAATATAGTATAATTATTATTTATGCATTTATTGTTATAAATATTATTATTATTTTAATAAACTGAATTGCGAAACATTACATAAAGAAAATATAAAAGAATTTAAAAAATTATTAAATAAAAAATACAATTAAAAAAAATAAAATAATTTATTTTTAATCTATTATTTAATTATTCATTATTTTAATTAAAAACGTTAAATTTTTTAAAATATAATTATTATTTTAATCAATTTAGTTCAATATCTTCACTTTTTAAATTCTTTTCTTATATGAAGAGAAAGTGACTGAATATTTTTTTATTGGATGAGAAAAAAATTACATTTCAAAACTTCAACTTTCTTTACAAATTTCATCTTTATGGCTTTCCATTTAAATTCACTTAGAAACAAATAGAGGATTAGACTTGGAAAGTAAAATCAATTAAAAAAAGTAAAAATAAGTAAAAAATTAAGATAGTTTTATTATTTATTATATATTTTTTAAAATGATTTATTATTAATATATAAAAAAACATAATAGTCCGTAATCAATAAATATATATATATATATATATATATATATATATATATATATATATATATATATATATATATATATATATATAATGGATCAATGTTTCTCACCGAAAACAAGGGAAAAAAAGAAGTTTACATAGTGAATTTCACTGCACTTTCAATACAAATCACTAACCATCACCTGTTTCAAATGCAAAACATGATCACAAATTTACTTTCTTCTGTCCCATTTAACAATAAATGGGTTAAAGCAAAGAAAGATTAAAAATGTCATTTTTTATATAAAAGATTGTAACTCTAATATAATAAACTATGTATACAAGAGTGAAATGAAAAGGAAACGGGTGTTTATAATTTGTTACAAGAATAAGTAGAAGAAATAGATAAATAGAAGAACTAAGTGAAATGAAAAAGAAAGTCATGTTAGTCCAACCTCTCAATAAATCATGAACTCTCCTATTTAACAGCTTAAAGAATAACTGGACTTAACAGCTGCAAGAAGCTCAGAGAATTCTCAGGAGAATGGAGAGAAAAAAATATGCATTACATGACAATACCAGGCTCTTCAGAAATAGCATGCACATGTGAATGAAAGGGAAAAAAGAAAGAAAGATGAGATCCTCTTGCCTGAAAGTTGGGTGACTCCTTGAAAGAGCTTGAATGTTATGTTGGACATGGTCTTGCAAGACTTTTTAGGTTAAGAAGTGAGACATGGTGTCTCAATTCAGAGTGGAAAAGTATGAGAAAATAATTGCAGGAATTTCGCATCATCATACGGTGATTGATTGCATATATGAAAAGAATTATTTTTTTGTTCTTTCTTATTCTCGACAAAACCAGCCTGTTTGGGGCAGGAACAGAATAAACTGTCATGTGTCAGACATCAAGTTAATATTGAAACGTCTATTTTGAATCAAGTATAAAATCTTACTCCAGTTATATTTTTAGGATTATATTTTCATATGTTATGAGTTTTATGTTATTTGAAAATTAATATAAAAGATAAATTATATTTTTTTAATCCACTGAAATATTTAAAAAAATAAAATTTTAAAATAAACAATATATTCAACAAAAATATTTCTCTTAGTTAAAAAAAAATTATATGTGAATCATTAAAAATTATATTTATTGACAAATATTTTAAACAGATCATTGTTAATAAAATATATAAGGACATGGATAAAATAAATAAACAACTATTAAATTGGCTATGAAATAAATAATATATTTGATTTTTTTAAAATTAATATTTTAATAATTAGCATTTATCGATTTAAAGAGATAAAATAAATTTATTTTATTTTATTATTGCTTGTGACTTCTTTTATAAATATTTATAGGCAACTTTATTATTTAATATTTAAAAAAATATATTGATTATCAATCATGGAAAGAAAAATGCATATATGACAAAATAAAGTCCTCAGTCAAAAACAACAATTTGAAGTGAATTGGTGTTGACAATTATTAATAAATCTTTACATTTATATTAAAAAAAATTGTGGAGATATTTTCATATTTGATGATGATTAAAGAAAATAAATATTATACAACAAATTTCAAACAAATTGATGAGAATATTGGGACAGCCAAAAAAATCTTTTTAATTTCAAAAGTTCATAAGAAAAAAAATATATAATATTTTAATAAAAACTTGTATCTGTTTTAATTTTTGTTATTTTCATCATTATTATTAAATTAATTAATTATATATTTAATTGATAATAGTTAAATATAATCTTATATTATGATACAAAAATGGTTTATTATAAATGTAAATACATTAAAAAAATATCCATTTGTTATTAATTTTAATATTTACTATTATTTTGTTGAAATGTAAAATGAGATCCTTCAAGTCAATGATGAATTTATTGCCCAATAAAATTGATTTTAGGTCAATCAGATGTGAAACGACCACTTTGTCCCTGATTTGTTATATTATTTAAATTATTTTACTTATATGAATGCACCTTTGATGAAGGTATAACAGTTGATTGATGTTATATAAAGTGATCATGTTTAAATGCTTGTGAACTGTGTATTATCCTATGATTTTTAGATATTTTAATTAATTTATCATTTAATTTATATTTTTAAAGTTTTATATATTTGTCTAACTTATCAATAACAAATAATCAGTTATATTATTAAAACATAATTAATTATTTTTTTATAATTGATTATTTATGAATATTTTTTTTAGTATATATATATATATATATATTTAAAAATAAATAATTATCATTTTATAATAATTGATTAATTTTGTTTTCAAGTTTTCTTCAACTTTTTTAAATATTAAGTGGGTTTTCTTAGTTTCTGTCATGTTAAATATGATAAATTTTATTATTGATTTTTTTTTATCATTTTGGTGAAATTGTCTTAAGATCTTTTAACTTTGTGTTGCAAGTTATTGATAGTTTCTTTAAAATAAAATAAAAACTATTTATTCATTAATTTATTGTATATTATATGTGAAGTGTGTAATTTTGATTTTCAAAAATAGTGTAATAATCTAGATTGGTTTGATTAAATTTACAAGTTAACTTGTAATAATATTTTAAAATAAACTTAAAAACAGGTTAATTTGTGGAGATTTTCTTAAATATCATTACAAAATATAATAAATAAACTAATTTAATTTTTTTATTTTTTAAAATCAAACTTATATTTATCAAAATCTGACTTATTATTAGACATAAGACATTTGGACCTTTACACCACCACTTAACCATCTAGTAAGTAATTTGTTAAAAAAATAATAATAATAATAGTGAAAAAGATTGTAAAAAAAATTTTAATTATAAAAAAATTTAATATGTAATAATTTATTTTAGAGATCAAAATTGCACAATAAAAAATTGCAGGATCAATAATAGACTTAAGTCTAATTATTGAAAAAGTAGTATAATATTAAATTAAAAAATAATAGTAATAATTATATAAAGATAAAAAATAAATATAAATTATTAATTTTTATATATGTTTGTGTTTATTATAAGATATATGACATTAATATTTGTTTGAACCACGCATATATATATATATATATATACATATATATATATATATATATATATATATATATATATATATTCTTTTTTATAAACATATATTATACCTATTAAATTTAATAGAATAGCAAATATAATTGTAAAATACAATGATTGATATCATGTAAGAAAAATATCAATTTAATGTTGATATAACTTACACTAATACATAGATTGAAGTCTATTTTATTTTAAAATCTGATTAGTGTAAATTATATTTTTATGAGCAATACTAAAATTAAAAAAATCTTATTTAATTTAAAATATTTAATAATGATTTATTTAGAATTAAAGAATATATATATATATATATATATATATATATATATATATATAATATGCTATAAGTATTACATTTTGTAATAATAATTATCTCTATATTTATATACTTTTAATATATGTAGATTCAAATAAAAAGTTTATAGTTCAATAAACATAAATTTATTTATTAAATTGAATAATAAATATGTTGTCAGAATTAATTATATATTGTATTAAATAATAATTATAAATATTATATTAATACTTATTTTCATTTTTTATTTGTATGTATGAGTATTTTTTATTTTAAAATAATTATATTTTCTTTATTTTTATATTTTATATTATTTATTAAAAATAAGAAACAAAAATTAATTGACTTTAGAGAAATCATCAATAGTAAAACAAATCGCTCTTAAATAAAATGAAAACAGTTACAGTTAATTTTGTTTATAATATTTATTATTTTTTAATTATGATATAAAAGTAATTGGAGATAATAATAAAATACAAGTAATACCTAACATACAAATAACAGTTTATTACACTACTTACATAAATTTAATTGAGAGAGTTGAGATAATGAAAATAAAATAAAAATACTAAAACAATCCACAAAAAGATTATAAAGAAAATTGTTTTAAAAACAATTTCATAAATTTTTTGACATAAACATTTTTAAAATTTTCAAAATCTAAGATAAATTTTGAGAAATATTAACTTAGTCACCTTTTTGCATTAAAAAATTGAAATAAACATTACCAATATATGATTTTTGAAAGATGTACAGAGACATACGTACAGACAGAGAGAGTCCAAAGCAAAAAAAAAATCCGGATTCACATCCGCAATTCAATTCACTTCACAAAACTATTTTCGGTTCCGAAAACACAACTCTCACTCGCCACACCATGATCAAAAAGCAAACCTAAACCCACACACATACCACTCTCTACTCAATTTCCACACACATAGAATTAATTGCGATATTAAATTAAATAATATTATAATTAAAAAGGAAAAAACCAATCCTCTGAATTCAATTTCATTTCCCTTTTACGTATCCAAGAAGTTTCTTATAAAAGATTCCTCGTCCCCCAAGAGATTCAAACCCATTTTCAACTCGTTAACTGAGTGGGATTTTGCTGCTTCAGTTACTGACTCGAATCGTTCTCTACTCTATGGTGAGTTCAATTTTCAATTTTTATCACATGGGTTGCTTTTAATTTAGTTTTTCATTGACCCCAATTCTGCATTTATTTGCTTGAGCAATATTTGTGACGTTTGTTTATTGGAGTTCAGTTTTGTAGTGTGTGTGTTTTTGTGTGTTTGATTGGTGGTTTAATCTTCTGGGGCATGGTTTCTTTTTCTGAAAGTTATGATTTTGGAACGATTAAGATATTCACTATAGGCAATTTTTAGTTTATGTCATCTGGGTTTGAGTTGATTCTGTGGAAGTAAGGATGTTTTTTTCTTTAACTTGTTTACTTTCTGTTTGTTGGGTTTTTCAGTTTGTGTACTTGAGGTGCACGTGGTTGGCACTCAATGGAAACTGTGGTTGGAATTGAGGATAATGATGATGGGAAGTTTGAAGACAGTGGGGTGGGTAGAAGCAGTTCTGCTCTGTCTTCACCGAAGCAAATTTCTAACCCAATTGTATACAAGCTTGTTCGGGTAGGTGTTTTATTGTTCATTGAATTTTCAGTTTCTCATTTGGATATGCAATTTGCTAAGGTCTTTCAGTTTGATACTTTAATGACAACAAGAACTTTAGTGTGTTTTCAGCATACCGGTACGCTGTAAGAGTTGTAAGGCTGTTTTTTAGTGTTATAAGGCACCTGTTTATTAGACTAAAAACCTAAACATTGTCCTTGAAGTGTTCTAATATTTTGTTTGTCTTTTATTTATCATAGATGGAATGTTCATGGCAATCAACATGATTGTTGTTCTAGCTGCATTATTTTTTTATTTCCTATTATTTGTTATAGCATTTATAATACCTCGATACCTTTTTTTTTTTCTTTTCCAGAAATGGCCAGCGATCTCCACTACAAATTAACAAAATTCCTGACGGTTTCCCATCTATCTTTGTTAGCATAGTTATTCTATAAATTACTTTCTTCTGATCACTTTCTTTTTTAAAGTAAAGTAATTCACTTTCCATAATCTTTTGTAAGGACTAAAATGAAAGTGTAGAAAGTTGAAAATGGAATGCAACTTTTTGTTAACATCTAGTTTAATTAAATCAAAGAAAAGGGGAGGTTTATTTTTAAGTAATTATTTTATTATATGGGCTCTACATTTTCTTTTGTGATTTATACTTTTGTTAGGCTATATGCATAATTCAATGAGTTGTCCATCTGATATAATTTTTAGGTTGAAGGTGATGGAAGGTTAGTGCCTGCAACAGATGATGAAGTAATGGAGGTGGGGGATTTTCTTGAGTATGAAAACAGTGAAATGCATGTTGTCGCAGACACTGGACAGAGTTTGGAATGCATATCAATTGAAAGATCATCTTCTGGGAAGCTTCGATTGGAGTGCTCGGAAGGTGCATACTCAATCTTTCATTATTACAACTGCTTCTCAGCATGTTAAAAGCTACGTAAAGCAATAGCATTTGTAATAATAGTTACATCAGACTATATCATGGGATTTCTTGGCTGTTCTATAGCAGCTTTATCTCTGCCAAGATGGATTTGAGTCATCTATTTCTTCTGTTTAGTTGATTTCAAGAGCAAAATTTGTGAGGGTGTCTTCAGTTTTTTTCATGTTATAAACAGCCTCTGTTTTTACAATGGTTAATTTGGGGTCAATGGGTGTCTAAATCTGTTGAAGGCTTGAGGCTTTGTTTCTCTATGACATTGCTTTAAGATTTTTATCACTAAATGCAATCCTGTTTGTTATTCTTCCCTGAAATGATTAGCTTGTTTGTAACTTTAAAGGGTATAATGCCTATTATCTAATTTTAAAATGTTGATGAACTCTTGATGCTCTAGTTAGGTATACGGACATAATTCCTTTTTTTAAAAGTTTAAGTAAATGCCATGTTGGTTACCCTATTCTCCTTTCCCTTTCAAGATTTTTTTTTTTTTTGTATTTTCTTTCAAGTAATGCTGTGGTGTTTCACAATTAGGGTCTGCAGAGGCAGATTTGGGGAAACTAAATGCAAAATTACAGGTAATTGGATCTCTTTTGTTTCCTCTCGTTCCTTTTCTCTCTCTAAGGATTTAAACATTAGGGAAAGAAAAACTACACTCTCAAACTATGCTTTGATCTATTGTGATTCTCTTTGAATATTTGGAGAAGTTGGTCTTTCCAACTTGATATTTTCTTCTTGTTTGAGCATACATAATAAAGATTTCTGGTATGCGTTGTTACTTAATTGATGGCCATATTAGTTTCTTAATTGAGTCTTAAACATTGACATAGTCATCATGGCAAGCCTTTTCATGGTACAAATACATTTTCCCTTTCTTTAGAGTAGATGTGGTGGGTCTGAGATGCATCGTAATTCTATTATATATGAGTAGTTAAGGCATGCATATTCTGATTCCAAAAAGTTTAGTTCCTAGATTCTCCTTCAGATGTTATTCATGCAATGCCAATGTATACGTTCCCCTGTTGTAATTCTCATTATTGACTAATAAAAATTTCTTCTTTTATCTGAAAGTGAAGACACTGACAAGTTTTCCTTTTATGAGTAGTGCAGTAAGATGTAGCTTAAATAATAGATTTCTATGTATGCTGACAACTGACTTAAGTTTTTCCAGTTAAGAATTGTTGCATTTAATAATTGATGATACTTAGTTTGGCAGAACTATGGTAAATATTTATGCTTTGATATGTTTATGTATATTGCAAGTTTGCAACATTTTCATCTTCAACACAAGAAGAAAGTTAAAATAAGTGTCCTTTGAGCTTTTTTTTTTTTTTTTTTCATAATCATTAGTATGAGTATATGCTCTTGATTGGATTTAACTTTCCATTTGAGTGTTTTATCCTTTACAATATTGTATGTCTTTTTCGTATGGAAAGTGATTAAATGCACCATTTTTTCTTAATAACACGATGTTACCCCCGGATCATTGCCACATAGATAAGGGGGGGTGCCTGGATACCTGCACATTGTGGTATTTTCAGTATTTTGTTTCCAAGGCTTCCTTCTTGACCTCTAAAAATTCCTGTAGTACATTGAGCAGATTTTGCAAAAGGTCAAAGAAGAAGAGAAACAACGGATATCATGTGGATCACCTGTTCATTCTCATGTAAATATAGACAGCCAGTGTTCAGCTGATAAATGTCCTGCCATGGATGGGAAGGTCCAATCTGAACCTCCCTACCAGGAAATTCCTTCCATAGCATCGAGTTTAAATTATACTCATAGCAATCAATCTGGGAGTATCGATCAGTGTTCCAGACCTTCAGAAGGAGTAATAGAAAGTGGGTCATCTGCTTCTGCTGTTCATTCCAATTTGAAGCCTGACCTTTCAATTTCAGATGGAGAAATATGCTTGGACAAGCTGTCAATCAGAGAACTTCATGAACTGTTTAAGGTAACTTTTGGTCGGGAAACTACTGTGAAAGACAAACAATGGCTGAAAAGGAGGATTGCCATGAGTTTAACCAACTCGTGTGATGTTTCAGCAACAACTTTCATTATTAAAGATAACAAAATAGTTAGAAAATTTGTAGAAGAAAGTGCTGGAAATATGAATGCTGCATCTTTAATCTCTTCAGAAACTGTGACTGAAGAAGACGATGTCAACTTTAAGGATTCATCTGCTGTAAATGCTTGTGGAATTGATGATAACCAAGTTGTTTCTGAAATAAGACTGAGAAATCACAATACAGAATATGGACTGGAAGATGAGAATCATCAGACAGATCAAAAAGCTGCAAAAAGAATTCGAAGGCCTACGAAGAGATATATTGAAGAGCTTTCTGAAAATGAGCACAATCCTAGGTTGCCAATTTGTAATAAAAACATGGGACTTGGACAAGTTTCTCCAACTTCATATGTCAGGCCTGGTAGAAATGCGTTTTCAGAGAGAAGATCATATGGCAGGAGGTTCGAATCTCTTGGAGGTTCTGATGTCCACATTCCTTGTGTGTCTCGGATTCGAAGAAGTCGTCCAAGGAAAGATATGGCATCTCTTATGGTATGTGATACTGTTTCTTGCTTGTATATTAAGTTTACTTCCCTCAGTAAAGCATGATTCCATCTTGTTCCTGTTTCCTAGTTTTAGGCAAAATGGTAAAAATAAGTCTTTCTTTTAGTGAAAAGAAAAACCTAAAAAATACAGCTTTTATAGCAGCTAATGGGAGGAGACTTCTGCTTTAAGAAGTCAAAAAAATCTGGGCCATTACACAGGTTCTGAACACCTCATTAGTCAAAATTGGAAACAAATCATGTAAGGTGGAAACCTTTTCTAAAAGACCATAGAAGATGTTCTAAATTATTCTAAGATTCAACAATATTATTTTAATATTTAAACACTAAACATTCTTGTTCTACTATAAGATAAATAAAGTAATTCAGCAAGTTAATTTTCTTTTGTCTGAGTTAGATAGAAATACATAATTTTTCCCTTTACTTCATTTTCTAATATCAAAGCAAATGCTTCTTATTAATATTATCTGCAGCCCTCACTGTGTATGTTTGTATGCCTAGTAAATGTCTCTTTGTTGCTACATGATTTTCCAATGTTACGTTTCTACTCCTGCTGCATCTTTCCAGCAGAAGTTTGTTGATCATTCTGGAAATTATCTTGTTATGATTGTTTTCAAGAGTGCTTTTATTTTTTGACAATAAGAAAACCTTATGCTCTTTGTTTCAGAAATTCCATCCAACTGCCATGAGTGAGACTGCAAAATTGAGTAATAGGCTCATTGAGCATAGTTTTGATGCTGGTGGTGAGATTCCAGATAAAGTTTTGATGTCGAAAATGCCTGCTAAGTTGCATCAACCGGTAAGAGCAACTTGGCCACTACTAATTGTTGAAAGTATATTTTTTTATTTATTGGAACACAAGAAATTTATTACAATGAGTAAGATGAATTTTATAGGAAGGAGAGAGTATAATAATAGGACCATAAGAGAGTCAGCAGTGGGATAACTAATGGGAGTTGGGAAAATTATAGCACCGGGAGAAATTGCTAATGTGTTGATCTTGTCAACTTTTAATTTTATATTTTGAAAATGTTTTTGGCCTCTCATCTTTGTTGCTTATTTTGCTTACGTATATTTCAGTTCTTGAATGCTTGAACTCAACTTGGTGGCAATTATGATTGCTATTTTTTATTGTTTCTAATCTGAATATATTATCTGTACGCTGTAAGGCAGGTACTGTTTAAGTAGCCCAAACGAATATCATGCAGTCATTTCCTAATTGTACCATGCCTCCCATATGTCAGCTGTGTATCCTACTCCTTATTGTCATAACACATTGATTGATAAATTTCTCCAGTTTACAGTTCATTCTGTTCAAATACTTATAGTTGGCACAAGTTTCAGTTAAAACAGTTTACTTATTGTCTTCCTAAGATATTTCTATTCTTTCAATGGCTGAATTCTACAATGACTCCACTTTTTTTCTTTCTGTTTTCGAGATAGTTTGTTTTTTGTTTAGTTAGACTAGTACTTCCTGGGGTTTCCTTGATGTGCGATAGTGATGTGACATGGAATTGAAGCATTAGCTTAATATAATATGCAAGTTTGCACAAGTTGCACCTTGAAAAAGAGATGACTAACTTTTAGTTTGGCATTGTTTCGTTATTTAATTCAATGCATAATATCATGACTTTTTTGTTCTATTGTGGGTGGTGGGTGTGTTTGATAGTCTTCTTCTGAACCTGAGAAAGAGAAACAGTGTCCAGTAGTGGGCACAATTGAGCCACGGCAGGAATTAAGGCCAAAAAGGGCAGATCCATCTGGTCATACTTCAGATGACAACATAGTTACTGTTCCCACGGCAAAAGGAGGGATGAGGAGGAAGCATCATCGTGCATGGACTCTTGTTGAGGTCATAAAATTAGTTGAAGGTGTGTCACGGTGTGGGGCAGGGAGGTGGTCTGAAATCAAACGACTCTCCTTTGCGTCATACTCATATCGTACATCTGTTGATCTTAAGGTAATCTTTTTATGTGGACTTCTGATCTTGTTAAAGGTGTTAGAGTACATGCAAGGCTCTATTTTTTGTCTTTGTGCATGCACTCATTGAACATACATTTTATTTTACAGGACAAGTGGAGGAATTTGCTCAAAGCTAGCTTTGCACTGACACCTGCACCTGCTGACGAAGGGGTAAGAATTTATGATACTAATTTTAATTTGATCTTGTAGACGTGGGTTAAGTTAAGTTTCCTCTTCAAACTCATGTCTTACGCTTATGCATGCTTGACATTTGAGATGCCATCATGCCACGAATGTTTATCCTTTATCGAAATTACTATAGTATTATAGAAATGTCATCTTTATGTAATGTTTTTCAGTTGCATGCTTTTATGGGTTGCAAATTCTTGAAGTTCCTGTTTACTGACTTCAATTGTCCTTAAGTTACTTCATTGAAGTGGGAATTATTACAGTGTTCTAAATTGAGAAATATTGCAAGTTATAAATTCAGCTACCATTATTATAGAGACTTGTATTTAATTTTATTATGGTGTTATAGATTAATTCGCGGAAGCATGGTACGGCTCCAATTCCTGAGAAAATTTTACTACGTGTAAGAGAGCTTGCTGAGATGAATTCTCAGGTTCCTCCAAATTATAGCTCCAACAAGGTAGCAGCTGGTGCAGGGAGTGTGCATGGAGATAGATCAGGGTACTTGTAAATAACCAAATTCCTTATCTGGCAGCAAATTTGAAAGAAAAAAAAAACACTAATTTCTGCACTTTGTTAGACCAATCCTTTCTTGGATTCACAGAGAGTAGATGCAAATCCTGTAGACAGTTGAGATTGATTAGATGTTTTATGCATTGAAACGTTGAATAGAATCATGTGGTCAGTTTTTGGTTCAAGCCGTTTTGATGGTTGTAAATTTTGGTCTTCAGTTATATACCTTAATTTTAGTGTATTCGGTCAACAACGTTGTTTTCGGTTCTAATGCTGTTAATAGAATAGTTTAAAGAATCTTATGATATAGAATAAAATGTAACGCTTTTCTTATGTTTCCCTTTTAGGGTTGATTACAGAAAAAAGGTAAGTAAATTTATATTTAAGAAAAGCAGTAACCATGATATATTTAAGATTTCATCGAACTCTATGTTGCATTATACAGATGTTTGGGTGTATGTTAATGCATATAATTTTTTTTATCTTGTTGCTTGATAATTCAAGTTTGTGTTTGTTTGGCTTGGTTCATTTTGAGTTAAATGCTTGTCTTTTCAAGCTTTGAATTTCAGTATGTAACTTATCTCAATCCATAAAAAATATATTTGTCTGATCTTTTTATTATAATGAAGAAAATAATTTCATGTTTGATATGAATGTTATTTATATATGTATAGGTATTATCATTACTTCATAAATATTAAGAAATATTGACAATATATATATATATATATATATATATATATATTTTTTTTTTAATTACTCAATGTGATTATCCAACTTAATCATAATTGGGTTTGGTTGGATTACTCTACTAAATAAAAAAAATAAACCCAACTATTACACCCTCCATCATTTGAGTTTTGTTAAAGTACAAGCTTACAAAAGAAATCACATACTTTTAATTCATAATTTTAGTGTAAAGAAGATTTTTTTTTTTTAAAATGGAAATATGTATTTTTAGTTCTTATATGTTTTGTCCATGATTATTTTTGTCAATTTGGTAATTAGCCTTTTAATTAAAAAAAGAAGAAGATTATAAATAACTTTGTTATATTTAAATTTAGTTATTTAGTGAAAATTTTGTTACTATTACAAAATTAAAAAATGATTAAATTTTTATAATTTTTGAAAAATCTAATGATTAACTTATCACTTTAAAAGTATAAGCACCAATACATTATATAATTAATTAATATTATAGATGTTTTTTCTTTTTCTAAATTATAAAAAATTAAAAAGTTTGAGATTAAATAAAAATTATTAAAGGAGGTAAAATTATATACGTAAAATAAAATAGCTAACTTGTTTCCCTTTCTTCTTGTCAAGAGTTGATTTATAGTTCATAACTAATATTTTTGTAAAATATTTAAATTAGTTGGCCCAATATGAGTTTTGAAACAAAACTTGGCCCAATAAAAAGGTGTTAAAGCTGGGCCTGAAATAATTCTTCAATCTCCTGTTCTCAAACCTACTCTTCTCTCTCTGCGCTTTGGAACATCGTGTTACTGTGTTTTCCGGTGAGTTAAGATCGTACCTTGTTTTTCTCTCTCTTGTGTGATTCTTCTGCTTTAGCTTAGCTGTTTGCCCTTTTCGTGGTTTAAGCGGAAAATCAAAATGGGTATTATTGAGAAGATTAAAGAAATTGAAGCCGAAATGGCTCGGACCCAGAAGAACAAAGCCACAGGTACTTATTTAGCACCCTCGAATTTCGTTCTATTAGTCGTATAATCACCGAAAAGTGTTTTTATTTATTTTTGGTTGGGTGTTGCTTTTTACCTTACCTTTTTACATAATTCTCTGGCCTTATGGTCTAATTTTGGGTTCGGGTTTACCTTCTACGTCTTTTTGTTTTTGATATGTCGTGATTATAAATGTATTTTGATTTTGGTATTGTACAGAGTATCATCTTGGGCAGCTCAAGGCAAAGATAGCAAAACTAAGGACACAATTATTGGAGCCTCCGAAAGTTCGTTTTCATAGTTATTCCAAGTTCGCTATTTCTCATTCACTTGTGATGATTGATGCATGATTTTGTTACATGTTTATATTCTCTTAACTGATTACTGAATGGCAGTCGTCCTTTTAAATTGTACAAGTTCGTCTGCAAGTTTGTCATGCGATTCGTATTCTCTTCTTTGCAAAGAATGAGAAACCTTGATTGCGTGTGTAAGGAAAAGGTTTTACCGTATTTATGTATTTCAACATGTCTATTTATCGTTATTTGTCTGACATAGGTTGCTATTACTCTGTAAACGTTTTTATAAGGTGTGGTATAATATTTTGTTATCAAATTCTGTAATAGGGTTCGAGTGGAGGTGGAGAAGGATTTGAAGTTACAAAATTTGGCCATGGACGTGTTGCGCTGATTGGATTTCCAAGGTCCATCTTCTAAAACAACCCTTTCCCATTAATTTTGATAATTGATGTATTAGATTAACTACCATTGTCTAAATGGATTACAGTTTTGCAGTGGTCTATATTTCCTTTAATGATTGTAATTTGGATGTGTTACATGTTTTAGGCGTCTGCTTAAATTTTATTTGGGTTAGTTAAACGGCTTAGTGTTAACCCTTTTCATTTTTGTCCTTTTCATACTCCAGTGTGGGGAAGTCTACTCTTTTGACAATGCTAACGGGCACACATTCTGAAGCTGCATCTTATGAGTTCACAACTCTGACCTGTATTCCTGGGATTATACACTACAATGATACTAAAATTCAGTTACTTGATCTTCCTGGAATTATTGAAGGTGCTTCTGAAGGCAAGGGACGAGGAAGACAGGTAAAACTAAAATTGCTTATTTATATCATTCCAGGGTAAGGGTCGTGTTCTATTTTTTTGTTCTCCTTTAAATCATAATCAACATGCAATAGCGTTGCTGTTATATTTCCTTTTGCAGCTAACAGAGGTGTATAGTGTCTAATTAGCAGAATGTGATGTGTTGGAAAGTTTCCTTAATTGCTATTACCCCTGGCTATTAGAATTGGTTGCCAGTGTATCAAGAAGGTTTACCTACAAAAGGGCTGTCAAGAAAGGTTTAGTAAAGCATGAGAAAGTGCAACCACAAAACATTAGCTCTAGGGTATGGATATCCCACTTTAACTGGATATATGACTATTATAGTGTTTTTAAGGCTTGCGTTATCTTGACCTTACAACCCATTGTGTATGGGTGAATTAGGCCCGTAGTCCAAATTGTAAGATGATATCGAAGCTTGTCTTAGATCTATTGTCTTGCTTTAGGTCAATGTCACTGGGTGTATGTTGTAAAGTTGCCTTGATTACAATCACCCCTAGCCCTCCTTAATTAAGTTGGTTGTTAGCAAGGTTATAAGACTTCAGATTCTACATAGGCTTATGGGAGTTTTGTAAACTCAACTTGTACACTTATAGGAGTCTACTTCATATGAAAAATAAAATACCAATGCATCATTGAACAATATAATTGAGTAAAATAGTAAACAATAGTTCCACAATACTAAAATAATTAAATTTAGTAGTGCATGATGACTAATATATAATTAAAACTACACTATAAGTTGATACAATACAATACACTAACAAAATTACATTTAACTTTTTTTCCATTGCCCAAAACATCTACTTCATGTTTTCACCTAACATTTGTCCTATTTTTGTGCAACATTTTTACTTATAGGAAGTGATGATGTTGTTACATTGACATCAAGAGAATTTAAACCTCTCTCACTTCCCAACATTTTTTAATTTGAACAACTAAACATAAAATAGAAAAAAAAAGTAACAACTGTAATTTAAAATGCAATAAAAAAAGGCAAAGAACAATGAAAAGTGAAATAGAACAACACAAAAATGAAACAAATAAGAGAACGAAACAAGACAAAGAAGGAAAACATGAAGAGCTTATGCAGCAAAGAACAAAAACTAATACACGTCATGCAAAGGAGAACACATAGGGGTTTAAGAAAGGAGAACACATAGGGTTTTGCAAATAGGAGATAGGGGTTAAGAAAGGAGAACACATAGGGGTTTAAGAAAGGAGAACACATAGGGTTTTGCAAATAGGAGATGCGTTCAACGAGGATGAGTGCGAGCATTGACAATAGTAGAATCAAAATCTAAGAAGAATGACAAAGGGAAAAATTAAGAAAAAACCTACTGGCACCCACCCAACTTGAGTTTAGAGAGGCATGACGAAACGACACCTAACTGTCGTTTTTAATGCAATCCATCTCACTCACGAGTTTGATTTAGCCTACCCCAATTTGAACAAGTCTACTAAAAACTAGGTTTACACGAGTTAACTTGTAAACTCATCTGAGTGAGTTAACTTGCAAGTTTGTAACCATGGTTGTTAGTGTCTTGAAAAATGGTACTGTGGAGATATTGACCAAAAGGCTGGGTAAAGCGTCTTATAGTGCCAGCTGCTGAGATGTTGACTCTTGGTGGTTGAGGTCTTAATTTAATTAGAGATATACTAAAGTACTGTTTGGAAGACTTGGGCAGTCCTCATCTCCCAAAATGGTTTTATTGAATTGAGTTAGACTCTTAAGTCCAAACCTTAAGATGGGCTTTGTTCTTTTCATTTATTCTTTGGCTTCCTTATTATTAACGGTGTAGGATTTTTGTTTTCTGAATGTTCTTTCAGGTTATTGCTGTTGCTAAATCTTCAGACATAGTATTGATGGTTCTTGATGCTTCCAAAGTAAGTGCCATTTTACATTTTCTAATGCAGTCTTTGACTCTTTATAGTATTGCTAGTTAATAAATTGATATGTTGGCCAATGGTAAACTATTATTTTAGCTAGAGATAATAAGTAGCTAAGATTGTGTTGGCTCAAACGTTAACATGTAGACACCCAACAGGCCTAGACCTAAACTAGTTGCATTTTTCATGATGGAATTTTGCTCACTGGCACTACCACTTTTAATTTTTCTTTGCACATCTCTTCTATCCTATTAATTACATCAGAGCGTATTAATGAATAGTGTTTCTTACTTTGTGTTCCACTGAGTAAAAAATAAATGCAAGTTCTACATATTTTCATTTTCCCCTTTTCTTTTCATTCCTTTAAAAGTCCTCCTACCATGCAAAGGGTAGGGTAGCATACGACAATGTTTGTGAGTGCCCACTGTTTTGTGATCCATTTCAGAATCAATGTTGCATACAAAATTGATTCATGGTGACATTGTTTAGATAGATTAATTACATTTAAATTTGAAATGCAAAACTTTCAATTTTCAAGCCATGACCTTTTTATATGTGTTTCCAATGTGTCAGAGCGAGGGTCATAGACAAATATTAACGAGAGAGTTGGAAGCTGTGGGCTTGCGGTTAAACAAGAGACCACCTCAGGTAAGAATGTGCTCCAATATTTTGGGATGTATCATGAAGCATGTATTATATGTAGCATGTAGGACCAAGTTGGATTTATGTTTCTGTCATCATTTTCTCATTAATTTGGAGCTTTATGTTTCTTGGCAGATATATTTTAAAAAGAAAAAGACGGGGGGCATTTCATTCAACAGCACTTTGCCTTTGACTCATGTGGATGAGAAGCTTTGTTATCAAATCCTGCATGAGTACAAGATTCACAATGCAGAGGTATACATCAAACTGTAATGTAATGTCAGTTGCAATTCCTCTCTGGGGACTTGTAATCATGGAACAATATGATCATGCAGTTGTAATTATCATTCTGTGTAGGCTAGTCTTGATATAACTGGCTTTTTCCAGTGATTGAACCTCACCATCTTGATAAATTTTGTAATGTCCATCACGACTTTTTTTTTTATTTAACTTTATTTTCTATAACCGACCAATATGAAGGGAGTTAGCTGACAATTTGACTCTCAGGTCCTTTTTCGTGAGGATGCTACAGTGGATGATCTTATCGATGTCATTGAAGGAAACCGAAAATACATGAAGTGTGTATATGTCTACAACAAGATAGATGTTATTGGTATTGATGATGTGGACAGATTAGCCCGTCAACCCAATTCTGTTGTCATTAGCTGCAATTTGAAGGTTGGTTAATATTTTCACTCTCTGAAGAAGAATGAGATAACATAAGGTTTTAGATACCATAAGGTTTTGGCGATTATTTTTTTCCGTTTTCACCCTTTTATTGCATGTTGCTACTAGCATTACTAACACAAGTTTTTATTTTTGTAAACAGCTGAACTTAGACAGACTACTTGGAAGGATGTGGGATGAAATGGGTCTGGTTAGAGTTTACACAAAACCTCAAGGCCAGCAGCCTGATTTTTCTGATCCTGTTGTTCTTTCTGTTGTATGTTGCATTATCTTTATATGTTCCTTATTCTATTTGGCCTTTTTTTATATAATCTATAATAGAGATATCACTTTCTCTGGCAAAATATGTTTTAGGATAGAGGAGGCTGCACTGTAGAAGACTTCTGCAACCATATTCACAGAAGTTTGGTGAAGGATGTCAAATATGTTCTGGTGTGGGGTACAAGTGCGAGGCACTACCCACAACATTGCGGTCTTAGTCATAATCTTCGTGACGAGGATGTAGTACAAATTGTTAAGAAAAAGGTCAGAAAACCCACCGTCAATCTTGTTTTCTGCTGTCTGACTCATCCATCATCATTTGTTCAAATTCTCTGTTCTTGCCACTGGCTAAACACCTGTGCGATGTCGAGAGATTGAATGTGATTTATATTGTATTTATGTATATATTCAGGAAAAGGAAGAGGGAGGAAGGGGAAGATTTAAATCACATTCCAATGCACCTGCTCGGATATCTGACAGAGAGAAGAAGGCACCACTGAAGACATAATTTGTTATATGACACTGCCTGTTATTTCATTGATTTGCCTGGTGGATGGGAAAAATGACCAGAGTTTATGATACATCCAAAAGCAAAAGTTCTTGTCTTGATAGCTCTTGCAACATAGGATTGAGTGTTTCTCCTGAGCACATATTTTTGCCACCCAAGTGTTGTAACCCTCCCCTCTTTGAAATTACAGTTTCTATTAATTATTAAGTGTGCATCTAAGACTTGAAGAGAAGCAGAAAGTAAAGGAAAGGGGCACTGCATCTTGAAAATTTGCTTTAAAATTTTGCATTATTTTGACTATGGATAAAAAATGTCGGATATTAGGTACTATTGGTGTTATTTTCTAATCAGATGTGAAATTTCATCTTAAAATATGCGACAAAGATATTTAATAGAATTCTATATTATGCAAATTATTGAGATGAATTCTAATTCTATTGTGAGAACACTAACAATTACATTCATATTTAGGTAGAAGTATTGTTTTTTTTTTTTAACCTCATTTAGGTTGAAAAATGAATTTGCTCCCTTGTCTAAACATGAATAAAGTTGAGCTAAATAGATCTTGATTCAGTTAAATTAATGAGAAATTGGGATATCTTGAGATCTAGTTCTTGATTAATGGGGAAAGATTCATCATGGACCACAATCCTATGAATGAGCCTTTTCTAAAGTCAACAAAGATTTTACATCATGGAACCAAGGCACTAAGTAATAATGAATTCAACCAGCAAAATACATGAATTTACATTATATCCTGCATGATTTACATATAAAACAAAATTTCTATTAGTTTATTTTACTATACCATGATTTACACTGCTTTCGTAAAGATTCAAAAATGTCCACTCAACCTTTGTGTTCTGAACAGAAAGAATGAAAAAGAAAAAGAAAATAAAAATTGGTATGTGCATAATAAATTCTAATAACATATAAATCTGGTTATGGACCATTAATCAAGTCATTTATATCACGTTTTTTTCATAATAAAGTATATATTTAACATTTTTATTATCTTGATATTCTCACTTTTTTTGTTGTTTATTTAAAGTTTAGAATTTACTTTGCATAACGTACTTTCTTATTTTTGTTTGGTTTTGTGTAGAATAGAAATAAGCAATCAATTCTGTGACCTTAAATATCTAACAAATTTTAGTACCTACTCATATACTTTGGACCACTCCACAACTATGAGTTAGTAGACTTGGGACAAGCTGAGGGGGTGCGAAACCCTAAGCTACACAATTATTTATAGTATTGTTTTTATTGAAATTAAAAATTTATCTTCACAATGGATAATAAAGGTTAATATTTATATTGGGGTAAACATTTAATTTTAATGAGAATTTTTAAGATTTTGATGCTTGTATTATCATGTTTTATTAGTTCCGACTTAGTTATTTCAGTTTGGAAATAAAAAATTGAAAATCTACGTAATGAAAGTAATAAAAGAATAATAAAAAAATACTAAAAATAAGAAAATGATTTATTATGATATAGATTGACTTAATTATATTCACTAAATTTTTCATATTAAATTCTAGTAATTATAAACTGTCTTTCTTAATTAAAAATAGATAAAAATAATAATTTATACTGAATATATTGAATCGAGATATCTATTTTACATGTTTATATATATATATATATATATATATATATATATAATAAAAATATAATAAAATATTAAATATTAATCATATTTATATATGATAAAATATTAACTATATTTGAATTATAATTATTTAAGTTAAAATAATAATTTTATATTTTTTCTCTTATTTTAAATAATAATAAAAGAATTAATACCTAATTTAAATAAAAAATAATAAATCAATATTTCAATAAATTTAAATCAAACGAAAATTGTAAAAAATAATAATGGTTTGGCATTCCATTATTTTTCAATTCACTCCTTTTTATCTAAATTTCGCTTTGAAAAATATCTCTATTAAATGATACTGACGTATATCTTTTAGTTATGTTTTTAATCTTCATTCAATTTAAATATTTTGCAATACATTTTTGTTAAATATAAGAAAACTAATAGTAATGAAGGTTATTTAGAAAATAAAAAATAGTTTCAACAAAATAATAATATTTTTTTTAAAATCTGCATGTTTTATTTTAAAGTAGACCTATCATGTGATATGAGGGTCAACCCATCCCTTAAAATTGATTTCAATGGTGTTAAAATAATATTTAGTCAGCGGAAGTTAACATATTTCTTAACAAAATTAATAATTACTCCAATTAATTTCTTCACAAGCCTAAATGCTTACTAATCATGGTCATTACTATTTTGAAAAATAGTTTTACGTTTTATAAAGTTTGTTTGTTCTCTTCAATATATTTCTCAGTGTTTGTTACCAAAGTATAGTTCTATTTTCTCCAATTTTGTTACCAAACTTTTTTTATTTTCAAAACTTGATATATTTCAGCTGAAAATTTGATTGTTGAATATAGTGACTTTGTTTTAGATCATAGTTTTTAAAACAAGAAAAAAAGTAAGAATGTTTGATTCCATTAACCAAGGATGCTATAACTATTGCTAGTATTTTAATGGTAATAATTAAATAAATAAAAAATGATACTTGAACAAGAGGGATTGTAAAGATCACAGAAAATATTATAAACACAAAACCCTAAATAGATAAAGAGAATTAAAATCTTATTTGAGTTACACTAAAGTTCTTTTCTTTAAGTCGCTATAAAGCTCTTTATCTTAAAAAAATGTTTATGTGTGGATGGATCCAAGGGTCTGAGCACCAGATTAGCCTCCAAAGCAAGACTTTCAAAGTCAATTATTGGTACTTTTTGATGTTTGGTAGAATGCCTCCTTTGCTTATTTTAGTATTTTTACTGCAACCATTATGCCAATTACACTATGAGAACACCAAAAAGCCCAAAAAGTGTTCATACCAAAGAATTCCAATAATATTCCATGTGATTGGGAACAAAGACTAGTCGTAGTGGTGTTTGGTGAACAGGATCGAGTAAATCATCTGTGGTTGCTTTCTTTCCACACCACCAAACATCTCAAAACAAATAATGAAGAACAATATCTCAAAAAGTTGTTGTTCATTATTGAACAATATCTCTTGCTGTCCCTCCTAGACATGATGAATCTGAGGAAAACAAATGAGCAAATCATTTTGAAGAGATAAAAGACCAGCATATAAAATCCCTAGACTTTAATCCATGCTGAGTGTTGGTTAAAGACCACAATCATCAACATATGATGACATTCATTAAGCAGTAAATTAGTAATTGAATCTCAGACATCAAATATCAAATACAGAATCAAAGGGAAACCAAGTAACAACAACCCAACAATGATCAACATGCAGAACAAATGAATAACTATCCAAAACTGACCAATAAATGTCAGTGAGATCTAAAAAGTTTAAGCTTGGGAACTTGACTAGATGGTCCATGAACATGCTTCATTTCACCCAGTTAATAGAGTTACACAAAATCACAATTGTATGGTCCTCAAATTGATGCTACTTTCATAGATCAGATAATTAACTAAATCTCTGGCCCTCTAAACACAAACCCAATATGAAAAACTTGGCACAAAAATAACTTTGGGGAGGTTACACAGTTTCTCACCCAACAAATCCTATCCTTTCTGGAATCAGAATAAACTTGTTGATTGCAAGAAAGATCAAATTCAATCAATTAGCTGGATCTAATTCTCTTCTGGCTGACTTTTCCATCAGACTTCAAAGTCCCACTGGAGTCCCCTTCAGAAGAAGCTTCTCTGGACTTGGTAAAGGAGTTAGAAAGATCAGCATAGAGATCAACCACCCTTCTGATATTGCTATTGAGCTCTCTAATCAAACCCACGTTTCTATTTAGATTATCAGGCATCTTGGACTCATGGTTTTGGTTTATCTCATTGATCAGTAACCGGTTCTGATTCAAAATATCTTGAGCTTGCAACAAGCTCTTCTGAAATACTTGTAAAAGCCTGCTATCTACTTGAGTTGAATTGCCTAGCTCTCCAAATATGTCACCGTCCATCTCAATTACACTTAGGATTCAGTTAACAAATAATCCTGCAAAAAAATCAATGATAACAAACAATATCGAGTGAATGAAAAGCTAAAACTTAAACCCTGATCGATACATGAAGAAGAAAGAGACAGAAATGTGTGAGAATTCTTACAAAATTAAAATACTAAGAGACAAACAGGTATGAATAGGATGCTTAATCTACCTGATTGCAGATGAGAAAAGCAATTGAAAAAGTTGATCCAGTTGGAACAGGAATTTTGGGAAACACAATGATCAATATCACACATACTTTTACCTATTCTTTCCTCTATCTCCTAAGCAAGTAAGCAAAAGGGAAGGAAGGTTTTGCATAAGATTCCAGAGACCCATCAAAAGACATCATCAGGAAGAAATACTTTTTCTCTCTCACTGTCCTAAAGCAAGGGACCCTTTTCCACAAGAAAGAACCTTTTCCTTTTACTGTTACCAATGAAATCAAGATGGTACAGAGGAGGACACAGTGACACGCACAACACAACACAAACAAGCACCAAACCACCTCAGTAGTGGGAATCCCAAAAAAGCCAAGTCAATACCACAACAAGTCTTCCCCTTCTAATAAAATAACAGAACCCCATATGAATATAAATTAAATTAAATTAAATTATACACAGTTGAAGGATGAATCAAACAGACCCACCAGACCCAGAAACGAAAAGATGGAAACTTTTGAAGAACCCAGAATGTGATCTTACCTTGAGAAGGAGGAGCATCCCAGTTGTGGTAAGTGACGATAAAAGGAGAGGTAGAATGTTTGGAATTTTGTTGGGATTGAGAGGAAAAGAGAGATATTTTGAGGGGAAAAAGAAAGAATGGAATAGGAGGAGTGAAGAAAGGCCCTGAAATGATGGAGAAAAAAACAAAAGGGAAGAGATGATCGATGATGCGCGTTAAAATAAAAACCTCGTTTACATCAACAACAACCGCAGTGAGTGTGTATTGTGGGCACAAACAAAACAGCGCAGCACTTAACGGGGACAGGCAAGTTTGCTCTTACAAGTTGCCCACACCGAAGCCTTATGCCAACACCACACATGTAATTTGTAACGTAACATATCATTTACATGCCTTATTCTTCTGCTCTATTAATTGCTGTCTTGTCTTTCCTTCTCCTATCTCTTTTACACTTTTTTTGTAAAAATAAATCATATAGAGTTGAACAAAACTATTGCAAGTAAAAAAGTTTTTATCTTTACCATGTAAGGTATGTTCAGTGTTTGTGGAATTTAATAAAATGATTTACCAATGTATTTTATGAACCTTAAAATTTAGAATATTGAAGGTTGTTTTTAGTTGGCATGCACTGCAAGATTTATCTTTACTAAAAAAATTTAATCGATCAATATTAATTATTAATATTTATTAAAAATATTATCCCATCTCCTCCTAATTAATTTTCTTCAAATTTTATCATCAAACAAAATTTATAACAAAAAATAATTATTATAAAAATTAATAATTAAAAAAAAAACTATATGCAAGACAGTTTGTAATTATATTAACGTTTAAACATATCCAATATTAATGAAAATGTTCTTTTTTCAAAATTTTAAATACTATCAAACAACTAACTTTTATAATATATCATGCAAATATTATTGTTAGGTGTAAGTTTGAAAAACAATTAAAACTAATTTTTAATTCTTTTAACTTAAAATCTTTTCAAGATTAGTTCAAAAATTATAGTTGTATGGTGGTAAGCGTGGTTATAACTATGTTACTATTATTAATGATAATGATTAAAAATTGATGAATATTTGTATATTATTTGATCCAAAAATGAGGATCAAGACATGATCTTCATATTTTTTTTATTTATGTATTTATATATATGTGGTAAAATATTAAATATTAAGAATATTTTAATTATAACTACTTAAATTAAAATAAAAACTTAATAATTTGTATTTTATTTAAATAATAATAAAAATATAATATTTAATTTATATGAAAAATAATAAAATAATATCCCAAAATAAAATATAAATACAATTCATTAGAATAATAAATTCAACCCTTCAATTTTATAGATGATTAATGATTCATCCATTATTTTTTAAAATTCAATGGGTTCTCTATTTAACATTTAATTAATAAAAATCATTTTCATAATTAAATCTTCCTTGAATTTTAAAACAATAAAACAAATCAATTTTTAGAGGGAAAGGATGAGTCGTAGAAAATTGTTTTTAGAAAACAATGAAAATAATTTAAAAATGAGATTAAATTAGGAGTATTTAGAAAATGTATTTAAAAAATAGAAAAATAAAATTATATATATATATATATATATATATATATATATATATATATATATATATTATGAGTCTTGTTAGACCTTGCTGACATTAGATAAGAAATTAAAATAAATTAATAAAATTATATAAGAATGCATCAAAAATTAAAGAGTTTTTTTTATGCTTCTCCACAACAACAAAAAATCCACTTTTAATTCTTCATCGCAATCTTACATTTATCATTCATTTATGATAGGTATAATTATTATTTGTCAAACTAAATGACACAAATATCCCGGTTAGATTGCGTCCTACGACTGTAGAATTTACCATCTTTGGGCTTTCGACTTTCCTGATATTTAGGTTATTAAATAAGGCCCAGTTTAGGTCTACATCAACTTTAACTACTAAAATTTAAGTTCTCTTTAATATAACGTGTTTTTTAAGGTACAGTTATTACTTATATTTATTACTAATAACCAACTATGAAAACTTTATTATAATTTTAAGATAACAAATACTTTTTGTTTTTCTTTATATTTTTTATTTCTTAATATATAATTTAAGAATATGAATAATGAAATTATTGTTATTTTTATCTTTTTCTCTCTTTTTTTTTTATCGTTTTTAAGAATATGTTTGTGAATTCCATTAAGCTCTATAAACAGAGCATATATACTCACACAAACACTCTTATATATAGTTTCCATTCAACCAATTATTAAGAAAAATATGCCGAATGTTGAGATATATGAAAGTGAAATTAAAAGCAGAATAATTAGATATACCAATTGATAACGAAGTTCGACCAAAAAAGTCTACGTCTCTGGACTACTATAAATATTTTATATTTTACTAGGAGAAAAAAAATACATTGATGTTTACAAAACACTCTCAAATCACTCACAATCCACAACCCAATTACGCCCAGAAACTAAGCTATTTCTCTTACTTCTTGCTTCTGCTCGTTTTCTCTAGTTTTGGATGATTTCTTACATACTAAAGAATGTCATATTTATAGCAAAATTTGGGTACTATTCATCACAAAAAATAAGCCACAAAACATGCAAATTTTTCTTTCCTGTTTTCTTTAAATGTGGCTCCGTTGTAATGTTTTCCTCCAACCACTTGCCACCTTTTGACTTTTCAACAATCTTCGACTTGAGGATTTATTTTAATTTGTCCTCACACCTTAATTAATGCAATAGTTTTCTCTAGTCTGTTATTTTAGCAAGCTAACTGAAGTTGAGCACAACTTCAGTTTGTCAATGGTCACCTCCTTTGTTAGCATATCTGTTGGGTTCTTACTTCCTACAATTTTCTTCAATGTTACCTCAAGTAAAGATCTAATGAAATGATAATGTATGTCAATGTGTTTGGTTCTAGAGTGAAATACTGAATTCTTTGCCAGATGTATTGCACTCTGACTATCATTGTGCAAAACACTCCTTTCTTAAATGAATCTCAGCTCTGCCAATAATTCTTGAAGCCATATCATTTCTTTACTAGCTTCTGTCATTACTACATACTCAGCTTCTGTAGTGGATAAAACAACAATTTTTTGTATTCGTAACATCCAACTAACAGTTGTCGTTCCGATAATGAAAACATAATCGGTGGTGCTTCTTCATTGATTAATTTCACCTCCAAAGTTAGCATCTACATAGACCTATAATTTTAGATCTCATTTTCCAAAGTACAAACATTTTTCTATTGTGCCTCATAGATACCTTAAAAATACACTTGACTGCTTCCCAATGAGCTTTTCCTGGATTTACCATAAATCTGCTTACAACTCCCACTGTATGGCCAATGTCTGGTCTTGTACAGACCATTGTGTACATCAAACTTCCAATGGCTGAAGCATACGAAATCTTAGCCATAAACTTTTTTTCTTCCTTTGTCTCAGGGGACTAATCCTTGGATAGATGAAAATGACTAGCCAAAGGTGTACTGACTGACTTGGCTTTATCCATGTTAAATCTTTGCAAAATACGGTTGATGTACTCCACCTAAGATAACTGTAAAACTCCTTTTTGCTTATCTCTTATGATTTGCATTTTCCAAGAATCTTCTTTGTTGGGCCTAATTCCTTCATGTCAAATTCTATTGACAACTGCATCTTCAAATTTTTGATATCTTTCATATCTGATCCTATTTCTAACATGTCATCAACATAAAGTAGCAATATGATATAGCCGGACTTATACCTCTTGAAGAACAACAATAATCAGCATTGCACTTTTGGAAACCTTCCTTGTGCATGAAGCTTTCAAACTTCTTATACCACTGTCTTGGAGCTTGTTTCAGGACATACAAGCTCTTCTTTAATTTGCACACCATGTTCTTCTTTCTTTCTGAAAACCCTTTAGACTAGTGCATGTAGATCTCCTCATCCAAGTCTTCGTGAAGGAATGCAGTCTTCACATCTAATTGCTCTAGGTAGAGCTCTTTATTAGCCACAATACTTAACACAATCCTGATAGTATGGAGCTTTACAACTGGAGCAAAGATTTTAGTGTAGTCTACTCCTTCTTTCTGTTGAAACCCTTTGACAACCAGTCGAGCTTTATATCTCTTGGAACCATCATGGTCTTCCTTTACCCGATACACCCATTTGTTTGTGAAATGCTTTCTTTCCCATAGGTAACTTGACTAGTTCCCATGTCTGATTGGAGATCAAAGACTTCATCTCGTCTTTCATGGCAAGTTCCCACTTGCTAGCATTCGTGGTTTGACAAGCTTCCATATAATCTTCAGGCTCTCCTCCATCAGTCAACAACATATAGTCCATGTATCTCCTGTTTGGTACATGAGGGCGAGACGATCTTCTCAATTCAGGAGTTGGAGTAAGAGGTTCTGGTTGCACATTGTTTTCTTCATTTGATTCCTCTGACTGAGGACTCCCTGCTATAGGACTTCCTGGGATATCTTTCACCTCTGCAAAAATTGGCCCATTCGACTCTGAGTTGTTGATACCTGTTTTGTGCATGTCCTTGTACATCACTTTTTCATTGAAGATTATATCTCTGTTGCGGATCATCTTTTTGTTTTCATCATCTCATATGCAGTAGTCAAACTCATCTTCACCATAACCAATGAAAGTATACTTCTTTGATTTTGGGTTAAGTTTGTTTCTGTCTTGATCATTGATATGCACATATGCTACACAACCAAAAATTCTAAGATGTGAGAGTTTTACCTCTTTTTTGATCCATACTTCTTCTGGTACTTTGTGCTCCAATGGTACCGATAGACCTCGGTTGATCAAGTAAGATGTTGTGTTGATTGCTTCTGCCCAAAACGCCTTTAGTAAGTCTGACTGCACATGAAAGCTTTTGGCTCTTTCAGTCAATGTTCGATTCATACGCTCAGCTACACCATAGTGTTGAGGCGTTCCTGGCACGGTCCTTTCCATTTTGATCCCATGCTCATAGCAAAACTCCTTGAATACGGTGTCTATATATTCACCATCATTTTCAGTTCTGAGTTTTTTAATCTTCAACCATGTCTCATTTTCTACCATAGTTTTCCATATCATGAAAGCCTCAAATACTTTAGACTTATGTCTCAGAAAGTATACCCATACGTTTCTATAATGATCATCGATAAAAGTCACGAAGTATTGCTTCCCACCAATGAATGAGATTGTCGTTGGACCCCAAACATCAGAATGGACAAGCTCAAGCCTCTCTTTCTTTGGGGTCCTTTTTCTTGCCTGAAAGCTAACTCTCTTATGCTTTCCAAGTATGCAGTCTTCACACATGTCAATTTCTACTGACTGAAGACCTGGTAGTTTTCCTTTTAAATGCATGATCTTCATCCATTTCTCACTCATATGTCTAAGTCTTTGGTGCCATAGATTGAGATTTTCATTTGTTGCGACTGCAATAAAATGACATGTTTTTGTTGTCTTATAAAAAGTACCACATTTTATTCCTCGAGCAATTGTCATCGCACCCTTTGAGATCTTCCAATCATCAACATGGAAGATTGTTGTGTAGCTTTCACTGGCTAACTGACCTACTGAGATTAAGTTCTTTGTTAGATCGGGAATATGTCTAACATTTTTCAATTCCCATACAGACCCGTTCAACTTAATCTTTACAACACTTTTACCTACAATTTCGCATGATTGCTCATTACCAAGGTAAACTTTACCAAGGTTTCTGGGAACATAATTCTTGAACAGTTGTTTCTGTGAGGTAGCATGGAAAGATGCTCCAGAGTCTAACATCAAAGACTCCTCCTTACTTTCTAGAGAACATATCAATACATCATCTTTCCCTGAGGTAAAGGCAACGTTTGCTTCATCATTTGCTTCTTGATTCTTCTATGCACTCTTGCATTGATTTTTGTAGTGTTCGGTTTTCCCACAATTCCAACACTCGATTTTCTTCGAGTTTTGGGAACTACGATGATTTTTGGACTTAGATCTTGTGCCCTTTAATTTTTCGCGTCCCCTTTAATTTTTCGCGTCGGCTTTCTTTGGTTGAATTTCTTCCTCTTAACTCTGTATGCAATACTAAAGAGGTTAATGATTCACCTAACCCCCTTCGCTGGATTTCTTCACTAAGAACCAAATTATGAACATCATCAAATTTTAACTTATTGCTTCTCGATGAGCTAGTCACATATGTGACAGTAGCATTCCAACTTTCTAGTAGAGAAGACAAAAGTATTAAAGCTCGTACTTCATCATCGAACTTGATCCCAACTGAACTCAACTAGGTTGTAACAGTGTTGAGTTCATTAATATGTTGTGTCGTTGAAGCGCATTCAATCATCCGTAGGTTGAACAACCGTCTCATCAAATGAACTTTGTTTGAGGCTGATGGTTTCTCGTACATGTTGGAAAGATTATCCATAAGACCTGTTGTCGTCCTTTCTTTTGCAATGTTAAAAGCAACATTACAGGATAACGTCAGTCGAATGGCTCCAAGAGCCCTTCTGTCAAGAAGAATTCAGTCCTCCTCTTTCATATCATCTGACTTCTTTCTTGTGAGTGGTTGATACGTATCCTTCTAATACAGATAATCCTCGATTTGCATCTTCCAAAAACCAAAGTACACACCATCAAACTTATCAATTTTCACTTTTCCTTCATCTACAACAACCATCACTCTAACTCGGATCTAACTTTTCTGGATTGTTTCTGACAACTTTTATGAATCACCATGTTTCAAAATATGTTTATAGACAAATTTGTAGCACTGACAATATTTGACTGTTCACCTTTTTACTATTCATAAAATATTAATTTCAATATTCATGAATAGTACCGTTACTATTTATATAAATAGTAACACCATGAAAATTACAGAACTAACAACCAACTCTGATACTAGTTGTTGAGAAAAACCGAATTTTCCCATGAAGTTAGATATATGAAAGTAAAATTAAAAGCCAAATAATTGAATACATTAATTGATAACGGAGTTCAGTCAAAAATATTTATGCCTCCGAACTACTACAAATATTTCACTAAGAAAAGGAAAATATACTGAAATTTACAAAATACTCTCAAATCACTTATAACTCACAACTAAAAACTAAACTATTTCTTGTCCCACTTGTCACCTTTTGACTTTTCAACATCAATAACAATGGTATTTACCCTGTCAAGTTGAGATATCTCTTCTCAATTATTTATATAGTGTGAAAGATTTTTCGTGAAAAAAATAATGATTTGATTGTAAAAGAAGAGAAAAAGAGATGAAAGTTGTTGCAGTTGTTGAAGATCCTACTTCAACAAGCTATTTCTTTCCATGTTCTTTTATAGAAGTAAAATCCTCTATTTTAACTTGTATAATACCTTTCATGAAGCATACATGTTCAATGTCCACAGTAGGTTTGAGTTCAAAAGTATTCATTTCAAAAAAGTATATAAACATATCACAAGGTGTTTCCTTTGTCAAAACTCAACATATGTGAAGTTGATACAAATCCAGTATGTCCCAAATGACCAATTTCGTTTCTTTTATAGAATTTTTTTTTTGTAGAAACAGTTTTAATATTGTGTTATTTTGTATCCTCTTTATCTCACAAAGATTAAAAAATTGGAAAAGGAAAAATAAAAACTTGATGAGAACTTCTTGGTTTTAAAATTATTTTGTAATTAAAAATGAGTATAATTTATTTTTGTAATTTTCAGACATTATTTAGGGAACAAGGCAAACAACAAAACTTGGTCTACAATAGCAACCAAAGATAGTGTTATATAATTTCGTGGCCAACCTAATGAGATAGGTAGGCAGGCATTGATTTGTAATCAACATCGTAGGGAGCCTCAAAGTCTACCGTTAAAATAAAAAAGTATGGAGATGAAGCAGCCTATAAAAGTTGTAGGTTTGGGACATTGGAGTTGAAGATTGTGCACGCGCTGTGCCATGTGCCATCACCTCATTAACAAATAATAAGGTAGCCGCCATATAAGGTCATTCCGAACACGTGCCCTTGTCTAAGCACGTGCCTGTGTCTGCATTAATATTTCTGTGCTTCAGCTACTCCACTCCACTTAATATATACGGTAGATAGGATAAAAAATACTAAACCCTTACCTTCTTTTTAATCTTGATTACAAAATCTAATGTTTATAAATGTTTTATTCAGAAACAACTAGCCAAGCCCGATGCACCCCAGAAATGTACTCACCAAGTGTCTTTAATGCCAAATCCAGTCAAGTCAACCTGGATCTGCCCAATGTCATGTCAACTTGGAATAATTTATGGCACTTCAATTTGGAATTCTCTTCCACTTACTTTTCTGAACAATAACTAAATTGCATCGAATGTTTGAGCAAAGGTAAAGTTATAAGCAACTAGAGCATGGTATCTGGTCTTCAATCTATTAGCAATTTTTCCTTCTATGGGCTAAAGCCCCTCCCCCTTTCTCCCAAAAAGGAAAATGCATCTGGTGCTCCTTCGATTTAGTTATAGCTGTGTATTTTGAAGACTACCCCAGCAGCATAAATACAGAATTCAAATGTTGGCGTTGGATGATGTATCTCAAGTAACTTCCTTAAAAACAGGAGACTTCAACAAAATAAATAAATTAATAAATAAATGATAGTAGTTTTCATACAAGCAGATTTAGGCGTATAGGAAAGTAACATAAGAAAATGGGTAACCCCTATATTTCCTTTCTTCTCCTTTGGAAGTGAAACACTTGAGCTTGTCATGAAATGATGAAACACAAACAATTTGCTAAAACAATGTTGTGAACCCATGTATGTACAAAGTCAGTAGTTGACAGCAAACTGCCTCCTTAGATCCCTAAATTCTTTTTTTTTCCCTGTCATTCTGATACAAAATTGAGTATTCCCCCGCTTTCCAGCAGGTTATCTCCAATCCATTCACTCCATATAAATAAGGGCTAGCAAATCTCTGCAGTCCTCTTCCCACAAAAATCCCATCCCAGATATGTGCCCAAATTTGTGAGAAACAACACAAGCATATGTCCAACACATCCATCCATCGCATGCTCCTCGCTCTTCCGAGGCTGAGAATCTTGTGGCTCATACAGCTTCGCCGAAAGCCCCAATTATCACCGCGTGAAGAGCTTTCAACAGTGGGAAATCAAAGCATCGGGGAATTCGAACAGTCCACAAATCTCCCCATGATGCAGAAGAATCTGCAGGCAAGGAATGGTTATACGTCTCTCTTTCCCATGGTTCCAGATGAGTTCTGTTTCTTCTGTATACCATACTGCCAAGCATCTCTGGATTTGTCACCCCCATGATCAAAATCATCTAAGGAATTCTCCATTGAAAATCGTGACTGACGATGGTTCCCATTTCTAGACCCAACTGGAGCACCCATATTCTCATCATCCTCAGTTGGTGCTGCCGACCTGGACTCCATATGCATATCCATTGATCTATATCTTGGTCCAGCTGATCTCATGCCCCGCATATTTGAAGAAGGCTTAGCCGGCAATGATGTGTAAACAGGTCCCTTCGACACCAGGAAATCTTTAGGAAGAGAGTCCATGTCCATATAGCAATTTCGAGATTTTGCATCATTAATTAATGCAGCCCAATCTTCAGATTGCACCAGGGCATTCCCGTTTCCCATGACCTGTCAACGTCAGTGGTAACAAACTATCAATAATATTATCAACCAAAAAATGCTTTTTTCTATTAACAAATACAAAAATTCATCACTAAAGAATGCATTAGGAAGATATTCATACCCAAAGGGCCCTTCTTGCTCGCGTAAGGGCAACATTCATCCGACGAATATCTGCAACAAAGCCAACACCATGACTGGATGCACGCACACAAGACATTATAATAACATCCCGTTCTTGACCTTGGAAGGCATCTACTGTATTGATATATAGATCCTTCCCTTCTTCTGAATTTAAGACTTCGTCGAACTCCCGCTGAAGACATTTCAACTGCAGCTTATAAGGAGTAATTATGCCAACAGTAATCTTCCCCACACCCAAAGACTTGACTGTTTTCTGAACATGCTCATACAATCGGAGACAAAACTGTGCTTCGTGTATGTTCTGATAAGAGACTGATCCACCTCTGTGAGACTCACGCCCATGTCTGATATCATAGAATAGATAAGGTCTAAGTAAAGGGTCCTTGTAGTAAGGCTCGTCAGGCAATTTAACTACACTTTCACTATCAGTTAGGCGCCCCTGATAGAAGTACCTAGAAGGGAAATCCCGAATTTGAGGGTGCATTCTATACTGCACAGACAACAACATTGTCGGGCAACCTGCTTGTTGGAACCTTTCAAAAAGACTCCTACTGTACATCAATGTTCCAGCAGCCTTGCTTATAACTGTTGCAGGAAGCTGTTGAGGATCTCCAACAAGAACACATCGAGCTGCACCAAGAGAGAGGGGAGGCAGAATTGCCACCTCACTGGCTTGGGCTGCCTCATCAATGACCACCATATCAAAACCATGGGAAAGGCGAGAAAACAACTTGCGACCACTGCTAGAAACTGTAGTGAAAACTATCTCTGCTTCATTTGCAAAACTGGCCTCCAAACTAGCACGGGCCTCCTCCAAATTAAATCCACTACCAGGACGAAACCTACTTTCAAGGAGGGCAAGGCGAGACATCTCAACCAGAACCTTGTCCCTATTTTCAACCAAAGCGGCAAGGTTCTGTAGCAAAGTATCCCGATTCTGATCTCGGGCCATGAGTAGGTCAGGATCAACACCAACAGATCCTTGGGAACGAACAGCAGCAGCAGCAGCATTTAGCTCTCTATGAAGACCATGCAACTGCTGAGTCAACTGTGCCTCACGATTCTTTAACTGGTGCATCCATCCCATAATTTCTTCCCGACTTTTGACTAAAAGCTGTTCAGTTCTGCGCTCAACAGAAACTGCTTGGGCAGCACGTGTCTGAGAATCAACCCCAACTCGAGCTACATCAGGTCGATAAACTTTCATCTCCCCATCAATAAATCCTCGATCAAGAACACGAGCAAGAAGCTCATCAGTGGCAGCATTAGACGGAGCACATACTAACATTCTAGGTTTTGGGACCAGTTTAGGTAAGGTTCGCAAGAGATTCTGGTCCATATTTTGAAGAACTTCATCAATAGATCCAGTGGGGATATGATCTGAATTAATCTCATTGACTTGCTTGTAGCTCTCAGGGGCCACATGCTTTAGTAAAGAGGTGTAGTAGTGCTGATACTGAACAAGGTGAATGACATTCAACATTCCCCACACTGTATGTGTTTTTCCTGTTCCTGGAGGCCCTTGAACAAGGGTAAATGGCCATGGTTCTTGCCTTTTTGCTGGTCCACTACTTGTGCCAGCAGCTGTATGCGTAGCTGCCCATTGGATTGCTGCCAACTGAGGTTCATTGAAAGTCCTACGCAGATACTCAACAAAGTTATGTGTGAAGCATTCAGGCATGGCTGGGGTCTGTTGCTCATATTTAGGGAAGTGTTCTGCACTAGGCTGAAGGATTGCAGATTGCATCTATAAAGTAAACTTAGTTAGACCTAAAATCCCACAAGACTACATCAAAAAAGAATAAATTTCAGCATATACCTGCAAATTTAAACGGCGAAATGCATGTAGGGCAACATACTCCCTTTGTGTGGTAGCAAGAGAACCAAGAACAGTGAGGTACCAAATGCTTCCACTTTGAAGTTTTCTGATGATATGATCATCATCAACCCTATAGGAAAAAACAATTTTATTTGAGATAAACATTGGAAACAAGAAAGTACATAGGAACACAACCATTATAAAGGAACCTTAATGGGGAAATTCTACCGAACACTTGCCTGCTGGGATCATAAGAGTCTCCAACATAGTAATGAAGAATTGCACCAGGAGGATCACGGGTATCAATAGGTATGTGACGTCTAACTGTACCAACCACACGTCCAGTGACTTCTGATTCCCCATTATCCTGAGCTACAGATGAACTGTTCTGCTTGGATCTAACTGCTTGCATAATGAATCAATCAACCCACTTGAAATATAAAAAATAAGTATAGAACAGATTATCCTGTACTAGATATTTGGTAACAAACCTGATCCAGGCCTAGGGGATGAAAGAATTGCAACATCACCCTCCTTAAATGACCATTTGAACTCGTGTACTGGAAGAACTTTAACATCATACCACCCTAAAGAAATTCAGATAAATTAAACCCACAGATTAAAAAACAAGAAAAAAAGTAATATAAGGGATGATCTATGTTCGTTGAAGTTGCAGGGATAAAGCATGCAACATTAAAGCATGCAACATGGTTTATAGTAAGGATACAAACAGAATTACGATCAGAAAAATAAAATTCCATGAATTTGGGAGACAGTGCCCATTATACAGATTGAGTGTTTAAAATAATGCAATAAGTAGCAGTTCAGAGCAGTGAAATAGTAAAAGAAATAAAATATATATCAAACACAAAACAAGCAATGAAAGGTACAAGAGGTACCTCTTTCCCTTGACTCGTTTGCCTTCACACGCACCATAATATGAGTATCCCTTGACACTGTTTCTGTTGATTCTTCCCAAGTACTGTAAAGTTGAGCACGGCACTCCTCAAAAAGCAAAGGCTCAAATACTCTAACATACTCTTCCACAGATTCAAACCGTCCAGGAACACATTGTAGCTCAGTCTCCTCTGAATCACACAATATTCAATCAGTTACCAATAATAATAGATAAACAGCAAATAAAATTTAAAAAGGAACTGAAGAATCTATCCTTATCAACACAAAGAGAGAAAATGACAGAAGACCAATCCATGTAAACTACAGTCAAATTGTTAAGTAGTGCCACCATAATTCCACCCACAACAGTCAAAGACTCTAATATCAATGAACTGGCATTCTAATTAATAGACATGTATTTGAATGGAAAGATAACATTTTCTAGTTAATTGCATATTAGGAGTGCTTCTCTACAGTATGAATATTTGTAGGATAACACTAACATTCTAACAGTTAATGAACTTTGAATTGAAAATTTTCAAACAATTTTCATTATCCTTTTCTAGAATCTAAAACTATAGATGAGAAAACTGAGACGACATGAATATTTTGCATTAAAAAACATTCATAAAATCCAAATCAGACGACAAAACAAACAATCCCAAATATTGATTAAAATCAGAAATTAGATAAAGAACATAGAAAATTAGTGCAGATAGTAATCAATATACTGAATTGAAGTAAAGTTACAGGTTTCCCTTCCACCAGTTATCTTTTTTCTCTCAAGAAACAAGACAACTTGAGAACCATAACACAAAAGAGGCAAATGATGGCAACTGGATTACATAAAGACTCTAATATCCATGAACTGACATTCTAATTAATAAACATGTATTTGAATGGAAAGATAACATTTTCTAGTTAATTGCATATTGGAGTGCTTCTCTACAGTATGAATATTTGTAGGATAACACTAACATTCTAACAGTTAATGAACTTTGTATTGAAAATTTTCAAACAATTTTCATTATCCTTTTCTAGAGTCTAAAACTATAGATGAGAAAACTGAGACGACATGAATATTTTGCATTAAAAAACATTCATAAAATCCAAATCAGAGAAAACAAAACAAACAATCCCACATATTGATTAAAATCAGAAATTAGATAAAGAACATAGAAAATTAGTGCAAATAGTAATCAATATACTGAATTGAAGTAAAGCTCCAGGTTTCCCTTCCACCAGTTATCCTTTTCTCTCAAGAAACAAGACAACTTGAGAACCATAACACAAAAGAGGCAAATGATGGCAACTGGATTACATAAAGAATTCATGTAAACCAGGGGAAGCTATCAAATCATATCAAATTTCATTCCAAAAACAACTGTCATCACCTTTGCATGTATCTCCAGTGTTATGAATCTCACAGTGTGATAACTGGAGGAAGGGAGCAACAAGATGAGAAATCAGAAACAACTCAAGCGCAAAGAATGAAAAAAAAAAAAAAATCAAATCCATAGAGACCATAAACTTCATAATACTATGTATCTTCACTAATGGAAATAATACAATTACTTGATACCTGGGTGATGCCAAAACTTTTCACTGGTCACCTCCCGTATAAGGCGTTCAACAGATGTGTCCTGGGACTGGCTGCTGATAGGAGTCTGCTTCTTGATAGAAATATGTTTCTTGTTTCCCAATTTAACCTCATTGGAACTTTGACCACTCAGTCCCAACTTCCTATTAGAATGGAGTACATTCTTCGGCTGCCTCTCTGTCAATTGTTTCCATGAACCCTGTCTTGGAATGGATGGTAAATTGGCCTCTGCAGGAGGTTCTGTCTCACTGTTTAGCCTCCTGGATCTAACAAGTGGTCCAGAAGTATCACCATTACAATCAGATTTAGGTTCATGTGGTTCAACAAGGTTGCCACCTTCACCAGAAGATGTGTCAACAAGCTTCTGATCCTTAGCTATTCCAACACGCTCAACTTGTGCAGGAATAGTGCGCACTTCCTTTATAGTACGCCCAACAACAGGTGACGAGAAAGTCTGCCTTCTAGGGGTTGAGGTTTTGATAGGACCTGCTTGCTTGACATCTTCCAAGTTAAGAAACATTGTCTGTCTATTACGTTTCTTTCCCAACATTTCCTCTTTACGTTGATCAATCTTCCTCTTCCCTGGATTATTTGCACACCTAAGTGCATGACTTGCTTCAATACCTTTCACTTCCTTTTGCTTGGGAACTAAAGTGGGATCCTCCTGTGCATCAATAGAAGCTTCACTCTTTATATTGCTTTCTGAATTTGGAATACTATTGCTTTTCTGCTCACTAGAATTTGATTCTAGACCTATAGAAGCATGACTACTCTTTTCATCATTTACACTATCAGAACTCTTAATATTTCTAGGTTTACTGTCAGAAGCAACGACAACACCCCCATCCACCATTCCAGATGTTGCTAGCTCTTCTGAAGCTTGACTTCGTTGTGGCAAATTATTACCTACATTTGCAGTATTTTTACCTCCATTTGCATTAGCATTATTACCTCCATTTGTATTAGCAAAGACATCCTCATCAGACCATTCCCCTTCTTCCCTCTCAGTAGTTTGGGCATTTGCTGAACTTAGTATTCGTGAATTCATAATCTTCACATCTTCATATTTATTTGACTTTGAGGAAACCTTTGTGTCCTGATCGCCTGCTCTTTTCAATTCAGCATCCGATTCATGGACACCAGTGGATTTGGGGCGAATAAAAGGTTGAAATCCAGAGACAGATGAGGCATGAGAAAAAGCATGATTATTTACTATTCCTTGGGTAGCAGTTGATGTTGCAAACAAATCAGATGCGTGGGAATTTGTTGATGGGTGTGTCTTTTGGGGCTGGATGTAGACAATACCATCTCTATCGTCATTATCCTCTGCAGGTGGTTCATTGAGATCAAATAATGGCCTTCCTCGAGAACCCATCTCATATGCATAAGTATACAAACTAAAATCAGAATAAATTGTTGAACAAAAAGATTGCTTTTATTGCTTTTAAGAGGCAATACCCATGACATGCCCACAATGAGGACAGACAGTGCACCTGTAAATTGAGAGGAAGAAAGGGCTATAAGGCTCAAGGTTAATATTATACTACCTCAACGTGTCAGGTAAAGTAGCAACATCGGACTTTCCAGAACAAGTAAAAGGACATATAATTCTGGATGCAATATAGCATTAGACAATCACAATAAACTATATCTGTCAACTTGTGTAAAAGTAAGTATATGTTGATCATATGTATATAATGCTAATGAAAATTAAAAAAACAAAAGAATGCGCACACAACAGATTCAGATATCCCGAATAGCAAAACAAAACTTAACACCAGAAACAACTTGAAAACAAAACCTAACACTAAGAAATCCCGAAGCCAATCTTCAAGAGACCATCCAATTCCCATCAACATCAATCCACCAACCAAAGGAACTCCTTAAAAGAATCAGATTACAAGGGCCAAATGTGACACAACTCAGCAAAATACAAACACAGAAAACAGTCCTGAATTCACACCATCCCAGATCAAAAGACCACTAATTTATCATCCCAAAACCTAAATCAAAACACTGAACATGGAACCATAAAACTCCACCCACCCAGTGACCTAATCGTCATATCTAGGGTTTCAATAACCAGAACCAAGTTAGTTCCTTCACCAACGCCCCATCGAAGAAGATTCCAAATTCCCATACACCCCCTCACCAAGATCTTATCCTCAAGACACCCCACGTTCAGAGATCAAACCAGTTGTCCTCCATTTTCCAATCACATACCACCAAACCAAATAATGCACAAATCTAAATAAACAGTCAACCCTGATTTCCTCATTCACTATCACAATCATTCACTGATTCTCTACCCTCCCAGATTTCCACCACTGGAATTATCAACAACCAACCCCAACCCAAATTTAAAAAATAAAATAAAAATCGATAATTAAATTAATTAGTCCTGGAGAGAGAGAATTTACCTCTTCTCACTCCGCACAGCGGGGGGCGATTTATAGAGCGAGAAAGAGAAACCGATGTAGAGCGAGAAAGAGAGAAGAGGGTCGCTCTATAGGTGCAAGTTAGAGAGAGAAAGTATAGAGAGACAAAGAGAATGCAATTTGATGAGGGAACGAGAGGGTGTGGTAACGGGTTTATATAGGAAAACATGGATCCCATCTTGCAGCCCGGAGTTTCCTCCGGCCACCGTTAAGTAATTTCCGTCCGAGGACACTTTCGCCATTTAAACATTTATTTAATGCTGAGGGCAAAATCGTAAACTTGAAGCCTCCAGGGGTAATTTCGTATTTCCCGTTTTAGCCAGTATAATATATAAAGCATAGATGTACACCTAAGCGTGACCAAATGAAACGGATTTCAAAATCCTCACCCACGGTTCTGGACGGCGGCGAGTGGAACCTACGCGAAACGGAACGCGTGGTAAACTGTGGTCCGTTAGTTTTTTTTTTTTTAATTAATTTATTAACAACAATTAATAAATTTGAATCCTAATTTCTCTCTCGAGAAGCGATGTACTTTTCCTATGACACCTTCGTATGTCTCTTCGCGTAACACCGATCCCTTCGTATCTTTTTTTGTTATTTTTTTTAAATGGAAATGATGAAAAGGGAAATTCATTAAAATATTTTCATTTCAATAATTTCATATTATCAATTTAAATGCTTTATCCCCTCTAAAAATATTAAATGTTTTATTAATTTATACTTTTATTATATTTCCTTTTTCAACAGTAACAGGATAAGATTCAGAAAACTTATGTATTGGCACAAGTTATTTTGAGGATAATTTTTTCTTTTATTAATTAATGATCCTAATTTATGTTTTAATTAAATTTTAAATTTTAATTAATTCTCACGCGCTAATTGTGTAAAAATGTGAGTACAAATTATAAATATTGTAAAAATATGTAATTTTTTTATTTTTAAGATGAATGCAATTAAAATTATATATAAAATTATTTTAATTTTTTAATAATTTAAAAGACTCTAAAACTAAGAAAAAAATATTAAATATGATTCATCAAATTTCTTTATAAAGATTAATAATAAACAAAGTCGACACCAATGGCATAATTATAGAAAACACTATTTAAAAGTCTTTGTACCAGTGCATGGAAATATAATTTTAATTAATTTGTATTATTGTATAAACATGTTTGAAGCATTTAATTATAATGAAAAATTATGATATAAATATTTATTTTTAATTTATTGTTTAAAAATAAGCATAACTAGAATAAAAATTACAATTATTTATTAGTTGCTATTTTTGTTATATTTTTAAAAAATATTATACAACTATAATTAACTAGTATTTTAGTTTATGCATTATCTAAAATCAAGAGTTAAGTAGGTTTTAAAATTTCGCTAAATATGAGTTCATTTGTTTATAATTATTACAAAAAATATTTGTTTTTTTAATCTACCATTTTCTAATCATAATTCTTTTAGTCGGTAGTAATTTTGACCTAAAAATAAAAATATTAATTGAAGTGACAAATAATTTAAAATAATATTTTTTTAGGTGCATAATTTAATTTGATTGTGTAATATATTTATTATTTTATTATATATATATATATATATATATATATATATATATATATTATGTATATGAATCATATATTACAAATTATAAATCTTATAGGTAAAATATATACATAATTTGTTTTTATACATAATTTTAAAAACTATATATAGAGTTATATATCTTTCTTTTTATCTTTATTGTATTTGTAAAATCGTGTAATCATATATAAAAATAAAATTATAATAATTTAAAAAATAATATAAAAAGTGTAAATTGACTAATCATTCAAATCTAATATATCTCAAATATCATTTCAATATTCTATTCACTATTTTTAAAATCCGACTTGCTAGTTTCATTAGTTTAAAAATTCATGTTATTTTAAAATAATTAAATTGAGATAAAAAAATTGGTACATAAAAATCGATAGAATTTTTTAATCAACCTGAGTAGAAAAATTTAAATATCAATAAAAGATATTATATATTTTTATTTCATATTATATATTATTAATTTTAAATTTTTATTATTTTATTATATTTTTATTTTATTTTAACCATTATGTATCCTTTATTATAAATTTTAGTAACCATTTTACTAATTTATATGATTTTTTATTGTATAAAAACATTATTTTTAATAAGTTTATTATATTATAAAAGTATTGTTTTATTAAATTTAATTAAATTTCAATTAAACTTTTAAAACTTAAACCTATCATAATTCGTCATATTCTATCTTTCTATTATCATAATCATGTAAAAATTTTCTAATTCATTAAATAAATATTATTATATTAAATATTAAAAACCTTTTCTCTATTTTGTTATTTTTATTTCATCTATAATCAATATCTAATAATCGTGGGTTTGATTTTGAAAATATTGACTTTAACAAATACAATCAACACCTATCAAAAGGCATCACACGTAGCCATTATAATTCCAAATGCATCACATCAAATAATTTATAACTTTTAATAATTAAAAATTAATAAAAAAATCATATATTTGGTCACAATTTGTCAACTCAAATAAACCTTACACATTTATTCCATATTTTTAAACCTTATCATTAAATATAACTTTTTTTTTCAATTTTTACTCATCAAAATTAAAACAAATGACCATATTTCAAATGGTTGAACAAATTTAAAATAATTTACTAAATTATATAGAAAAAACTAATTTTAATTTTTACATAATATTTGTGAAGAAAATTTACACAAAAGTGAGGATTCAATATTGCATTTAATATCCTAAGTGAAATAAAATTGTTTGGTGGATTTCAAATATGCATAAGTTAGAATTTTCATCCAAAAGAATTCAAACAATCTCAACATATTTAAAATTTCATTAATTAACAAAATTAAAGTCAATCTACAACATGCATTTTAACTCGAACCCAAAATTACAATCACACATAATTAAAAAAAATCCTCTTTTAAGGTTATTAAATTTTTATTATTTTTCAAAACAACTCAAAACTTAAAAAAAAAAATAAACTTACCAAAATCGCCTTCTATTCATTAACTCAATTATCCCATAAACTATAAATATAATATTATAATTAATAAAAGTATATTATTATGACAATGAGATAGTGGGATAACTTTTTTTATGAAATTTTAATTTACAAAATCAATCCTATCAAAATTTCAATAATAATAAAAAGTATATCTGCCTAACAAAAATTCCTAATTAAGAAATCACAAAAGCCAAACAAGAATCATAGGTAGTAGTTGGTTCAAAAAGGTTGCACCATTAGTTAAAAAGACAGATATAGCCTTATTAACTTGAGGTGGCTAGGAAAGTGGATGTTGAGAGCAATCAATTGAAGTTGCACATTTGTGCAAATGTTTTTAAATTTTTCACCTAAGAATTTTGAAACAAAGTTATGTGGCATCATCATATGTACATCTAAAAGGCTTAACTAATAATGTGGTTGTCCAAAATTTATTGGCCTCATTGACCCCATTAGAAAATTCATAACCTGCTTAATTTTTATGCTTGAATTCCCTTTCTTTAACACAGTGATTTGTGTAAACTTTATAGAAAATCAATAATTTTAACTGCTATAGTTGCTTCATTAATGGTGGTGGTGATTCTCAAGAGACTCAAGGGAGTCCATTATGGCACTTTCACTTGTGACTTTTTATGAAGTTGGAAGGTTCGTTCTGTCTTTTTATGAAGTTGTATGATACATTGTTAGCAATTAAGCAACCATTGTTTAATAACTGTTTTTTTTTTTGTCTGGGTCGTTTAATAATTAAAATCAAATATATTTTTTTAATCAGAAAAAAAAATCTGATAGATTACAAATTAAATGGTAGGAAGAGAAGATATAATTTTAATTTATTTTTAAGTGAATAACGTATAAAAATACAATTTACCTAATTTATAAACAAAATTAACTATTATATAAATTCTATGATGTCTAGATTATTTTTTTTTCTATATTGAGAATTAAATTTAAAAAATTGAAGCATTTTGACTTTTGAGTGAATGTAAAAAAAAAAAATTGTAATTTCTTTGTTTATTTTCTCATAATAACTTCTTCTGATCGAATTTGAACAATTCAAAATATAATATAGTTCAGTGATAATTAAATTTTGTAGTGTTACACGATATCTATATTATGATTATTTGAGTGGAAATGTAGTGTGATTCTTTAAATAATATATTCACTTTGAATTTTTCAAACTAATGGCAAGAATTTGAAAAAAAAAATAGATATTTTTATAAATTTTGACTCAATAAGAGATGACAACGAAGATTTTAAAAAAACTGTAATTACTAAAAATGTTGAAAATAATATTTAAACCTAAATCAAACAAGAAAAAAAAGTTTTTGCACTATAATTTTCTTATTATTTTTTTCGTTTAAAAGTTAATTATTAATTTCAATTAAACATATTGTTTCTTACCAAATCTATCTCACAAAAACAATATCATTAATTTTTTTAAATGTATGGGTTGACTTTAAAAAAAATTTATAAAATTCCACACCAAATAACACATGTGACTTTAATACGATAATACTAGTGACTTAAATATGTTAAAACCTAATTTTTAGAGGTTTACTTATGTTATTTTCACATTCTTCATAATTGTATAATAATGATATGAGATTACTTTTTTTTTCAAAATAAATTAATGACATGTCTTATATTTATATTTTAAATTTTAAATAAATCACACTTAAATTTAGTAGATGCTTATGATTTCAAATATTTATTTGTCCAAATATCTAGACTGAAAAATAAGTTTGCCACGTGTGACAAATAGTTCTGAATCAGTATTATTGAAATTGTGTAAAAAATATTTTATTAAATTATCTGAGTGGTTTTATATTATTATTAGGAAATTAAAAAGTTGGGTAACAAAAACAACCTCGTCGTTGGGGAAGGTGCTACAACTCTATAGTATGTAGTGACATTACCCAATGTTTTTAGTGATAATTGTCTACGTTGAAATCATGCATGTTCATTGTTGAATGACTAAACATACCACGTGAACTGTTATGCTACTACTGCTATGTTACCATTGTAAACGGAAAAGCACCATTAGAAATTATGTTACATAATTCTTTTATTTTACGAATTTGTATTCCATAATTTTTTATTTTTTAATAAATAGTGATAATAAAACCAAGTTAAAAGCCTATTCCCTTTATTATCTCAATTTCATATATATATATATATATATATATATATATATATATAATAATAATAATTAAGATGAATTTTTATTTTGAAGTTTTAATTTAATTTATCATGTTTTGTCGTTAAAATGTGTTTTAAGAAGTTAAAAGAAAAATATGTGTATAAATTATTAGGGATCAAACAAAATCTCTCACAAACCTATGATCTTTTCTGGATGTTTAAAAATTTAAAATTTTTACTGGACAAAATTTTCAACGTTAACCAGACCGTATTTCTATTTATTAGAAACCTTATAACTATCAAACATAACTCAAGTACTTTTGTTAAACTAATTAAAGATTGAATTCATTCAAACAAGATATGTTGATACACTTTGTTTAGTTCATTGTTTTATGATTCGTTTGTACTGTTCCTCTAAGGAAGTCAAAGATATTTGGGATTCGTTGGTTTTCAAATACACTATCGAAGATATCGTGAGACAAAGGTTTATTATCTATTGGGAGATGCTAAAAAACAAGGACATCAAGATCCAGATCAACAAATACCATAAGCTGATTAAAGATATTTAAGCAGAAAAATTTTAGAATCCTGAACAGATTACAAACAATAACTGAAACATAGACATAAACAAATGTCATTGTCATATCTTATGACACACATCATCATAAAAGACACTAACGAGAAGGAGTGTGTTGCTGCAAGGACTATGACATTATCAATTAAGGCAAATATGGTAGAAGACAAATCAGTTCCAAAAAGATACGAGAAAAAACTTGATCATAAGAAGAAAAGTAATTTTAATTCTTGTCCCAATGAATCTAATTTCATCTTCAAGAAGAAGAAAAAATGTTTTGTTTATGAAAATTGTCGTGGGTGTTTTCCAAATAAACCTTGTAATAAATATGAGCAGATAAGTGGTAGACTTTAGTGCTACCAGGTACATATAGTGTTTTTATCTTTTACACTAGTATGAGAGATAGAGAAGATGATTCCAGGACAAATCTTGTCCTAGGAAAAGGAAAAATTCTTCTAAAACTCACATATGGGAAAACTCTGATTTTGAGTGATGTGCTACATGTGTCATCGATCCGAGTTAATTTAATCTTTGTAACATTGTTAAGAAAAGTTGGGGTTAAAATGCCATTTAAATTTGATAAGATTGTTATGACAAAAAATAATATATTTGTAAGAAAGAAATAATGTGATCAAGGTCTTTTTGTATTTAACATCTATGAAGTTGTTAATAAATTTGATTTTTCTGCTTATATTGTTGATTCGTGTGATGTGTGACATGCTAGATTAGGACATGTAAATTTCTCGTGTGTTATAAAATTGCAACGACTAGGATTGATTAATATGGATGATAAACAAAGTAGGAAATGTGATATACGTGTAGAATCTAAAATAACAAAAAAGACGTGTCACTCAATAGAACGTCAAACTGAACTTTTAGGATTGATTCATACTGATATAACTTATATAAAATAAACCATGTCTAGAGGTAGTAAAAATTATTTTGTAACATTTATAAATGACTACTATAGATACACCAAAATATACTTAATCAAACATAAGGATGAAGTATTTGACATATTATTAACCTATAAAACAAAAGTAGAAAATCAATTATACAGGAAAATTAAGAGGATTAGATCATATAGAGGTGGTAAATATGTATTATTTAATGATTATTATGTTAAATAAGGTATTATTCATGAAATGACCCCACCATATGCACCTGAGTCTAATGGAGTAATTGAGAGAAAAAAAAAACTCTTAAAGAAATGATGAATGTCAAGCTTATTAATTCTAGTGCACCTGATAACTTTTAGGAAGAAACTCTACTTACAACATGTTTTTTACAAAATAGGATATTACATATAAGAAAACTGGTAAAAATCTCTATGAGTTATGAAGAGGTTATCAACCTAATCTTAGTCTAACTAAGATAATGTTATCCGATCCTAAGAAAAGGAAAATAGGTTCTAAAACTTTTGATTATATGCTTTTAGGCTATGTGAAACATAGTGCTGCCTGTAGGTTTTGTATCCTTAAAAGTGAGGTAATTAAACATAATATTATAGTCGAGACAAAAAATGTTGAGTTCTTTGAACATATTTTTCCTTTAAGGTTAATGAAACACTTAAACAATTTATAAATATTAACAGTGATGACATGTATGAGGAGAAGTAAAAGACAGAGAAAGAAAACCTCCTTTGAAGATGATTTTTACACTTATATAATTGAAAATTATCCAACGAGTTTTTTAGAAGTTATTAGTACTCATGATGCAACATATTGAGATAAAGTCATTAAAACTAGAATTAACTCAATCAAGAAAAATAAGATTTGGACCTTAGTAGATTTTCCTAAGCGAGAAAAACCCATTGATTGTAAATTGATATATAAGAAAAAGTATTATCTCGATGGATCCATAGATAAATATAAGGCAAAATTAGTAGCAAAGGGTTTTACTCAAAAACACAACACTGATTATTTTGATACTTTTCCCCTGTGAAAAGGATTTCTTATATTCAAATTTTGTTAGCTTTAACAACTATCCATAAGCTAGTTATACATCAAATAGATGTTAAGACAACTTTTTTGAATGATGAATTAGAAGAGAAAATTTATATGATTCAATCTGAAGGGTGTGTTGTTTCTGGTTAAGAGAACAAAGTGTGCAAACTTTTAAAATATTTGTATGGATTAAAACATACACAAAAACAATGACATGAAAAATTTGATAGTGTTTTACTCTGTAATGACTTTTCAACTAATGATGTTGATAAATGTGTGTACTACAAATTCGAAAGTGGTGAATGTGTCATTATATGCTTATATGTAGATGACATGATAATATTTAGTACATACATTAATATAGTCTTTATAACTAAATTATTTCTAGAATCTAAATTTGAAATGAAAGACATGAATGTAGCCAATGTGATTTTGGGAGTTAGAATCATAAGGAAGGGAGATAATATTTTATTATCCAAGAACAATACATTGGGAAACTTCTTATGAAGTTTTGGCATTATAACTTCAAACCAATGGGTACCCCTTATGATGCTAACTCTAAATTAAAGAAAAATAGAGAAAATTTTATTTCCCAACCTCAGTATGCCCAAATAATTGGGAGCTTACTGCATCTAATGAGCTTTTCTAGGTCTGCTTATGCAATAGGTAGACTGAGTAGGTACACTCAATGTCTTAATCAGGAACATTGAGATGCACTTGCAATGCTTATAAGATACTTAAGAGGTTCAATGAATTATATCATTGAATATAGTGAATTTCTTGTTGAAGGGTATAATGATGCTAACTGGATCTCTAATTTAGATGAGACAAAATTCACTAATGGTTATGTATTTACACTTGGGGTGATGAAATTACATGGAGATCAACCAGGAAAATAATCATTACAAGATCAACAATGGAATCAAAGTTTGTTATTCTTGAAATGACTGGCATGAAAAACTTCTTAGCAAGCATTTCGTTAGGGATGAAAGCAACCACTTCTATGTCAATACATTATGATTGTCAATCCACAATAATTATAACTAAAAGCAAGAATTATAATGAAAAGAATAGACATATATAATTGATACACAATTTGGTGAAACAACTGATAAAGAGTGAAACAATTTTCATTAGCTATGTAAAGTCAAAGCGAAATCTAGCATATCCTTTAACGAAACCCACAGGGAGAAACATAATTTTAGAATCATCAAGAGGGATGAGACTCAAGCCAATTGTAAACAAACAAGTGATAATAAACCAATATTTGTGATTGAAGATCCTATGAATAAGGTTCATATGGGTAAAAACAAGTCACTTGTTAGTTATGTTAGCACTAAAATTGATTAAAATCAATTATGTTCATTTCTATGATGTGTGTTTGAAAGTGTTAGATACTGCATTAATAAGAGGTTAAACTTTGTAATTAAAATTTTATATGATGTACGAATTTTAGCCTAAACAAAATTTTTAATGATTTCATATCTCTTACAAGTAGTGTATGATTTGTAACATACACTTAATGAAATCACCTATGTGAGTGTCAAGTGGGGTCGTTTGTATGAAATATTTGCAAGACTTTTAAAGCACTCATGAATATTGGGCATGTGCGTGACCTAGCAAACGCAACACAACGATAATGACAAAAAGTTATGAGGGTGTAATGTGATTGTTAAACCGCTAACACAGACTGAATGTTTTGATTCATATAGTTTGTTATACCAACTACACTATGTGTTAAGTTTTTATTCTAGGACTAGTTCTTATCGTTTGTTATATCAACTTTGATGCATTACATCTTATATGAGACCTAATATTTTCTTTATCTCTTTTGATTTTGCAATATATGGGGAGATGATTAGGAAAATAGTGTATTGCAAACAAAATTTCTCACAAACCCACAAACATAAAACCCACAAATGTGAAACCGCTGCCCACGAGAGTTGCGCTCTGCAAAACCTGGTTTAGTTGCAATAACATGCGTCCTCCACGTTTTCAAGCATCACTCACCCACAAAACAGGTGTCAGTTGCTAGATTTTAAGCATAAGGGTTGCAAAAAACTTCTAAACGTTATGCAGAGATGAATATATTATCCTTAACCTTTACTCCTAAATGGTGTGAGACTTCATAAGCGTATAAAAGTGTCCAACTTCATATCCGTCATGATAATATTATTATGATCATTTTCTATGCTTAAGGTATTGTCCGTTTTAAAATTTTAATCCGTAACAGTTTTGTCTTTAAAAAAATTCAATAGATTAAGAGAAGATTACATATATAAAATCTCATTAATCTAAACTCCTAAATGATATAAAAGATTTAAGAACTTAGTGAAACCATCATTAAAATATAATCATTTCTTTTATAATCATAAATCTTATATCTATTATTAATTCTCTTAAAAATAAAATTATCAAAGATTATATTAATATTTAATCTGAGTTAAAATTAAAGTTTTGACTTTATCTCATCATTAACTCGAGATTACATTTTATTATTTTTTATAAATATCATCGAGATAAAAAATATAAATTATAAGTATTATATACTCTTAATTCACTAAATATTTTTTAAGATCATAATCATATACTATATAACTTGTAAATACATCAAATGTTAATCATAACATTATTATAATAACCCATTTGAATTTGAGACACTATATTTTTAAACTGATATAATAATCACTATATTTCTCATTTGATCTCTTATAGAACCACTGTTATTATAAAACAAATCATGCCCCTCATTTACATTTTATAATATTTTTTTCACTAAAAAATAAAATAATAATAATAGAAAAAAATATTCATCGATGTAGATTTGAACATGAATAAGCAAATTTTGTATATTTTTTTTAAAGTCATTATAGGGAGTAAATGACTAGTAGTACCATGGGCCCTTTGTACATTTACAATAAAAATAAAATAAAGAAAAAAAGAAAAGGAAAAAGAGTCGGATGGTAAATAAATTCAAGTGTAAAAATAGAAGAAGAGAGAAAGAGAGTCACTTATAACCATTCATTCTGCAGCCGTTACTTGAAAATAAATTAAAAATAAAATATTAAAAAATATACATAAAATTGGGATATATTTATCACTATAACCAATATATTATATATAATAGGTGGTAATTTAATAAAAAATAAATTAGTTAATATATAAAAAAAAAAAACAAAAGTGGTGAAGGAAGCATAACACAGAGGAGAGAGAAAAAAAGGGACCGTCGATTGTTAGCTAATAAGGAAATATCACTTTGTAAGCCGAACGTTTACACTTCACTGTATTGTACAAATACCAAATCTCTATTTTTTAATTAATTCACTTTATATATATATATATAATTTTTATTTAAATATAATTTTAGTTTATATAGTTTTTTTTTAAATCTCTTTCAAAATTTGATAGTTTTAAGTTCTAAATATATTTTCAACATTTTTAAAGTTTTTGTCATAACTCATGGTTTATTAATGTTAAAACTGACATATATTGATTAATGTTACTAAAATAATAAAAAATAGTTTGAGTTATGATAGTTACTTTAAATATGGACATAAAAGTTTATGTAGTTGTTTTCTATATATTATTTAGTTAGAGTAGAATTTTATTATGTGAAATTCTATTGCAGGTTAAAAGTTTTTGAAATATTTGGTGGTGCTATCTATCTTTTTCTTTCTTCTTATCATGAATATGGATTTTGAAACAAAACATAATTTATCCGAATATTATGTAGAATAATGTAATTTTTGACATCAACAATATTATTAAACAGGTGAAATTGAAAGAGACAATGAAAAACATATACTGAAAAGCTAAAATAATATAAATAGGTAAAATAAATAAAGCATTTCAATAATAAAACACATAAAAGAGAGAGCATGTTAGCCATGGTGAAGTAGGGCACCATTGTTTATTCTTCAGTAACCAACATGTGACGAAACAATGGCAGTAGTAGAAAGAAACCAAACAGTGCCGCAGAAAGTGTGAGAGAGAAGTTCAAGGAACGCGCGGAGAATGTAAGGTTCGACTCGGAAACAGATGTGTGTTCTCTCAAAACATAACTCGTCGCGTCGTGAATCTTCGCAAGTGAAGAATCATGTCGCTTAATTTCAAAACCCTCTCCCTCCTGCTACTAGCAATCCTCTCTATACTCCTTTTCGAAGACTGGGTGTCAACACCCACTTGCAACAACAACAATGATTCCCTACAACACCACCCACACCTACACAACAACAACAAGAATCTGAAAGTCATGATGGTCGCTGACCTCCTTCTCTCCGATTCCGGCTTCGTCAACCTCTTCTTCCGAGACTACTATATGTCCAAATTCTTTCGGGTACTAACGTTAAGGGCTTAAAGTACTTTACTTGTACAACCCCATTTTCTCAATTTTATTTTTTTAATTTATAGACGCGTCACCGATTGCTCAGAAATCGTTCGAGGTTTTGCGGCCCGATTTGCTTCTGGTGTTGGGGGACGTTTCTGCGCGAGGCGCAGAGCTAACGAGGAGCAAGTGGGTGTCGGTGCTGCGGCGGTTTTACAGAGTGTTGGGCCCTTTTGTTGGACTTCCGTTCCATGCAGTTCTCGGCGACAGGGACGTTGGAGAGTGTGGGGACATTGATGTTGACAGGGTTAGTTGGATTGCGAGCAAGTTGCCAGGGTTGGATTCCTCTGGCTGCGCTGCGTTTGAGATTGGGAACGTGAGTTTTGTCACGCTGAATGCGGTGGCTCTGCTTTGCGGGGGGAGTGGTGGGTTGCGTTTTGAGGTTGAGAAGGTGATCGAGAGGGAGAGTCTGGAGGTTCGCGTGGGAACGGAAGGGGTGGTGAAGAGAGTGAATGGTTTTGGGGGGTTTGGAGACGCGGATGTGCTGTCTGGGTCAGGGCCTGTCGTTCTGCTGCACTTGCCGTTGGATCGAACGAGGAATGAACTCTGTGGTGGGGTTGGTGATTGTGAGAGATCTTGGACTTCTTCCGGGGAGCGGTTAAATTTGGTGCCAGCAAGCAGGTTAGTGGTTAGTAGTTTTAGTCTTTGACGCTCATCCTTAGCTTCAATATGATCCAGCATGTATCATTAAAATACAATGACCAAATAGACCATTCGGCCATATGTTTTACGTTTATTAGTCTTTCTGAATGTGTGTGACTGAGTATGACCGTAGTTCTCTGAATAAATTGTTTGGTATATTTACACAACAAACCTTAGATGCAGCATTTGTTTGGATCCTCATATCCATACAACTCTGGTATCCGTCACTGAAGCCACTACTAGTTGCTTGTAGTGTGTTTGGTGATGATTTGCTCAGATGTGGATCACTGATGGTAATTCAAACATGTATGTGCAGTTCCTTAAGTGTTTTAATTCTGTCTTTAATCAGTATAACCTTAGTAATCTGGATATTAAATATTTATGTTAAAGATCAACATTGGTTACCGAGACGACATTTCAATTTTTGATTGGTGTTCAGCACCAAAAGCAATAAGGAACTGGATCTAAGTATTTTTTGCTCATATATTTATATTAGGTTATAATGCTTTTCTGTATAATGATGAGGAAGATTGAAGCACATAATTCTCTATCGTTTTATTGTGTTTGTAAGGACCCTCACTCCCTTTTATTGAAATAATGGACTGAAGTTTCGATCTTACCCTTTTCCAAAATTTAAAATCTTTGAGGAATTCAAAGTTTTGGAGAATGAAAATAGTATTCTAAAAATTTAGGAAAATTTTGCGTTCAGTGGTTATGTTGATAGTTTTATGTTTATTTTGTAGCCAGTAATCAGTGTTCATTCTCGCATTATTCATGTTGTTAAACTTTCTGTTCTATAATTTTATTTTTTGGAATTAGGGATGTCATCGAGGGTGGCCTGTATAAGTTGCTTCATACCCTGCCTTTGAATGCTTCTGAGTACATTTTAGAAGCTCTGAAACCAAGGTAATCAAGTGCTTATTTAATTGTGTTCAGATGATAAGTACTTGATTTGATTCTCTTTTGCGTGTTAGGAAATATGCTATGCTTTCAGTTACAAGTTATACATCTTTACCTTAACCTCGAGGTAAAATAATATTGGTCCTATGATGGTTCATCCTGGTCCAAATCCAATTCGTGCAGGTATACTCCCCCAACACAATTAAGGAGGGTAGAGAGGATAGTAATCAGCTGAGGGAATGGCAGTACGATGACTGATACAGAAATAAAAAAACAACTGGTTTATATAGCAAGAGAGGGAATTTTGTTGGATATATAATTTTAGGGAGGAGGATCATACGTTAAGGGTAGTAAGTTTTTCTTTTCTGAAATTAGAGGTTCTGTGCCTTCGGGTGGGAGGAGACATCTCCATAACTTGAAGATCATGCTCTTACAAGTTCTCGTATTGATTTGATTGGAATAGATCTCTTATCTTATTCTCCGTCATCCTAGGTTTTGAAACTGATATGATATGAACCTGACAGTCAATCCATCAATGAGACATATTTTCCTTGGTTTTGTAGTTATGTATGCCTCATAGAATGTGGTAAACCATTATGCTGTAGATTTTAGGTATCAACCCATTGCTTCAACTGGACTTTTGTGTTATTTGTTTGCTCTTTTTTGTCTGTCTTTGTAGTATATATGCTTTAGTTATTTAGTTTCTTTTTAATAGTATTTTTCTACATCTTGTGAATATAAGCTACTTCAACGGTTGCTGGTTAATACTTTAGTGTCATTTTAACATTTTCCCTTTTTTATACTCCATCTCGTGAACGTAACCAACTTTTCCCAGTTGCATGTTAATATTTGACTTATTTGCTATTCAATTAAGGTCAAAGATATATTCTGGTTTAGTGGGAGAAGGATTTTTAAAGTTACATTTGATTATTTGGTATTGTGCATGAGAGCTGATTCCGTTTGTATTTCATATTGAATGTTTAGGCTGATAAATGTCTACATATGATGTAGACATTGGGGATGGTGCTAACATGTTGAGTTTTCTCACCTTTATTAGTTGATGCATTATTTTCCCTGATAATTGTGGAAGAAGTAAAATTTACTTGCGCAACTGGGGGTTAGAGAACTAATGGAATAAAGAGAAGGAGCAAATACTCCTTTGACATGTCTCTCTACCCATTGTCTGCAGGATTATTTTCAGTGCTCACAGGTATACATTTTCTGATCACGTTCATCAGGACAGAACTCGTGAGATTAGTGTTCCAGCAATGTCATGGAACGCAAGAGATGACCCTGGATTTGTGATTGCCTCTTTCCAAAAGGCAGGAAGAGCAGTGAGCATAAGCTATTGTTCTCTAGCTAGGGAATCTCATATTGTTCTAGTCTACATTTTTGTAATGCTTTTGTTTTGTTTGGTGTGTTTAAAAGGATAACAGGGAAGATTACCTCCCAAAACACAAACAAAAAAAGAATGTAGAGAAGTTTAACAGAGAAGGAAAAAAAAAATATTGTTCAGAAAGTTGAATTCCACCATTCTCGAATTCCAAGAGAAGTGTTGCTGTGATAAACCTGATTCAGTGAAAATATACACTGAATCTATCTCAAGGGAACATAGCTCACTGTACCCTTGTTGTATAACAAATTTGGGTTCTAATACCTGAACATACCCATTCTCACATGGTTTTCTTCATTTTTTGTCACAATTATTCTAATAAATTATACCAAATTAAATTAGTATTTTTGTTTTCTCATTACATTCCGTAGTTTCTTGGCCAATGGTCGATATTTTTTCTTTTAAATCAATGGGCATTATAAAATAACCTCGCAAATCCCCTAGAAAAGCTAAAATGAATACTTTCGATTTTTGAAGACCCCAAAAGAAAGTTGTCTTATTTTATAATTATTTTTAAAGTTAATTTTGGATGACTATTTAATTTAACTTTGAATCCCATTTGATCAAAATTTAACATAAATAATTCTACCCTATAATAATAATAATAATAATAATGTATTATTATTATTTATAATTAGAATAAAGAAAATTGTATATACAATATAAAATAGACTATACTTTATAATAGATATTTTTAAGTTAACAAATTTATTATAAATATAAAAATGTTTAATTATATTTTTAATTTATTTTAGTTTTCAAATTAAAAATAATATTTTAGTCTTTAAAATTTGAAGTATTAAAATGACTATTTAAAAAATATTTTTTATTTTTCAAATTTATTGTTTAAGGACTAAACTCATATTTTATTAAATTTGATTTTATTGAAATTGAGAAAATATTTTTTTTTAGTTTGAGGAAAAAACATTTATTCTGTATTGTTTTATAAAAAAATAGCATAAGTTATTTTTTTCAATTTAAATTTGTTTAAATAAACTTTTAACCAGGACTAACAACTATTTTATTATAATATTTTGACAAAGCAAGCTTAATAAACTTTAATCCTAGCTCGCATTGTTTATTTTGTAATGGATAATAAAAAGGTTTTTCAATTTTGAAAAAGAAGAGATTGTTTTCTTTGTTCTTTCTTTATTTGAAACCAAGGTGCAGACCAAGAAGGAAAAACCAGGATTGAAAAATTGAATCAGATTGGTGACGTGTAGGACCCAGATCGATTCTCCTCGCTTCCACCTTCTTTCAATTCAACTCAGCTCTGTCCCTTCGCCTCGCTGAAAAATTCTTCCTTAACCATGGGCGCATCATAGCACCGATCAATCCATCAAATTAAAATCAATGGCGGAAACCGCATCACCCTCGTCCAAACCCTCACCAATGGACCCTCAAAACCCCGCACAATCTTCCAACCCTACAATCCCTTCCCCTTCGCACAACAACATGGCTTCACCCTCCCTCCCTCCGCTTCCGCAAGACCAACAACAACAACAGCAGCAGCAAAATCTTCATCAGCAATTGAGTCCCCCTCAACAACAACAACAACAACAACAACAACCGCTCGTGTCGTCGCAAGCGATGAACAGCATCAACGGCATGAACCCTATCTCCAATTTTCAACTCCAGCAGACGCTGCAGCGATCGCCTTCCATCTCGCGCCTCAATCAAATTCAGCCTCAGCAGCAGGCGCAGCAGCAGCAGCAGCAGTTCGGCGTCATGCGCCACCAGGCCGGATTGTACGGCGGACAGATGAGCTTCGCAGCCGCGGGCGGTGGAGCGAGCCAGCAGCAGCAGCAGCAGTTGGGCGGGTCCAATTTGTCGCGGTCCGCGCTGATAGGGCAGACCGGACACTTCCCCATGTTGTCCGGAGCTGGCACGCAGTTTAACTTGCTCTCCTCGGTATAATTCAACTTCGTTTTCCTGTGCTAATTGTTTTTGCATTTCGTCTTTCACGATTGAGACTGAATGGAGTGAAATCGGTAAATCGAACTGTAGCGATTTGGATATATAGGTTTCTTTTTTATAAACTCTTGCTAAGCCCGTTTAATGGAAAAAGAAATGTAAAATAAATTGAAAATTTTCCTGAAGCTAACTTATGCACTTTCCTTTAAATAACATCACTCATCTTACTTCTCTATAGCTTAGGTTCATACTGATTTTAAATTATGGTGTCAACTCATTTATTTCATTTTACCTTAGTTTTTCCCCCTCTTATTGTTTACGGAAAAGTTAACCCAATAGAGTCCTTGGTATAATTGATTCACTTCGTTTTCTATGCAAATTGTTTATGCATTTTATGTTTGATAACTGATAAAAATGCTAAATTGTACGTTTGGGATTTAACCACACTTATTGGAGGAAAAAAAAGAACAAAAAATCAAGGTTAGACAAAGTTAACTTGACCTATGGATTAAAATTAACTTATGCACTTAATTTATAGAACATTTCTCATCTTACTTCTCTGTAGCTTAGGTGAATACTTTGAATGTTTATGAGAACGCTGATCCAAAGAGGGACATAGTCATGTTAATGATATAATAGCGCAAATTTTACATGATAATGGATTGTTACTTTATAGAAGTTGTGCCAGTCTATTATTTCATGAACCGGAGAGCATTGGAATCCATCGGAGCAACTGAGCTGTGTTACATGTTTACCTTTTCAACTACGTTTGCTTCTGTCTCCGACCATTGTTTTTTTTTAGGTATTTGTGATAGGTTTTGTATAAAATTTTTCCCAAGCTATAGTGTGGCTGTTTTGGAATAATACCAAGTTTTTCTGTATGGCAATACTGGAAAGTGTTATTGCTGGATGGCGTCAAAAGTGTTGTTGGTTATAAATGTGATTTCAAGTTGGTGTTTTTGTGTGTGTATAGTGATTACAATCTTGTGATTTGCAATTTGGATTGCGTAATTGTATACAATTAGGCTAGCCAGGAATTTGTATATCTTCTTCTGATGAATCACAGATAAACTTTGAATCTTGTGATACATGGATGAATGAGACAATCAGGACAATTTCATATGCTGATCCAAATCACACAATCCATAGTTCTTAATTTTTTACTTTCCTTTTTCCATTTTCCATTGGAAGCACTAGCGAGTAGGGTAGATTGGGTGATTTTTAGCCTTGGTGAAAGGGGTAAAGGGAAACCAAGAATGACATTAGAGGAAATTGTTCAAAGAGATTTCATGATGAATAGTATCTTTGAGAATTTGGTCTTTATCTGAGCTTAATGACATTAAACAATTTTTGTAGCCACCTTCATCTACTGTGATACGATTTTTGACGTTGTACTTTTCTTTTTACCATTGTTTATCAAAGAAAATGAAAATTCCATTAACTAGGGTGGGCAAAATGCATGAATCGAACTAAATTATTGTTAAACTGAACTTTGTATAATGGTTTAGATAAATTGAACTGAACCAAAATGAACTACTCTAAGTTACTTTTAATTTGCTTGAATTATCTGAATTACCAATTGACATCTTATTTTAAAGTATATTTCCAATTTCATAAGTTATAGTCCAATTTACTTCAAACAATTCTATTTGGGAGTAATTCAGTGTTCAAAATCTAAATTAATATAACAATTCAGTACATTTTCAATTTGGTTCAGTTCAAATATTTTTTATCAGCCTTACGGACAATCTTAAATTGTTAAAATAACAAGGAATTAAAGTGCATTACTAAACTCACCCAACTTTTTGTTCCAATGTTCTATTTTCATTCCTTGAAATAGTACCTGTTTCAGACCGTTGCTAATTCTCTGCATTGTATTCCGTTCTTCTATTTAGTTGTTCTGCTATGCTTTATGAGGCTCTTCATAATTTTTTTTAAATTTTTACTGAAAACTTTGTTTGGTGAGACTCATAATAATTTTCTAATATAGAATGGTTACATTGAGGACTATACATCTTTTATATGTTTTTATTTGGAGCTATAAATCTTCTGATTTATGATTTCAAATTTAGCTTGGTGATTCATGATATTAATTGGTTTGACAACCTTGAATTTGGCTATTTCATTAATTATTGGAGTATCATGCCTTCTGTGTCAAAAAATTATTTTTCTGAAATAGTTTTCAATTTGGTATAGCCAAGGCAAAAAGGTGGGCTAGTTCAGCCGTCTCAATTCTCCTCAGGTAATTCTGCTGGACAATCACTGCAAGGAATGCAAGCAATGGGCATGATTGGATCACCAAATCTCACTTCACAACTACGAGCTAATGGAGCCCTGGCTTATGCGCAGCAGTTGCGAATGAGTCAGGGTCAAATCAGGCAGCAAATATCACAGCAGAGTTCACTTAACACTGGACAGGTTATTCTATGCTTTATATATTTAGATACAACTTCAGTGAACTAGGAAATGATTATACTTACAAATGTTCTTGTATCTTTGTATACCAGTTTGTCTATGTTACATTTTTACATGGTTTAGATTTTAAATGTACATGCAATCAAGGTCTGCTGTGTCTTTTGATATTTTAAGATGTACATTTTTTTATGTTCATGCTCCGAGACTTCCAAATATGTTCTCATTTTTAAAGCCATTGATCATACCCCAATGTGATGTTTTTGTTTTGGACTGTTCTTGCATGCATCTTGTTTTGGATTTGTGTGAACCATTATTTTCAGTGGTGGTATCTGAGTAGAATGTTTATCCTATTTTTACTACCTTGCTTCTTCAATCCCTGACAATCTTTGTGGGGCAAAAAAAAAACCCTAAATCTTTTCTTCCCCAATTTGGAAAAAGCACTAATATTCTACTGTGCAACCCTGAACCCTAATCTGTGCTCCCCTGGACTAAAGTCCCATTCCATTTCGACTTTGTTTTCAAACACTGTTTCTGCCCACTAAATTATTGCAAAATGTGATTGTGGCACCACCACCCAGGTTTCTCTGATGTTTTTTGCTTATAAGGTTTCTCGGATGTTTTTGCTTTTAAGGTTTCTCTGATGTGTTTGTGCTTATAAGGTTTCTCTGATGTGTTTTTGCTTATATGATTTATTTCTCATCTGATTTGTGAACAAAATTTTTTCTGTTCATATGATTTATTTTTGGAATGGGCCAGGTGTATTTTTTGTTACAAATGGGCTAAGTGTATATAATATATAATTATAAATTTTCAGGAAATGGATTTTGAAATGATTATAATATATAACTATTTTCTGTTGAATGGGTCTATGTGTTTATCTTCCCGCTCAAGATGTCAAGAATTACTTCAATTTATGTGTGTAAATATGTGTAGAACTTTTCAAAGTGAAATTGAGGTGTATTAGAGCATTGACGATGCTGTTGACTACAGGTTCAAGGTTTACCAAGGTCATCATCCCTTGCTTTTATGAATTCTCAGTTGTCTGGGTTGTCTCAGAATGGGCAACCAGCAATGGTTCATAACTCCTTAACACAGCAACAGTGGCTTAAACAAATGCCAGCAATGTCTGGCCCTGGCTCACCATTGCGTCTTCAACAGCAGAGGCAGCAGTTGGCTTCTTCTGCTCAACTGCAACAAAACTCTATTGCCCTCAATCAACAGCAATTGTCCCAGCTGATTCAGCAACAGAAATCCATGGGGCAGCCTCAGCTGCATCAGCAGCAGCAGCAACCTCAACAGCTGCAACAGCAGCTTATACAGCAGCAGCCACAACAACAGTCTCAGCCACAGGCTTCTGTCCATCAACAGCAACAATCTCCAAGGATGCCAGGACCTGCAGGCCAAAAGTCATTCAGTCTAACAGGATCACAGCCTGATGCTACTGCATCTGGTGCAACTACACCAGGTGGTAGTTCTAGTCAAGGAACTGAAGCAACAAACCAAGTCCTTGGGAAGAGAAAGATACAGGATTTAGTTGCACAGGTTTTCTTTGAACATTTGTCTTTTTTATAATTTTTTTGTTTATTGGTTATATTTTGAATCATAACTTCTATTGTACAGGTGGATCCACAAGGTACGCTGGATCCCGAAGTTATAGATCTTCTTTTAGAGCTTGCCGATGATTTCATTGATTCTGTAAGGATTCTAACATGTTTTTATCTTTTTTTCCACTTCATGATAAATGTGTATGTAGTACACGCCAAGCAGTTGATCCTTACCCAATAGCAGGCCTTGACTTTAAATGTCAGGGCTGACACCATGTGAATTAAGTTTGCCCAACATGCCTGAATTCATTATTAGTGAAGTTGTTGAGTGGGTTGATTTTATTATAATTAGGCTTATAAGCATGCATGCTGATTTCAATTGGAAAGGTTAATAAATTCTTTACCCTGGATTCTTGATATTGTTAATATTATGTGATCTGTAATCCACTCCTGCCTCACTTTATTTTGTGATATGTAGGTCGAGTGATTTTTTTGACATGATAATCTAATTGACAATTTTCTAGCTTTATTGTTAAATTGTTAAACATTTACCGCTGCTCCTAGTGCAGTACTCATAATAATATAAGTATAAAACTACTTCGGTACTCCTTGTGCTTGACATGGTCATACAGGATTGTCCCCTTGAGGCAATAAATATTTTGCAAATGGCTTGTATTCCATTTCTTTTTTTCATGCTAAAATGTACTGTTGACAATTTTGTGTTTTAGCCAAGATTGTTATGTTTTTCAGAAAATACACTTATCCTCTTCTTATACGCAGACAACTACACATGGTTGCATTTTGGCGAAACATAGAAAATCGTCAACTTTGGAGTCCAAGGATTTATTGCTACACCTAGGTATGTTGCTTGTGTAACTTATTTTCAGCCCACCTGTACAAAAGAAGAATAAGAAACTGTTGCATATTTCAAAGTGATTTAGACTAATGTTTTGTTACTTAAAAAATTTGACCATTGGAGTATTATTGGCTACTTTAATTGTTTAATTTGACCACTGGAAAAAAATGGCATTATATGAATCTTATTGCTTTTTAAGTGATGATGAGTTGAGCCTCAGGCGACTGTGTCTAGGTGATTAAATATGCTCTCTTCATCTGAATATTGTTGGTTTATGCAAAGAGATGTGGGGGTAGTTGCTTGATGTATGTTGAAAAGCCACTTTACTTGCATTCATCCCCACCCACTTTAGTTGCTGCCTCTTTAGGACCTGCTTTAATTGCAGCCTCAAAAGATGGTAATCTAGTTTGACATCGATTACTAAATAGAATTGTAAAGCTTGTGCAACGGTTGACATAGGCCTTAAATCTAAATTCGATGACTGTCTCTTTCTTGAGCATATTTGTCTAATATGTGTTTGAACTTTGAATCCTATTCTTCGGGTTAGTAGACTAGATAAGTTGTCCATTATGCTGACTTTAGAATGTTATTTTCAATATAGTCCAGTGGACATATTTAAAGCTTCTATGATCTATAAAAGATTGTGGATGACCCTGATATTTTGAATGTGATTTAAATTGAATGCTTGGATTGATAGCGTTTTATTATATCGTGGTTTGCAAAAAATAATTGACCTCAAAGCTTTACTGATTTATCCGTTTGCTGTGTATTATTCACAGAAAAAAATTGGGATTTAACAATTCCTGGATATTCAAGTGAAGATAAAAAGTATCAAAGCAAACCTGTAAGCAAAAAAGTGTTTCTCTCTCTTTTCCTGTTTTCCCCCCTTTCCCTGATTAAGAAAACAATCTTCATAGTCGGATTCTTACATGCTATTATTCAAACTTGCAGCAATTAAATGACCTCCACAAGAGGCGCCTAGATATGGTATGTTTGGAGGATTCATGAGTATGATTGATCTATATTTTCTTCTATTGAACAACATGTTTCTTTCTAACTTGCTAATCTTTGAATGATCAGATTCGCACGATGATGGAATCCTCGGCCTCTGATTCAAATATTAACAGTTCTAAAGAGTTGAGTAGACAGGGCATTCCTAATTCTACCCCAGTGGGAGCTCACCATCTAGTAAGACCCTTGAGTTCAGAGCAGTTGGTTTCTCATTCAGCTGGTTCTCAAATGCTACAGCAGATGACAAGGTTTTAATGAACCTTTGATTTTGGTCTTCATGCTGCTAGGTTTGACTGTCTGTATGCCTGGTAAGATGCCTTTCGTATTTTCTCTTTTGCTGCTTTACATGTTCCATTGCTTCAGTCCCAACAAGTCAATCTAGTCCGAAAATGTATAATTATTACGATCGGAATTAATCTTTTCCCGTTTTCTCACTAGCACTTATATTTGGACCTCACTAAAATACCCCTACAACTTCCCTTTTTGACTCTATCAGGACCCGGTCTCATAACAACCCAATACAGGGTGTAGTTTTGAGCCGAAAAGGCCAGCTGGCACATACCTTAAGGCTTAATCTGGCATGGCTGATTTTACTAAAAGGAATTTACTACATTGTACGAAACCTTCTCAATGGAAACTGTATACAAAGGATATGGATTTTTGTTAAACTCCTAAGTTTTCTTTTATTCTTTAGCTCTGTTTATCTACTGGTATTTGACAATGTAGTAATGCTGTAGATAATCAAAACTCTAAATGTCCTTATTTTTCTTTAATTTTTCGCTTAGCACTATAAAGTACCACGATTTGAGCGGTTGATTAGTTTTCTAACCCAGTTGTTGTCTTATGATTTTTTTCGTATCAGGCCTGAGAAGAGATTGCTTGCTGAAACTGATTAGTATACAAGGGAACTGTAATTACTTAGTATTTAGACATGAAAAATAGTTGTTAAAGGATCCCAGTAACTCTTGTTATCCCCCCAACCGTCAATAATTTTTACAGTTTAATCTTAATTATGGATTTTTAATGTCCATTGGTGCCTGTTTCCGACTTCATTTGTAGTTTAAATACTTGGATACATGCTCTGTTTATGATTAACTAGGCAAAACTGGTGTAAAGCTTTTTCAATTTTGCATCGAGTGTAAAGCAACCATCAAATTCGGAGCTTTGGATTTTAAACGTAGTGAATTATAAAACGGAAACGAAAGAGTATATACAGTAATTATAGCATTTGTTCTGGTTGTGTTGTCTCATGCAATTTCAGTAGGAATCGCCAAAAAAATTCAAATCGTTCACTACTCTTGAACCATCGACACTTAGAAAAGAAGTTTATTTGATAATAATAAATGTAGTGTAAAACTTTATCACATGGGTGACTTTACGAAGATTCATTAGCATTCTGAATATGCATGAGTCTGGGTATTCATCAAACCTGGGTTTTTGATTTTGATGTCTGTTAAAAAAAGTTAGTTTGATTCCTGTTATTTATCTTTTCTTAGTTTTTTTCATTATCTTTTCCGTTACACTTCACATTAACGACGTTACGATGACATTATGACCATGTCACCAAAGTCATTAAACCAACAAATGATGATGCCATTATAAAATCAAAATTGATTATTTGTAGAAACTAAAAAAATAGCATGGGTTATAAATAAAAGTGAAATGTTTGAAGATATTAAAAATAATGGCATATTTATAGAAATTATAAATAAAAAAAAACTTTTTTAGGAACTAAAATGAAAAGTAAAACAATTTTAATTTAGATTCTATTAAAGTAATTTCAATCTGACATAAATGAAAATGGTTTTAATTCAAGTTTGAGTAGAGTAAATTTATCTCATTCTTGATTAGATATTTTTAATTTGGTCTTAGATAGTTATTATTGTCTACTAGATTATTTTTAGTTTAATCTTGGCTAAGTTATCTTCAATTATTTTTAGTAAATATATTTTTACTCAACAATGCATCTTAGGTTGAACTTAAGGCAAAATATCTTTGATTAAGTGATGATTATAATATTTGTTTTACTATGATCAAATCATATTTTGACCATTTAAACCAAATCATATTTTGATCAACCTTAAATAGGACATCTTTTAATTGCTCAAATTGACATATCTTTCAACTATCCTTAGGTGGCACTTTTGTTGAACAACCTTGGCTTTAGCCAATTTTGACCTAGTATCGTGCGACTCATTTTTTGGCCAACATTAATTATATATATCTTTCAACTCACCTAGGGTGAAAAACTTCAACTTGATACCAGTAAAAAAAAAAAAAAATCTTTAGTTTGGCCATATATAGTTTGCCTTAACCATAATATCCATGACTTGGTCTCAACCTCAGATAAAGCATCTCTATCTCAACCTTAACCAAGACATTTTTTAGGTAGCCTTGGACAAAGAATCTTTGGGTCAATTTGGGTTAGAGCATTTTTGGTTGATTTTAACTAAAACATTCTATTATTGACCTCAATTAAAACATATTTTGCTTATACTTGGTCAAAATTTCATCTACTTGACATCAACTTGGTCATTTTAGTCAATCTCAATTAAGCATTGATCTTGGTTGGTCTAAATCAAGATATCTCTTACTTAAAACATTTCTGACTCAATCTTAACTATGACATCAATAACTCAATCTTATTATGGATATCTTTTGTTTAATCAAGACATTTTCGACTTGATCTTTATCGAATTATCATTTATCTTCAATCATTGCAACTTTAAGATATATCTTTTAGTTTGTCTCAGTTGGGACATCTTTAAACTAAAGTAACATATTTCAACTAATCATGACTAACGCTTTTCTTAATGATTTTAATCTGAATACTTTTTTTCTTAACCTTAACATCTTGTTTTATAATGGTATAGTATGATCATATTGTTATTTCTATTTAATGACATCGGTGTAACCATAACTTTTAGCTAATCTCCAACTCAACCTTAACTAGATCATCTCTAACTCAATTTTGATTATAGTATCTTAAAATTATTATCATCTTTCTTGCACTCAACCTTGATATTCAAAATGACCTTAAATAGGTAGAATACTAAGAAAGTAAATCAAATTATTAAAATATAATATACATGGATCACTCTTAGGCCACAGCGCATGGGGGTTCTTTGATCATATATACTTTTTTTTTAACCCTACTCCATGTGAACCAAGACTAAATAGGTTTTGTTGGACATATTTTTTAACTCTTGATGGTGGCATTATATGTTGGTTATTACATTATTCATGAGGAGGTTGATGATGTTATATGACCGTTATTCTTTAATAACTTAAGTTGGTCGACATGCAACAGGGAAACAAAAGAAATTAAACACTCAAGAGATTATAAAAGAAAAGGAGTGCTTGAAGTGTGAGAAGTTTGATGAGTAAGATTGATAAAGCATTATGAAATAGTGAATACAAATTTAATTCTTCAAAAGTATGGTTAAGAAATTAAATAAAACAACTTTGCTTATTTCTCACATACTAAAACAATGAGTGTTTGTGTTTGGTTCTTATTTAATGAGTTTTCTGCATATGGGAGGGTTGATTGTGTGACAGGTGACAGAAACCCCAAAAGGTTTCTCCAATTTGCATATGTATGCATGGAGGAACATCTTGGGTGTAGTGTTGTGTAGGTTCGTAATGCTCCATCAGTTGTTGGATGGTCCCCTTTGGCCACCTCCAATACGATCCAGGACTACGGCACCACCATCCTCATATTAATGCTTCCTCCTTCTCCTTCTTCTCATTTTTCTCCATTCAAATTCATCTGTCACCTTTCTATATTTAAACTTTTCATTAATCAAAATACACCTACTAATAAAATCTTTCATTCTTTTTCTTAATCGATAAACAAAATATTAAATCATTTTCTTCATAAACTATTATAAAAGTTTGTAAAAGAATATACTGTTATTTATAAAATGAAAACTAAAATATGAAATATTTATTCCATCTACTTAAAATATTATTATTATTATATCTATTTAATATTGTGTTAGTCACCTTTTTTATTTTTTATCAAGGTTTTGCATATATTATTAATTTAATTTATAAATCTAATATCAATAGATAGTTTTGAAAAGAAAAAAAAAGAAAGACAAAAACTAATATTTCAATAGATACGGAATATTGAAAGTACAACAAATTTGCTAAGATACACTAATCATATTTGTAATAATTAAGACTCATATTTTGTGCGTGCCAGGTGTTAATTTGAGTGCAATATGAAGGTATAGCTAGTGTCTGTAGTGAGAGGAGCATTGGTAAAGAAGATGGGAAGACGACCCTGCTGTCCCAAAGAGATCAACAAAGGTGCTTGGTCCCGAGAAGAAGACGAAACCCTTTCCAAATATGTTGTCATCCATGGAGAAGGAAAATGGCAGAAGGTTGCCCAAAATGCAGGTATATATATCCACATTCATATCATTTTCTCTATTATACATAATTACATACATAAATGTGCCCTACACACATTCATTGCACAAAACTATGGTCTAAACATTTGATTTGGTGGTGAATGAATGTTCAAGTTTGAAGCTGATTTTGTTTATTTTGCATGAGGTGCCTCACAAAACTACAGTGTGTTCCCTTGACCTTCAATCCAATTATTAATACTTTTTCTTGGTTTTAGACATTGGCATTTTGGTTGTACGTATACATTACAATGATGTCTGCAGGTTTAAAGCGATGTGGAAAAAGCTGCAGACAAAGGTGGTTGAACTATCTCAAGCCCGGTATAAAAAGAGGTGACATCTCTGTGGATGAAGAGGATATGATAATCAGACTTCATCGTCTTCTTGGTAACAGGTGATTTTATTTATTCATTTTGCTCTTTTACTTACATATACTCTGCTCAACACAACTCTCATAGTCCACAAGATCTCTTGAGTATTAATTTAGCACCACTTTCATTCAACTTTGAAGACAATTTATACAATGTGAGATCATAAAAATTCTAACAAGGTCTAAGTAAAGGAAGAGGTTGTGTTATGTCTTCGACAACCAATGTAAAACTCGCTCATATAGTGAACATGGATTTGAAGTTTCTAGTGGAATTAACGTTAGTACATTACTTACTCGTACATGTAAACAAACCATAGTGGTTTTTGTTCTTTATATAGATGGGCATTGATAGCAAAGAGGCTACCTGGACGAACAGACAATGAAATCAAGAACTACTGGAACACTAATCTGTCAAAGAAGCTACAGAAACACCCTACATCATCATCTGTTTCTTCACTTCAAAACAAACGTAACGAAGAAGAGAAGAGCAAACAAGTGCATGTAGCACCCGAAGCGCCACGTCCTAGGAGAGTTAATGCAGTTGAATACAGTAAAATTATGGAGAATGGTGGGTGTGCTGGCAATACCAGTCCCTCAAATAAAGTAGAGGGTAGTAGTGATGAAGCTTCTTTTAGTGATTTCCTCATCGACATTGATCAAAACCAGTTGTTGATTGCTGATGATTCCAACTCAAAGGTCCCACAAATGGAGGAAGACCACAACAACAAACAGGTAGGCTTAACCAACAGTCCTAGCTCATCATCACCTTCTGATCATTGTCACCATCTCTTGCCAGAGAAATTTGACCCTCTGGAGACCCTTTTGGATGTGGAGCTAAAGAGGATGGCTTCCTTTCTTGGACTTGAAAATGATTGATCAAGGGATTTTATTTATTTCATTGTGATGAAAAAGGTCAAGTACTTAGGGATCAAGTGTTATAGACAAATATGCCATCTATATATGGAATGCCTAACTAAGCATCTAGCTCTAGCTAGATGTACACACAAATCCAGGGTTTCTTCTCTTTTTTCTTTTCTTTTTCCCTCTCTACTTACTTAGATTGTGAACCCACGTACGATCCCTTATGTTCCTCCAAAATCAATAACATTATTCCAACTAGACAGTACAATCTATTGTTTAGAATATGTTGGACTATTCGCTATTTCCGTTTACAAATTACTGTTACTCAACTTTGATGTGTCACTGTCTCGCACCACGCCAAAAGTTGCTTTAGATAAGAAAAATATTCATATGCCCATGTGAGGTTATCTAGCTTTGACAGCTTTTAGAAACAATAACAAGATGGTTTGACAATCAACTCCTGCATCCACAACTTCTATAAGTATAAGTATGTGCAAGTAAGTTCTATTCAGAACGTGAATATGTTGGCAAAAATATAGGCTAAATTTTGTTAGTTCACAAAACCAGTTAGTTTGCACAAACTTGGTTTTCAGTCTTCTCTTCTATCGCCAACAAGGCCAAAATCTGCTACATATAATCAAACAAGTGTTTTGAATCTGCAGCAATGTTATTAGTCATGCACCACTTTGCTACACTTCTCTCCTAACATTCTTATAGAATGTGACAGTTTGTTGGTGCAGTAGCTATACTTTGAAGCTATACATTTCTTGGTAGCAGGTTCTATGATCTTAAATGTGGGATAGCAGGTGTGTGCTGAAAGTGACAAATATCAGCTATGAGGTCACAATTTTACCCTCCATTTCACCCAACACGTCGCTACCAAAGTAATTTTCTAAAGGGATGATTGCTGAGAAGGGTGAGCTCAGTAACAATCTATGTGAAAGCAAATTTATCCAAAAGAGAAGATAGTTTTAATAGTGTATGGTGGTCATTAATAAAAAAATGTCCCTACCACTGCCTATGCAATTAAGTAGTTCTTTTGTTCTGTAATGCCATACCAGTTCACTTTCCAATTCTATTCTACGTGCCTTTCCAATTCAATTCCATTTGCATATAAACCTCTTGCAATAAGGAAACATTTCTCTCTCTCCTAGTTACTCTTTCACCAACCAATATATTGATTTCAATGAAGAACTTTAGATTGGAGTATTTAATACTCAATTAGTTTAAAAACCCGTTTGATTAAGCATGCTTTTAAAAACCAGTTAATAAAGAATATAAACTTTCTGCATTTTTAATATAAAACTGTTTTACATTCACAATCAATCACGTTTCTCTATTATGTGATTTTGTTACGCCTGTGCTTTACTTTTGCCTTTACATGTTCTCTATTCTTCGTCTTCACCCACCTTTAGTAATATATTATTATTTTTAAAATAGATCGATGTTTTATAAATATATATGTCTAGTTAATATAAAATTATAAGACTATCAAAATAATTCTGACTTAATGAATTAATTTAAAAGGCCTAAAAAGTAGAATATATTTAAAAGAATTATTACCTAATTAAAGAGAGTTATTTCTTATTCGATATATTTATATATCACACTATTTTAAAAATATATTTTTTTTTGTCACTATCCAATAATTTTTGAGTGAATTTTTTTTTGTATTTATATTTTTTTATATCAGAAAAACCATTTTGAAAATAATGTAATCTATACCTACCTCGTCATGATCCTCTCACTTTACATGAAAAATTGAAATATGTGGAAAGAATAATATTTATTAAGTCTAGTACCGCGGAAACTCCTCTTCCAATTAATTGACAATCGTTTATGTTGAAAAAGTATGATGACTCAAAAGATCCAAATGAACATTTAGTAATCTACAAAATATAGGTAAAATTATACACTAATAATAGAGTCTTTACGTGCCGAGTTTTTCCCACCATGTTATGAGGATCGACCTTACGATAATACAACTTTCCACTATATAACTTTATCGATTCATACTACATGTTAGTTGAGAGGTTCCAAGTTAGGTTCGGAACCAACTATATGCATAAAGTTACATATGTGGCTTTAGAAAGTGTGAAATAGAGCAAAGGTGAATCCCTTTATTGTTTCATGGAGCAATTTGTGAAAATATCAAATTCTATATCGAATTTACATCCAACCATTGTCTTATATGCAATACAAGTTACTCTATAACTGGGATCTTTGATTGATAGTTGTTTTATTTTTCCATCGATATCCCTCGATGAACTACACACTAAAGTAGCCAATTATATTCGCATGGAGGACAACAATACCTCTCCTCGGACCTATTGGGTCAAATCCTTGAAAAAACTTAGGACAACTAGGCATGAACATTACACACTTTTGAATGCTAGTCGAGAAAACATCTTGCAAGAGACTTTCGGACTTGAATTGGTGTGTGCACCACCTTTACCATCTTTGACTCATGCTCTGATACCACCAAGTACTCGTCATTTTCATCGGAATTATGGACATACTATCAACCAATGCCAACGAGTCAAAGATATAATCGATAAACTCATTCGATATGGTTCTCTTACACACTTCATTTGCAACGACTTAGAGTTGTAAAACTTACATACATTATACCTTACTTAGGGTCACATGAGTATAAAAGTTATACCTTACTCAAAGTTACACAAGTATAAAAATTATACCTTACTCAGGGTCACATGAGTATAAAAATTATATCTTACTCACTCAAGGTTACATAAGTATAAAAATTATACCTTACTTAGGGTAACATGAGTATAAATGTTGTATCTTACTCGGGGTCACACAAATATAAAAATTATACCTTACTCAGAGTCACACAAGTATAAAAATTATAATTTACTCATAGTAACATGAGTACAAAATACTTTACTCGGAGTCATATGAGTATAAAAATTGTATCTTACTTAAGGTCACACAAGAATAAAAATTGTATCCTACTCGGGATTACTCGAGTTATAAAAGTTATACCTTATTCTGGGTCACCCGAGTTATATATACCTTACTCAGAGTTACACGAGTTGTACATACCTTACTCAAGAAGGTTACATGAGTTATACATACCTTACTTTGGTATACGAGTTATCAAAACCTATATATACCTTACTCAGGTCACACAAGTTGTGCATACTTGACTCAGATATATAAATTATCAAAATCTACATCTACCTTATTCGGGTCACATGAGTTATCAAAACTTACATCTACCAAACTTGAGGTCACATGAGTTATAAATAAGGTATATGAATTATCAAAACATTCATCTACCTTACTCGAGGTCACACGAGTTATACATGTTGTAAAAACTGACAAAACATGTACAAAATTTGATTCCTGAGGCGTGTATAATCATTGCCTTTAAGGACTTATCCGCGGTGTATTGTACAAATCCCTCAGGATAAAACAGGAACTTCCCAAAATTTTTTGAGGAACTTAGAATCTAGCAAGTAACTCTTAAATTAGAATGAAAAAGAAGAGAAGAGAAGATGAGTGAAGTGTGTATTTTGGAAGAGTGTGGAGTGATCTATTTATAAGTGAAGTATGAACTTAGAAAAAAAAAAAACCCAACCTTCCACACGTCTCCACCAACATCTACGAAGGTGCCAAGATATGAGGGAGCAAAGATAGGGTAGTTTTCGTGGATCAAGGGATAATGGCTATGTGAGGTTCCAGATCTGCAACAGTTAAGGTCAACACTTGCGGAGGATGACTCGCACAACTCTTGTTGCAGCTTTCGTGGCTTCATGAGAGATTTTGCAATATTCTATTTTTCTAACAATACATACCTTACTCAGAGTCACACAAGTTACACATACCTTACTTAAGTATACGAGTTGTCAAAACTTGCATCTTCCTTACATGGGTCACACGAATTATACATGTCTTACTCAAATATATGAGTTATCAAAACATGCATCTGTCTTACTCAATATCACACGAGTTATACATACTTTATTCAGAGTTACACAAATTATACATATCTTACTCAGGTATACGAGTTATCAAAACCTACATTTACCTTACTCAGAGTCACACGAGTTGTACACGCCTTACTCAAGTATATGAGTTATGAAAACTTGCATCTATTTTCCTCAGGGTCGCATGAGTACACATATCTTTTCCTAAAGTTTTTGACTTATTATCTTTGCATGACAAATAAATAGGCTCTATTAAGCAACAAATATATTTCGATCTAACCGAATAATGATTTATAGGATAAACACGTTCAAATTGAATACAACTCGTCTTGTTTACATGATGAAATGATCAACTCAATCTTAAACTCATTTGACCTTTATTCTTAAAGAAACTCGGCCTTCGAGTTTGAGGGCTTGTGTACCTACCTAACCAAAATTCATTAAAATTACTTTATTTATTTAATTATCTTGTTACACATTATCTTACTAATTATTTTATCTTTTTTACGGTATGATAATATATTATTATCTTTTGGGTTATTATTACCTTATAGGTCATATATAAAGAAACGAGAGAGTAAATATCAATTTATTTACTACAACCCCTCCTTTATTTTTTATTATTACCTAGGACCCCCTCCCCTATATATTATAATCCAGTAAGTAATGTACTCACCTAAGTAATGTACTCACCTAAACAAAATATATTTATTTACTACAACCCCCTCCCCTATATATTATATTTTTGGAACTTTGAATTATTATTAGATTAAGGGAATTGTCATTGGCGGGATTCGAACCCAATACCTCGAGTTGGAGGTCGATACTCCAACCACTAAATTATTAAGATATTTTGATAATAACTTACATATAAATTATATTTATATTTATCAGTGTAAATATATAAATATAAAATATATAAATATAAAATATATTTATATATTTACACGAACCCGATACCTTAGTGTTGGAGGTCGATACTCCAACCACTAAACTACTCGAACTTTTTGATAATAACTTACAAATAAATTATATTTATATACAAATAAATATATATCACGTGTAAATATATAAATATATAAATACAAATATATTTATATATTTTGATATATTTATATAATTATATATTTATATGTTGGATGTGAGGGCACGCTCGAAGGTGAAAGTGTGTCGAGTGAGTTTTCAAAATTTGATGTCAAATTTGTGAGCGAGTCTCTTTATATGGGTTTGTAATTTAATGACGTAATATAATATTTATAATTTATTAATGATATAAAATAAATATGAGAAACGCATCATTCGCTCAAGCGAAAAATACCAATTTTCGCTCAAGCGAGGCTTGAACGAGTGAATTTCCGTGAGTTTTAACGTATTTTCACTCAAGCGAGAGTCAATCTCACTTTCACCCTCGAACGCGCCTTTACATCCAACATATAAATATATAACTATATAACTATATAAATATATATAAATATATCAAAATATATAAATATATTTGTATTTATATATTCTATATTTATATATTTACACGAATATATATTTATATGTATATAAATATAATTTATTTGTAAATTATTATAAACAAATTATAGTAGTTTAGTGGTTGAAGTATCAATTTTCAACTCTAAAATACTGGGTTCAAAAAATCTCGTTAGTGACAATTCTCTAACTTAAGTAAATTTTTGGTTGAAAAAAAATAAAAACACTTTCCGAAAAAAATATATAAATAAATATATATTTACACGGATATATATTTATTTGTATATAAATATAATTAATTTGTAAGTTATTATCGAGAAAATTACGGTAGTTTAGTGGTTGGAGTCTCAACTTTCAACTCTAAAATACTGGGTTCGAATCTGTCAGTGATAATTCTTGAAATTAAGAGAATTTTTGGTGAAAACACATTCAACGTCGGTTCATCCAGGAGCCGACGTTGAATGTCTAAATTAAAAGACTTTCAACGTCGGTTCATCTAGAACCAGAGCGTGGAAAGTGCTTTCTACGTCGGTTGACTAAGAATCGACGTAGAATGTGTCCAACATTCCACTTTCAACGTCGTTTTTTAACCAACGACGTTGAAAGTGTATTTAACGTCGGCTCAACTTTAACCGACGTTAAATGGCGACGTTGAAAGTATATTTTGTAGTAGTGTTATTAGAATATTCTAATAGCTTAGTGGTTGGAGTATCAATTTTCAACTTTAAGGTATTAGGTTCGATTCTTGCTATTGACAATTCTTTTAGTTTAATATAATTTACCTACGGAATTATCCACGGATGACATTACCTACCCACGGAAAATTTATGTAGGTAATATTTTGTAGATAATAAACTTTTTTTTTTGTAGTGAAAATCTAATTTATATTTCTTCAATCCAACTTTCTTGTTAACCTCCACTCCACTGCTATAGGAAGATTATAATCAATCAAATAATTTTATGAGATATTGGAAGAAAAATCGTTAGATTTCGAATTTTAGTTCAAATATGACCTTTTGTAATATTATTATAACTATTTTCCTTGCACTGGATTCTTTGAAATACTTTTGAATTAAAATCAGTTTCCTATAGATATAAAACAATATTAAAAAAAAAACTTGAAATGTTTATCTACATTTTAAATATCTGAGGTTAAAACAGGAAAGAAAAACAAAAATATAAAATGAAATGAAAGTACAGCATGAGGAAAACGATGTTTCAAACAAGCAGATGAAATCTCAAATTTTATTTGCATTTTTCTTCCGTAAAAAAATTAATGTATCCTGACAATAAAAATATAATTTAGTCTATTTTTTTTTTGAGATATTATATATTTTAAAATTATAATTCATTATTTTTGAAAATTATTTCGATAAAAAATATATAAAATATTCTAATTCTCAACTTTTTAAGTCACGTAACACTTACGAACATTAAAACACTTTTTAAGTTTAATTTGAATATCATTTCCATAATCTAAAATTTTTATTTTTAAATGATTAGTATAAAATATGTTATCAGTTTATTTTTAATATTAATTATAAATATGTTTAAAAACAATTATTATGAAAATCGTATTGTCTAATAAAAGTATAATTTTCTCTCATTATATATATTTAAATGAAATTACTTAAAAATTCGTAAAAGAATGATAAAGATACGCATGCGTTTGGTTTTCGGAGCAGAAAGAGATTCGAATTACAAACGTGTGATTAAAAAATCAAAACTCGATTCTGTCTTGGAATAAAGCCAAAACGATAACGATAATTCAACTTACGTAATTACTTTACAGATTTCATAAAAATATGAAAGATTATATAAGATAAAAAAAATGTCATAAATATATACTATTTTCAATAATATCATAGATTTTTAAGATAATTTTGAAGGATTTTTTTAAATATTATATTTTTTTACTGCAATATTATTAAAATATTATTCCAAGAAATTAGCATGAACTCTTTGACTAGATTTCCGTACTAGCCAGCAGCCACAAACCCAAAATCCTTTTTCTTACAGAGTAATAATAATGGCACATGTGAGTGATACGAGAAACAAGAATAGAGAAAAATAAATAAATGAACTTTGAAAAAAAATTGCGTAACTTTCTGTTTCTTATGTACTCTATAAATAACCAACTTCCAATTTTATAAGCCTTGTGTTCAGATTCAAAGTTTCCAATCTTTATTCACCCTAAAGTCGCCAAGAAGAGCCCTTGCAACGGTTCTTCAAAACAAAAAGGTTAAAAAAAGTTAAGCCTTTATCATCGAATAAAAGAAAAAGAGTGCAGAAAAATTAATAAATTAAACCAAAGAAAAGGAGGAAGAGAAATTAATAAAATAAATAAAAGAAAAAGAGGGAAAGAAATTAATAAAATAAATAACACAAGGATGGAGAGAAATTATAAAACTTGAATCCATTAGATATTTTTCTTTATTTCTTTCTGGAATTTGGATTTTGTGTCAACCGATTAGCTTTGTAATGCATGCGAATAAGTTTAGTACAAACATAATAATTATCATTTGTCGTGCAATAAAATTTTAGATCACTAAATAAATCTCCTACAATATATTTTATTGATGAATTTTTAATAATAATTAACTTATATTCCTCGCAATTTTTTCACATCGATGTTGTTTTATTTTTGTTTCTGATGAAATTTTGATCGATTTCGATTTTTAAAGGATTTTTGTTCTAACCAAATTCCAACCACGTAGGTTCTTTTAACTTAGGCTAGCAAACGATTTTCAATCGAAATGTGTATGAGAATCGAAAATCATGATGTTTGAAAATACTAACAACGCAACCTAATGTGCAGATTAACAATCGAAAATGTTGTTTTTTGGTATTTTGTATTTAAAGTACTCGAAGTAAAGAAAACAGTAAAATGTCAAATCGAAGAGCAGTACGAAATATAAAACTGCGAAGAAATGTAAAATACGGAAAATTCAAAATTGCATTAAGTGTAAACGACAAAGAATCGAAATTGCGGGAATGTAAATAGCAGGAAATCGAGATTGCATAAAGTGTAAATAGCGAAAAACTTAGATGTATAATCTTAAATAGTCAGATAACAAGGAATCGAAAGTACATGAACTTAAAGTTGCTTGAACGTAAACTGCATCAAAGTAAATTGCATGAACATAAATTACTAGGGAAAGTAAAGAAAGCGATAAAGGCAGTCAATGAAAATGGAAATCCAGATCGCCAGAAACTTCATGATTGCGTCGTTCTCCTGTAGACTTCTCACTAGTATTTCTGTTCTTTCTGCCAATTTCCCCTTTCTTTCCAGTCTTCGCTCTATTTATAGAGCATCCTTCAAGTAACCTCCCCAGAGTGGTTAATACCACTATCACCACGATCTTACATGCCCGTTCCTTTAGTCTTACCGTTTTAAAAACTGCACTCCACGTTCTTACGTATAAGGGAACTGCTCCTCCTTCGATTTCTGTTGCGGTTTAGAAACTGTTTCCCACGTTCCCTGTGAGTGTTAATCGCTCCCTCAATCTCGATTTCAGACATCGAGTATTTTAAATTTCGCTTTTGATTCCCTTTAATTTTGTACTATTCTAACTTCAACAATAGACATCGAAATTTGTTTCTTCGATTCTCGATTTTGATCCTCGATGTACTTTTATCTTTGTGGTTACCAGCTTTTACCAATTTCATCGAAAATACGTTCTCGATGTCTTTTACCAATCGTATGGTCTTCGATTTTTTCTTTCCTTCGTTTTTCGATCCTTTCAACGATTTCCCACTAACAAAATGCCCCCTTGGAAGAATATAAATATTTGTATTTATATTCTTTCAACATGATTCCCGCCTTTTGGAGGCCCACAATAACTTTTAGGGTTTAGGGTTTCTGGGGTTTTTTAGGGTTAACAGGGTTTTAGGGTTCTTTCTACTTTATGTCATCTATCTCGTCAGTTCTGCTGCCACACTGCACACGCCACATTAATTACCCTTCACCTTCGTCGCTTCCAATACCCTAATTAGTTTCTTTAAACATTTGTTTAACCTTTTCACCCTTGTTTTTCACCACGAACTTTACTCATCCTTTGCATCTTCGTCTCCTACCTTGCACATTCGTCCTCAACCTTGAACCTTCGTCCTCAAACCTTCTGTTCTCCTCTGTTCTACCTGCTAGTGAAATGGCAACCTCATCCAAATCTTCTGACTTTTCCGCCCCACCACTTCCCTAGTTGGCCGCTAACCTGCTAGAAATTAATAACCAGAAATTTGCTCCGGTTCCTTTGTTGGAGGAAGCTTCTCAGAAAGTTGCTGAGACGCAGGTACTGATTCCTTACACTGCTGGTGATGTAAATTATGCTTTTGGGAGTCCTATCCGTTCTTGTGGCAGATCATTTTCCTCTTCCCTTAGCCTCTCAGAGAGTAAGGCTCTTATTCACAAGTCTGAGGTGCAGATTGACTTTCTGAACATCGTATCTAGAGTATACCGAACGGGCCCTCCCCACAAAAAACCTTTGTATATTAGGTGGTTTGATAGAGTTAAGGCTAAGTTTGGGAACCATTGGAGGGCTGTAGGGATTTTTGATTTTCTGCATTTGTCTCAGTGTGATCTGTCTTTCTTGGATATGTCCATGTTTTTATCTGCTATTCATTTATGGAATAAGGATTTACATGCTTTGGAACTACCTTGCGGCCCCCTTTCACTTACCCTCTTTGAAATTGCTGCTATTACCGGACTGAAACCCATAGGGGAGAAATATTTTAAGGGTGGTTTTCCTTCGGATACTTCTTTAAGGTCCAAGATCGATTGGGAATCGAAGGCGTATGGACATTTTATCGAAAAGCATTTCGTCGATGACCAATCGATAGCTGTAACTGCTGAGGAACATGTAGCTTTCCTGGTGTATTGGCTATGTACTCATGTTTTCTGCCCCCGATCCATCCAAATTTCATCCCACCTTTACAACCTTGCCTATCTTCTTCACATTGGTCAACCTAGAATTTGTTTGGCCAAACTTTTGTTAGCCCATGTATATACTGTTTTTGATGAGGCTGTCGAGATTTTGAATACCCCCAGAGCTTCAGGAAAATTTTCAGGTCCCATCTGGTTTATCCAATTATGGCTGAACTCGATTTTTGAAAGTATCTTCCCCCCAACCTCTACAATCCCCCCAAGTTTAAATATAGAGGGTGCTCGATTATCTTCTCGACATCCCCGCCATAAATCCGACGAGACCACCTATCGTAATTATCTCCAATTTTTGTTAGCTCAATTTCGATTTGAGTCGCATTTGGCCCCTTTTTCTGTGCATCTTGGAAAAATAAGTGACCAACTTCGAGGACCAACATGGTTTAAATCGAAATTTCCTGCTCTCACTCCGGGGCTGCAGTCCGAGTTAGTCGAAGTATGAAGCAATTATTTGACTCACGATGTGTTGGTGTCGAGTTTCCAATCAAAGGATCTCTAGTTTGTTACTTATTACCCTCAACTTTTCTCGAGGCAGTTTGGCTTGAGTCAAGCCTTACCTTTTTTCTCTCTCGATACCCCCTCTAGATCCAAATTAAGTGAATCAACTGTTGGACAAGAGCTCGCCAAATTACTGCCAAAAGACCCGATGAACTTTTACCCTTATGCTTTTGAATTAAATTATTTATCTACTCTTGGTTTCTCAGAGTGGTGGGCCGATTGGTTTTCGAATAATCATTCTGATTTTGCCATAGTTCAACAAAAATTGACTGCTCATCCTTCTCTCGTGTTGCAGGACAAGTCGAAGGCGAAGAAAGGTACACACTCCCACTATCTCCAAATATCTCGATTCGAGAATTTTTATCGAACATGTTACAACCCCTTAAAATTAGAATCGACCTTCTATGATGCTGTTATTTCCTTAGCCAACAAAACAGACATTAATCGATCGAACCACAAAATAATCAATCATCGAGGAAAAACCCGTTTTGAAATGTATTGTCCCGATCACCTTCCCACTTTTCCTACAGCACCCTTTGGGATCGCCAAACCTCTAACTCATCCCAAATGGGTTCGAGAATTGAGATCCCTAAAAGAAACTCTTCGTCCCAAACCCAAAAACAAAGATATTTCTGTATCGAAATTGTCCTATTTCCCTTACCTAAACCTTCCTCAAATTCTTCTTCCTCCCTGGCTTGTACATATCGACCGAGTCAAGATTTTGACTCCATCACCTTTTGGTGAGACTTTACTACCTTTTTTAGGAATATTTTAGTTTTCTTTATATTGCAAGTTAACTGTTTTCCTTTTTTCCACAGTCTCGAAATCTTCTAAGACTGTTGTCTTTGAGGAGGAGAAGGACTGAGAGTCCTCCAATGAGTCAGATCCATCGGCCCTCATCAGGAAACGCAAGCACTCTGCCACCATTACCTCATCTTCGAAAAAATCGAAGGTTTTTCTCGATTTCTCATTGTCTTATTTCTCCATCTATGTCTATAGCTGATTCACTTTGGATTCTCATATATATTTCTTTGTCATTTATTTTCGATTTCTAATTTCAGAAACAAAAATCGAAGAGTCCTCGATCTGTTCCACCAACTACTGTTAATCCATTATCGACGGATTCTAATACGGTCACCAAAACGGGCCAGATAACACCCACCACACATTCAAGTCAAGTAAGACCCCTTTTTACACACATTTTATATTCCTAGATTTCGATAAGATCCATAACATGATTTTAAATCTCGATATTTTCAGGATCGTCCATCAGACGATATCGACGAATGTTGATTCTCTACTTCAATCACCAACGCCTATTCCTGAGGTACAACTCTTAAATTTTGTATGTATGTTTATTTGACTTTTTTATACATTTTCCTATTCTAATATTTGTTTCGATTCACAGCAACCTGAGGCCGTACAGTATTCGCCTCCTAGCTCAACACCCCTTGCTCTACTTCCTCCTGGTACTTGATTTTTCTTCACTGCTTCTTTCTATTTCATTCTTTTATTGAGATGCTTCGATTCACTCTTTTGAATTATTTTCCCTCCAATAAATACCCCTGTAGTCCACATCCAGGATTCTCCACCACCAACTTCTGCAGAGCAATTGGATTCTCCTCCTTTTGCGATGCCTGCTGTCGAGTTGATCTCGGGGACGTTGCCATCGATAAGCGATCCTGCTCCAAGCAATGTGCCAGAATATCGATCTGCCATCGAGGAAGACCCTTTCTCGATTCTCGATATTCTGATGTCTGACGAAGCCACCCCTTCCAGCCACTCGTCCCAACCGCCCACGACCTCGACCGAGGGAGTGTATCAGCTGAAGCAACGTTTCAGGTCCTTCTTCTACTCTTCAGCTCTGGAAGCTTTAGTGGAGTCGCACGAAAGGAAACAACGCTTCCAAGAGATTCTCACTTCGATTGAAACTCTCCCTGAAGACGCTCTTCCGAGGGGTTTCGATACGGAAGTCGCAGCGGCCACTGATTTGTTCAACAAGGCCTATGCTGCACAGAAGAAGAAGCGGTCGATCGCAGCCAAGTTATCTGATATTTCTTCTTTCCAGACTGAGAAATCGAAGTTACTGAAGACTCAAAAGCTCAATCTGGAGGAAGCGTCGACAACGCTGGCTTCGGTCGATAGTGAGATCGAGGAGTTGGAGAAGAGACTACATCAACTGAAGTCGCAGAAGGATTTCCTTACATCAGAGATCGATTCGATTAAAACCTCTGCGAAGGACATGGCGTTATCTCTTGGGCAGAGCATGGAGCGTAAACATATACTGATCTCCGAAGAGAACTCGATTTCTTCTTCCTGGACACAACTGTTAATCGATTTTGATCATCTTAAAACTCAGTATTTGTCTTTGTAAACATTTATTCGAATTAATTTTGAATGTTTATTTCCCTTATTCGAGGTTTATATTCTTTCAAGTATTTGCCATTTATCGATAACACTTTCTCTTTGTTATACCAATCGACGATCGAATAAGCATTACTCGATAATACTTTAATAATTTCGAAAGGTCCTTCCCAATTTGGCGACCATTTGCCATAACTCTTACATTTTTTATCTATTGGTAAAATTGTTTTCCACACCAAGTCACCTTCGTTAAACGTTTTCTTTCGAACTCTTTTATTATAGACTCGAGCGATTTGATTCTTTTGTAAAATCATACTATTCAACGCTTGCAATCTTATTTCATCGAGTTCATTTAATTCATCATACATCAAATTCCAATAATCACAATTGGGTAAATCATTCTGCCTTTGTATTCGATTCAATTCAATATTTATTTCGATGGGCAAAACTGCATCATGTCCATAGACCAACTTGTATGGGGTAGTCTGTAAAGAATCTTTTGGTGAATTTCGATAAGCCCATAAAATTTGCAATAATGTTTTGTGCCATGTTTTTGGTTTATTACCAACATGTTTTTTGATTAAACCAATAATTACTTTATTAATTGTCTCGACCTGCCCATTTGCCTGTGCATAATATGGGGTTGATGCTAATAACTGAATATTTCTCGATTCAGCGTATCTAACCATCTTTTTACCAGAAAAAACCGTCCCTCTGTCTGTAGTGATAGACTGTGGGATCCCAAATCGATAAACGATGTATTCTTCAATGAAATCGATTACATCTTGCTGATCGACATCTTTTAAAGGTATTGCTTCTACCCATTTCGAGAAATAATCGACAGCAACAATTATATATCTATGTCCCTTCGATGATTGTGGAAAGGTCTGTCCAATTAAATCTATAGCCCAACCTCTAAAAGGCCAAGGTTTGATAATCGAGTGTAATTCACTAGCAGGAACCTGTTGTATAGGACCAAATTTCTGGCATTCTTCACAGGATTTAGCATACTCGATACAATCTTTTAAAATCGAGGGTAAGTAATAACCTTGTCAAGTTAACGTCCATTTCATTTTCTGTCCTATCATATGGGCACCACATATTCCATTATGTACTTCAACCATTGCTAAATAAGCATCGTCATCCCTCAAACATCTAAGTAATACTCCATCGATACCTCTTTTATATAATTCATTATTTAACAAAACATATTTCACTGCTCGATATTTAATTTTCTTATTGATTCTCCCACTTAGACTTTGCAAATAATCTATAATCGATTTTCTCCAATCTTGATCATCTAAGTCACTAATTTGTAAAATTTCACCTCCTTGAGGTAATTTTTCTTTTACTTGAATCATTTTCTGTAAATTTTCCAGGGATATCTTATACTTAGATGCGATTTGAGCCAACTCATTGGCTTCTCGATTGAATTCTCGAGAAACATATTCGAATGTTATATCATCGAACATTCTGCTTAAAGTCATTACCCTTTCTAAATATCTGATCAATTTGGTATTGATACATTTATATTCTTTTCGCACTTGTTTGATCACTAGTTGCGAATCACCTCTTATAATTACATGTTGAGCTTTTAACTTAATTAAAGTTTCAAGACCTGCTATCAAAGCTTCGTACTCAGCTTCATTATTTGAACAAATGGGTATAATATCAAATGATAGCTTAGTTGAGATATTACTTGGAGAAATAATAAGAATTCCTACTCCAGATTTTTCCGATGTACTCGAACCATCGAAATACATTATCCATTTACTTATCTCGATAAATAAGTTATCAGTGGAATCAACTGTATGATCAGCCATGAAATCGGCAATTATTTGTCCTTTTATTGATTTTAAAGATTCGAATGATAATGAAAACTCCGTCAAAGCTAGAACCCATTTTCCTATTCGATTATGCATAATAGGTTTCGACAAAAGAAACTTCAAAATATTATTTCTGGAATAAACCATCACATCATGAGGCTTCATTACATACTTGAGTTTTGTGCAAGAGAAATATAAGCACAATCCTAACTTTTCGATATCATTATATCGAGTTTCAGCATCATTCAAAATTCTACTTAGATAATAAACAACACATTCAACGTCATTCTTATCTTCTTGTGCTAATAGACTGGCTATTGTTCGATCTGATGTTGATACATATAACTTTAATGGCTTGTCTCTCATTACTGGTATCAAAATCGGAGGATTTGTCAGCATCATTTTGATCTGCTCAAAGGCTTCTTGATGTTCCTCTTTCCATTTGAACTCTGCTTCTTTTTTCAACTTTAACAAAGACGAAAAAACATAAGTCTTACCAGCCAAGTTAGAAATAAATCGTCTCAAATAATTTATTTTTCCCAGAAATGACTGTAACTGTCTCTTAGTTTTTGGAGCAGAAGTATCTATTATAGCTTTTGCTTTATTTTTATCGATCTCAATCCCTTTTCCATGTACTATGAATCCTAAAAATTCACCAGCAGATACACCAAAAACACATTTCAAAGGATTCATTTTTAATCCATATTTCCTCATCCTCTCGAAAGATTTTCTCAAGTTACCTAAATGTTTATGCTTTTCCTTCGATACAACAACAATATCATCTATGTAAATTTGCATAAAATCATTGATTAAATCATGAAAAATTAAATTCATTGCTCTTTGATATGTTGCTCCAGCATTTTTTAATCCAAAATGGCATCACTATCCATTCATAAGTACCTAATGCCCCCGGGCATCGAAAAACTGTTTTAGCTATATCATTCTCGGACACAAATATTTGATTATATCCTGAATAACCATCTAAGAGACTTAACATTTCATTACCGGCTACATCATCGATTAACATATCGGCTATTGGCATAGGATATTCATCTTTAGGAGTAGCTAAGTTTAAATCTCGATTATCAATGCATACTCTCATTTTACCGTTCTTTTTAATGACTGGAACAATATTAGAAATCCAATCGACATACCTGGCAGTCCTGATGAACTTTGCTTTCAGAAGTCTCTCGATTTCTTCTTTGATCTTACCCATCACCTCAGGTGCGAATCTTCTCGGTGCTTGTTTTACTGGCTTCTTGCCTTCTATGATAGGTAATCTGTGTTCAACTAGACTTCGATCCAGTCCAGACATTTCTTCATATTCCCAAGCGAAGCAGTCTTTATACTCTTTTAGTAGTGAAATCATATCTTTCTTCATTTCTTTCTCGAGATATTTGCTGATATAAGTAGGTTTCCGATCCTCTATACTCCCCAAGTTAATTTCTTCTAACGGATCTTGAGCTTCGACTTTCTTGTGATTCGATGTGATGGATTTTTCAAAACCTAAAGGAGAATTATCGTAAATACAATCAAGTATAACTTGATCGCTGTTATTTGCAATTACTGTCGAGTGAATCGACTTATTTATTTCTATCTTAGTACTGCTACTTTCTTGGATCTTCTTTTCATCTTCATATCTTCTCAATCGAGCCAAGAACTCCTCATAATCTCTATTCATTTTCACCGGCCACTTCGAGGTTGGCCCCCTCTTTGATCATGACAAATCCTTTCTTCTCATTCATTTCTAAAAAACGCTCCTCGTGCAATTTTGAGTTGAAGTCTTCGACAGTCTCGAAGGTGAACGGTTGAGTAAGCGCCAAATTCTGCAGTGCCCGACCAACCTGAGATACAAATGTCACAAACTCATGCTGGTCGCCTGGAATCACTTTGAGATGTCCATCTCGATTCCACATAAACAACTTTTGATGAGCCGTAGAAGGTACGACTCCCACTCCATGAATCCACTCCCGACCAAGTAATGCATTAAAATTGGCATGTGATTGAACGACTACAAACACGGTCGGCCTCGAATAAGTGCCCACTTTTACATCTAAGGCAATCATTCCTTCTGAGCTCGATGTTTTTCCACTGAAATCGAAAATCATGATATTGTACCTGAACAAATCTTTCAATTCGATACCAAACCTCTTCAGCATAGTGATTGGTAATATGTTCACTGCTGCACCACCATCGACAAGAACTCTATTCACCATTTGTCCTTGAATCTCGATATTCAGTAATAAAGGCTTCAGGTGGAACCTCATCTCTTCAGATGGAGGATCAATAAAAGTAGCATCTCTATGGGGTACTTCGCATGATGTTTGTGTTACCCATGCCACCTTTGGCCTTATGTCTTCGGAATAGAAGTCATCCTCTCGCTCGACATTACTTTGCTCTTGGTATTCTTTATACTCACTAACATATTTCGCGGGCAGTATCGATATTACTTCGATTTGATGTTCATCCCAGCTACCCTCATTTTTATCATCGAAAAAGTCTCTTGCATATTGGCTCCCTATTGATACATTACTCTCTTCAAAGTTCCTGTAATTATTCCAGTAAGGGATCCTTCCTCCTCTTCTCCAGGGCCTTCCTCGAAATCTCCTTTGGAATGTTGGGAATCAAGTATTTGATCCTTCATCATATGAAAGTCTCTCGAAGACATCATTACTTTGAAATCTGCCCCTTCCTCCTCGAGCAGGATACATTTCTTTCCCAATCCACTGTCTCTGATTCCTACTAGTATCAGAACCGACAGATTTTTGTTGACTTTCCCCTATCGCTGCTTGGGCTGATTGATCTGCTTTGTCCCTTTTCTTTTGATTCTCAATTTTCTTCATCTGTCCTGCTCTTAAGGCTTTAGCAGCTGACTTGTCGAATACTGCACTGCATCGTGGACATAACGCCACATCTTCATCCTTTTCTTTCTTTCTGTTTAAAAACTCGACGAGGGAATCTCCTGATCAAGGGTAAATTTCTCTCTCGAATTCTTTCTCGAACTCACTCAAGTCGAATTCCATGTCTTCTTCAGATACGTCCATTCTGACATGCTTGGGATCAATGTCTTCAGTAACATCGACCATGCCTACAAAGGTCGAATTTGTCAATCGGACATCTTCAGTCATGCCCGTCTGGGATTCGATATACCCTACTTGAACCTTGAATGGACTTGTGTCCACTTTCATTGACATCTCCTCGAACTTCAGTCTTCCTTGGTCAATCGCATCTTGCATCGTGTTCCTGAAATGTATACAATTATTAGTCCAATGTCCATAAATATTATGGAATTTGCAGTATTTTCGACCATTCCTTTGTTCTGCAGATGACAATTTATGATCATCACTCAACTTAATCTGCTTATCTTTCAATAAAATATCGAAAATTTTATCGGCTTTTGTTACATCGAAAGTATACGTTCGATTTGCCATTTTGTCTTTTACTTTATTTTTCTGTAGCAATTTACAAATATATGGAGCTCCTACTTTGAGCTCTGCTGTATTTACTTTCTCATCGACAGTTTCTTCAATATCAGTTTCTGTCTTGGGATCTGTCTCATATACATCATTTATATATGCTACTCTTTCTTTCTTCATGGGTTTCTCAAATTTCTTATACCTTTGTTTTTCATATTCGATTTGTTCCACTCTTCTCACTTTATCAGCTAGCTGAGTCATGTCATTCAATGGTAAATTAACTAACTTTTTCCTAATCGAGAATTCTAAACCTGCAGAGGCCATTCTGACTAATTCATATTCAGGAATTTGAGTAAAACATCTTGACTTCATCTGTCTAAATCTATTCAAATAATCGTCTATACTTTCATGATTGTATCTCTTTATATTCATTAAGTCGATGAGACTTACTTGGGTCTCCCCTCTGAAGAATTGCGCATGAAAATTTCTTTCCAATTGCAACCAATTATATATCGAATTGGGTGGCAACGAAGTAAACCAAGTGAAAGCATTCTTAGTTAATGAACTAGGGAAATATTTCATTTTTAATTCTTCACTCATAGCTAAATCCCCACATTCGATCTGATATCGAGCTACATGCTCGATAGTGGACTCGCCAATTTCTCCAGCAAATTTGGTGAATTTAGGTACTTTGTATCCTCGAGGTAATTCTGTCTCGAGAATCGTATTTGGAAAAGGAGAAACAAAGTATGGTTTATTGGGTGACCTTAATTCTACCCCTTGAGGGTTCATCCTTTGCCCAACATGTGGTTGTACTGCATGTTATTTTGATTATACATGTTCTGAAATCCCTCATTCAGATTTCCATAAATATCATTCCTCACATGCTAATATTCGTTCCCCATATTCTGATGTTGATCATTGTGTCGATTTCTCCTTAATAAATAAGGAGGATTAATATTAGTGTTCTGGTTAATGCTCTGATTGGCATGATTTTCCATTCTCGTTTGTCGAGGTATGACCAATGCATCCCCGATACAGGTCATTTGGTCTGCTAATATCTCAAAACTAGTAGTAGTGTTTTGAACTAATGGGTTTAGGACTGTAGTCAATTGTTGTGACAACATATTAACCATCTCAAAATTGCTTTCATCCATTTGTTGTCTAAGTACTCCTAATGAGTTGTTGGAGATTCCAGTACTAGCATTTTCGATAGTATCGAAGTTGGACCGATGATAATCTCTATCAAATGTATATCTCCCATGATCCAGATTTGCTCTATGATCTATGTTTGGAGGTGTCTGTTGTGTACTTGAATTCTGCACACTCCCTAAATTCTGGGGGGTTACTGAATTTTGAGACGCCCCTAAATTTGGAGATACTCCGAAATTTTGCGACATACCTAGAGTTTGAAATGTACCTAAGTTTTGAGGCATTCCTAGGTTAAATCTCGAATTTCGTTGTACTGGAGAAGTACCAGCCCCACTCATATTATTAAGCGAAAAACCCGGTGGTCTTACGCTCATATACGACCCTGCATATGTTGTTATGGGGTTCCCCATAGTTTGCATATTGTTTGGTATCACAGTACTAGACCCTACTTGAGTATTTACTAATGTACCTGAACTTTGTTCATTACTCACAGGTATCGACATACCCGCGGTTTTCGATACTATAGGCATATTCCCATTATGCCCTTGCCCCCCAGTGTTTGGTGGATGTGAACCATTCAGACTGTTCAAACCCTCACTGTTACTCTGATTATTTGGTGGATTCTGACTCATTCTTATTACTCGCCCACTCCTTAATCTCATACACTTTCGAACTAACCAATTTTGTGTTTTTTCGACACAAAACCCCCTACCTGGCGCGCCAATTTGTTTCTGGTGGAATTTTGATCGATTTCGATTTTTAAAGGATTTTTGTTCTAACCAAATTCCAACCACGTAGGTTCTTTTTACTTAGGCTAGCAAACGATTTTCAATCGAAATGTGTATGAGAATTGAAAATCATGATATTTGAAAATACTAACAACGCAACCTAATGTGCAAATTAACAATCGAAAATGTTGTTTTTTGGTATTTTGTATTTAAAGTACTCGAAGTAAAGAAAGCAGTAAAATGTCAAATCGAAGAGCAGTACGAAATATAAAGCTGCGAAGAAATGTAAAATACGGAAACTTCAAATTTGCATTAAGTGTAAACGACAAATAGTCGAAATTGCGGGAATGTAAATAACAGGAAATCGAGATTGCATAAAGTGTAAATAGCGAAAAACTTAGATGTATAATCTTAAATAGTCAGATAACAAGGAATCGAAAGTACATGAACTTAAAGTTGCTTGAACGTAAACTGCATCAAAGTAAATTGCATGAACATAAATTACTAGGGAAAGTAAAGAAAGCGATAAAGGCAGTCAATGAAAATGGAAATCCAGATCGCCAGAAACTTCATGATTGCGTCGTTCTCCTGTAGACTTCTCACTAGTATTTCTGTTCTTTCTGCCAATTTCCCCTTTCTTTTCCAGTCTTCGCTCTATTTATAGAGCATCCTTCAAGTAACCTCCCAAGAGTGGTTAATACCACTATCACCACGATCTTACGTGTCCGTTCCTTTAGTCTTACCGCTTTAAAAACTGCACTCCACGTTCTTACGTATAAGAGAACTGCTCCTCCTTCGATTTCTGTTGCGATTTAGAAACTGTTTCCCACGTTCCCTGTGAGTGTTAACCGCTCCCTCGATCTCGATTTCAGACATCGAGTATTTTAAATTTCGCTTTTGATTCCCTTTAATTTTGTACTATTCTAACTTCAACAATAGGCATCGAAATTTGTTTCTTCGATTCTCGATTTTGATCCTCGATATACTTTTATCTTTGTGGTTACCAGCTTTTACCAATTTCATCAAAAATACGTTCTCGATGTTTTTTACCAATCATATGGTCTTCGATTTTTTCTTTCCTTCGTTTTTCGATCCTTTCAACCATTTCCCACTAACAATTTTAAGGGTTGATCTCAATTTTGTATATTTTCTCTTTTTTAAATATTTGTAGAAAAAAAATTACAAATGATGTTTAAGATAGATTCTGAATTGAATAGGAAGTAAGTTATCAAAGAAAATATTTATATTTTAAAATTATACCTAATGATAATTTTGATATTATATAAAAAAAAAACTATTAATATTTATTATGTCAATCAAATCAATTCCATATATACCTATAAATTTTGTATTTATCTTGTTACTATTTTTTTCATTAAATAAAATAACTGCACCTTTTCATTTTCTCTTAAAATCATTCAATTTCTACTCATTTAACCAATGAAAGCACAAAAGAAAGATTGTAATTCATCAAGTTTAATTTATGAAATAACCTCAGACTAATGCTATACTTTTGTCTTGTACATAAAGCATAAATGATTTTTCTCGAAAGTTATTTCTCATCGCAATCATTTCGATGACCATGGGAAAAGCAGAATTTCTCTGTCACCTTGTTCTTCGATCTCTGACATATCTCTGTGCTGTCTCTCATTCTATGTAACTTCACCTTTTTCTTTCTTGCGGAATGCCTCGTGAACAAAGCCTAAACCACTCTCATCTCCTCATTATTCTGATTAAACAATCTTTGTGCAGAATTAAATCTTATTATGGATCCAAAACATGCAACCTTTCAAAAATTTGTTCAGTGCACACAATGTAAACGTGCGAGTAAATTTAAAACTTTCCCTGATGAAAGTGTTTGTGATTCTTTCTGAAGAAGAAGAAGGGTATACTGTAGTTCAGTTTTCAATGTTAAATTCTTTCTTGGTTTGTCGTTGTTAGAGAAATGAGTAAGTACTTCATTATAACGCAGCACGTACACCCGAAGAATGTCGGAAATGCAATCATTCATGTCATGGCATAACAATTTCAGTGCCCTTAAACAAACGCTCCATGTCCAAAATTTGGTAGATTGACATGAAAAAAAGGACACGGATGATTGATAGAACAAGATAAAAAAGAAAAATAAAGACAGATAAAGGAAAAAAATTAGGTTAATGATTAATATTTTCCTAACATATCAATGTACAATTTGTTTACTTGTCAAAAGAACAGAAACCTTTGCTGCTATGCGTTACTGGGATGACTTCAACCTTAGCAGAGAAGTGATTACTCATTCTGTATCAAAGTGGTATATACAACACCGAATCTACTATGAATATATAGTATGATTTTTGTTAAATAATTAAGAGAATTATTTAATTTTGTTTATCAAAGTGGTATATACTGCACAGATTCATCTTAACTGACAGTCAATTTTTAGGTTAAACAGTAAATATTCGAACAAGCAGTCAATTATTTTGGATAGGTTAAACAGTGATTGTATTAGGAATTAATGGTAATCATTATGCACGTTTGTTTCATCTGTTTCATAACTTTTTTGGGTACGTCCAACTTTTAATTAACATGCTATTATAGCATCTTTGAATGAAAGTGATGATGTTTGCATTTTAACCATGTTAGTAATGAAATTAAACATACACTTCACTTTCAACTTTATCTATAATAAATTATTTATTAAAAAATAACATTAATTACCGAAATAAAACTTTAGCTCTAAGAAAAAAAAATACCAATCTAAAATATTTAAAAATTAATTATCAACTAATCTATACTGAACCTCTTAATTAAGTTTATCCCGTAATGAAACTAGGTATACGATAATTTTTGTTTCCTAAAAGCAATGTGTTCCCAAACAGAAAGTTAAAAAAAAAAAGTTTTCTAAAAATTACTTCAAGCATTAAAGTCTTGTCCACATACACAATAATTAGAAGAATGGAATGTCTCAAGATGTTGAAAAGAAGAAGTGAATGAGCACAACGTTAACTTGATTGGAATAATGGAACTACACGCAGAGATTTCTGGGTCGGAACTGAATGTAGTAACAGATCTTGCACTTTGTTGTAGCCTTAAATGTGATTATGGAAAGTAATTCTCAATTGCATATTCACTTTTCAGATTTCTGGCTTTTGAGAAGGGGCTAAGCCGTAGTTCATTCATTCTATTTTGTCTGGTGTAGCTCATCTTTTTGACCATCCAATCGTGAGGCGAGGTTCATTGTTGGCGACCATGAAATTTATGGAAGCAAATGTCTGAAATGCCAGCAAAATGTGACAGAAAAACATGTGGTGTGTGAAATGTGAATCAGTTCTGTCGTACATTTTGCGATTTTGTTTGATCGCAGCACTAGTATTTGTTTGGCGAAATTCTACGTCGACTAAATACGAGTCATACTGAGATCTCTACGTCTCTAATATAAACTTCTTTCTTACTTTGTGATTCTTGCTCGGTGGCCGACGCGGGAAACAGAAAAACTTCAAGCATTTTCATTTTACTTAAACCTTGGAACAGGTTCGTGATCAAACATAGGTCATGTTTCAAAGAATAAATACTCATCACTGTACTGAAACATTTTTCTTAAACAAAATTTTAAATAATCATCTTACATCTTTTTTATCTCCGTATGTTATATCAGCAACATTTTTACAAAATTTAAGGTTTGACCAGGAAGATCTTATTCACATATTAAACTTAAACAAAAAAAATTATAAGTAAAATATTTTAAAAAATAAAGTAAACGATTAGTAAATGCATTCTACAATGTATAGTAAACGGTGAATAAAAGAATGATATAAAAGCTATAAAGAGAAAATACGTTATGACAATGGCTTTCCTTACAATCAAACTTGAGGTGATTTAAAGTATTGAAATTGTTTTAGATTTTGGAATTAATGGCATCCACATTTATCTAATCATGATTAAAAAAGGTATTAATATTGATTTGACTTGAATAACTAGTAAAACGAATTAAAGTTGAGTATACAAAAGTGATTTAAATTAAATTTAGATTAATTTTATTAAAGTCCAGTATACCGCGACTTAATGATATAAAAAATTATTTAAATTGTAGTAAATTTATTTTAAATGTACAATTCTAAATTAATCATTAGTTGATTTTGTCTTTGTTATTTTCTTAAGTTGACATAGATAACTATTTATATAAGTCAAAAACTTTCATATATATAATAATGAGTTATGAATCGGTTTTCTTTCTTTTATTTCCAAATTTTAGAAATCAACATTGTTAATAATTTCAAGTAAAAAAAAAATACAAATCCATTTATAAAAGTTGAATGACGAAATGTAAATAATCAGTAACCTATTGATAAACAAATCAGTGAAAAGCATGACATACATATTCTATAGTTAATCGAACAAACCTTAACATATTTGGTAAACGATCATCATTCCAAAAACAGTGAAAAAACATACACCTCTCTTGTTTGGAAAATTTTCATCTTCTTTTTTTCTTACTTTTCAAATTTGATATGTCTCTCACCAAAATTTAAAAACTTAATCGTATAATGGTAGAGAATTAGATAAAGCAAATGAAACAAGACAATGAAAAAAAAGAGAAAGTGGTAAAAACTAATAAATAGAAAAACTAAAAGAAGGAAAAAAAATGTTAGAAAAATCTTTCTTCCCATTACATTTTTTTTGACAAAATTGGAAAAATCCATCTATTTTACAAGAATTTTTAGACAAATTAAAAAAAAAAAAAAACAAGCTTAGGACCCCTCCACCCACATGCCCTCTTATATGGAACAAACTACTGAATTTACTGTTTCTTTTTACTCCTTAAATTTAACAAAAATTAAAAGGTAATAAAATAACAGTAAATTATAATTAAAGAAGAAAATTTGCTTATCACATTCTTATATTTTAGATTGTTACAAGTTACGGCTGAAAATCATGATAGTTTGGTTACTAAAAAAATAATAATAATTATCTTTGAGAAAACTAGGTAGTTTGAGTGTTCTAGTCACACGTACAAAAACTGAAACTTTGAGAGAAAATGAAATAAAAAGTCACTATTATTAGAGTTGAAATTATTTTGTAAAAAAAAAAGATTATTCTATCATTTCTAGACATTTATAAGAAAAATGGAAGAAAGAAAAGGCCTTTGAAACTAACATATTCTAACAGTTCTGTGAAACGTTAAAAAAGGGACAAAATTGAAAAAATAGGTTTCACAATTGACGTAACAATTTATTGAACGAAAAACTGACATTGATCAAAACGTGGAATAAAATAATAAGATAATATATTAACAAGGTGAAATATCTGCTTTACGATTGAAGGGGTTAGAGTTAAAATGCTGTTGCAATTGGACTAATCTTTGATTAACTTATACCAATTTCAAAAAATGTCTACAAAAATATTAACATGGGTTTGATATATGTAAAATATTCCTTTCTTTTAATATTTTAATTCTTTTTAATAAGATAAAAGAAAGAAAATAATTTGTAATTGTCTTGAGGGAGTTTTAAATTTAAAAATTTTGAGATATATTTGACATCCAACAAACTTTCACGAAGGTGGGAAAGTTAGATAGAAAGTAGCTGCAAGTGATGTGTATGAATGGCAGATGGGTGTATTCACGTATGAATTTGCTTTTATGTTGTTATTAATTAATCTCCACTGACTGAAACATTGTCGAAACTATATGTGGCCCCAATATGAGGCAAGCTAATTTGAAACGTAAGCTATTTTATATTCATTGAAAGCAAATTATTGGTGGTGGAGACCCAGATAGAGGGTTCATCTTGGGTCTTTCCCTAATAAGAATAATGTATTTGTGCATATTATATATAGAGTATACGTGATTATGCACCCCTCAGCTGCCAGCACACACCATCTTTCTCACTCTCTTCATCAACACTTACTTGCACGTGCCCAAAGACATGGGAAGAAGCCCTTGTTGTTCTAAAGAAGGCTTGAACAAAGGAGCTTGGACTGCTCTCGAAGATAAAATTCTGACAGAATACATTAACATTCATGGCGAAGGAAAATGGAGACACATGCCCAAAAGAGCAGGTGATGATCATGATGATGAAATGCATGCATATATATATAATGTATATGCATTCACTTGCACAGTTCATTCATTCAGTTGGGAAGTTGAATTGATTAATTTCAGCTTACATGTATATAGTAGTTTTGTAATGTGCAATGGTTTCATGCAGGTCTTAAGAGATGCGGGAAAAGTTGCAGGCTGAGATGGTTGAATTATCTCAGACCTGGCATTAAGAGAGGCAACATTACTAATGATGAAGAGGAGCTTATTATCAGGCTTCACAATCTTCTTGGAAACAGGTATATCAAACTTTTATAATGAGAAAGGAAGTACAATAGCACAAGAAATATAAGAAAATTTTACAAAGCTTTCTTACATTTTATTCATTATTGTTTTTCTCTCCTTTTCCATCTCTTTATGAAAAGTTATAAAACCATGAATATAGGAATAGAATTTGCGTTGATTTGAAAAAATGGTGTCAAATTGATACTGATATCATGGAATAACAAAAGTGTTGCAATGATTTTAGGTGGTCCTTGATTGCTGGACGGCTTCCAGGACGAACAGACAATGAAATAAAGAATTATTGGAACACCAACATTGGAAGGAAACTTCAAAATGGCACCCCGGGATACTCCATTACAAGTGGAGGTGCACGAAGCAGTTTAAACACAGTTCAGCATGATCAAAACGTGAAGAACCAAGAATGGCACTATGATAAGGGTTCGTGTCTTGTTCAGACTAAAGCAACAAGATGGAGCAAGGTCACAGTGACCAATGAAATTAGTCAACATAGTGAAGTCAAAAAGAGCAATGTTGGTGATCATAACAAAATGAAGGCATTTCTAGTGTCTCCATCTTCAGAGAGTAACAATGATTCAGTGCTGAATTTCATGGAAGATCTTGAGATGGATGGAAATTTCTTCTCGGAGTTACTGAAGATGGATTTGCCTGAATCATCTTGTCAGGGAAATAAGATACTGGAAGACAATGATAACCCTAGTTCGGTTGATAAAGGGTATTTATCTCCAAAATCAGGCAGTGAGACCACCCACTTTCCTTGGGGTGATTCACTGTATGACCCAAATTTTGATTTTCTACCAGTGACAACTTTTATGGAATCCGGATTTGATTGGCTATGAAGTAACAAGAAAAGGTAAGAAAGCATAGGCTGAGTTCAGCGTGTTTGAATTACTTCTTTATTATTTTTATAAGACAATGCTTTTCGCTGAAAAGGTTTCTTTTGATTGTAAAATAGACTGATATATATTTGCATGCATATATAAATGTTTCTTATATATCATTCACATTAATTCGATCACGTTACATCTCTTTGAATAAAACATGATGTAGTTTCAATGCTTAAACCTCTATATTTGTATTGATAAAAAAAAACAAATATGAATGATTAGTATTGATGCTATGTTTGAAACTGATGAAATAAATAGTTTCTGCTTGGTGTTGTTAAAAACACAAGTTTATTGGTTTTCTTTTTGTCCCTTCCTTTCGTTCTCTAGGTATTGGAATTTGCTCACTTATGTAGGACGATGCGTGAAGAACAAAACGATATTAAAAGGTGATGCATTAATAAATTGGCCATAATAATTACTCTGGTAATGAAAACAACTTGGCTTTTAATGAGAATAAAAATGATTATGATGCACTGTCATTTGGAAAAGATATTCCTTTCGTGCTAATCAATCTGACGAGGGATTACGAGACAAAGCTTTTTATGAAGCGACAAGCAAGAATAATCATGGATTTGTGATCTTGTTTTTTCTAATTATTAGCAAAGAAATCAAAAGAGACATGCATTGTATATCATGATCAAAACTCTATACCATTGTACTGTATCTATCTTCCCCTTCACTCCATCCCTACAATCTGCAAAGAATGACATGAACTACTGCAAAAAAATTTTAGGCAGTAAGAGAACAAATTCACTATAGAATCACCAAATAATGTAGCTTCATATGTGTCCAAATCAATGACTAGTTGAACCTGCATACATGATAGTTAGCAAGGTTTTTTCTCTATATCGTACAACTAGTGTACAAACACTTACACTTGTCTGCACTTACCATTCATTCATCAAATAACTCACTCACCTGCTTTAATCCACAAATGCATGATTCCACCAAGTTTTGTGAATACGTAAAACTGTTGAATAACATTAGGGTGAAAAAGTAAACATCTTGTCCCATTTCTATTCAGAATTAAATTCATATCCATAATAAAAATATAAAAAATTATGAATCAAATACATTTGTCTAAATTTATGGATGGATAGTTATTTATTCATTACTTTTTAAAATCTAATGAATCCCTTAATAATACTAAAAGATCAAAACTAGTACAATCAATTTTTTCATAATTAAATCATTTTTTCAGAAATATTTTTAATTTTATTTTTGAAAAAATAAAAGTAAAAAATAAATAAATATTGTTTTTATGGATAGATTTTATATTCATCCATAAAAAAAGTGTTAATAGATATAATAAATGGAATATTTATTAAATTGGATTTTTAATAGATAAAATAAATTAATAACATTTTTTATGTTATGCATTATAATTCACTGTAAAATTCATCGTAAATGATAAACAACACTAACACACTGAAGTGACTGATTCTTTTCATTTTTGTCCAAGCATCACAAACAGAGACAATGTGTTTCCATGAATCACGAATAGAGACAATACCTATATGATGGACATTTTTTTGTTTTTGTTTTTTAATGAAAATGATGTTAGAAAAAGACAATAATACAGTTTTCAAAAATTGTTTTTTCCTTCATTTTTTATTTTTTAGTTTGTCATGTTTTTTTATCACAAATTGTTGATTATCGTAATAAAATATTAAAGTCAATACTTAAAATCAATTTTAAGGATTTTAGACGAGGTAATATACTAAATGTTGAAAGTAAATATCGATTACATTTATTTTATAGTTTAAAATATAAAAGGTGTTCATTTCCTTAAATAATTTTAACTATTTAACAATTTTTTTCTTTTTAAGTTGAACATGGATATTTGTTTCAAGAAAAAAAAATTTGGTAACGCGAAGCTATACACAGTATAATCATAAAAGAAAAATATTTCAAATAATTTAATTTGTACTTTCTCATACTACTTTCCTTTTATTTTTATTTGCATGTTTGATTTATTTAAATTTATCTTTTTCAACCCATAGTTTTTTAAAAATTTAATTTAATTATTTCTTAAAATAATTAGTAAAATAATGATAAATAATTTTATGTTGTCGTCTATAATATAGATTGTGTATTAAAAATAAAATTTAAACTTATATTCACGTACATATAATTTAGTTTATATTTAGATAGAAGATGGTTGAATATAAAGAAAAACTAAATATAAGGTTAATTTCTCTTGTATATAACATATAGGGTAATATATTTATAATTAAGAGTCGCATAAATAAATATAAAAAATACATATATTATGAGTAATAATATTTAAAATATTGAACATTCTCTCACTAAAATATCTTCTGTACTTCTCAAGATTTGAGAGAGGTTCTTCCTTATTAGGTAGGAGTTTGATATTAGATTCATGGGTGTATCAATAAATTTTGAATTCATCAACCCAATTTCTTCTAAAATATTTAATGCACACTTTTTCTAAGATATAACAATGTCATTATTGGATTGTTTAATCTCAATTCCCAATAAATATTTAAGTTTGTCAAGATTTTTGGTTTGAAAATTGTGATAAAGGTATTGTTTCATCTAGGAGATGCCATGGTGATCACTCCGTATAAGAACAATATCATCAACATATACTATTAAAATAGATAACTCAGCACTTGAGTGACGGTAAAATACTGAGTGACCTGTCTTATTGTGAATTATATCAAACTATTGAACAATACTGTAATTTTCCAAACAAGATCCTATGAAACTATTTTAGTTCATATAAAGATTTGTAAAGATGATATACTAATCCAGAAGACTCCCATGAGCAACAAAGTCTGGAGGTTGTTCAATGTAAATTTCTTCCTACAAATTTCCATTAAGAAAAATATTTTTGACATCCAGTTGATAAAGAAGTCATTGTTAAAGAGCAACATGGTTATGAACAACGAACAAAAGTCATATTTACCATTGGAGAAAAGGTGTCACCATAATCCAAACCTAAAATTTGTGTGTAACCTTTAGTCACAAGACGAGCTTTGAGACAATTAATAGTACCATAAGGACCAACTTTGATAGCAAAAATCTACTTACAATCAACAACATATTTCCCAGACGGTAATGAATTCCACTATTTTAAAGAACACTCACTTCATCAAGCATGACCTGACGCCAATCAGGATGAACTAGACATCACCTACGGATTTGGAAATTGACACAGAAGAATAGACGAAAGACAAATATAAAAAGGTGAATATAATTTATGGTAACTCAAAGTTGTATAATGAGGAGAGAGATTACGAGTAGAAAATATACCTTTATGGAAGGTCAAACTCAGAGTGTCGGTGTCGAATGAGACAAAGGGGTTGGCACTGAAAGTGAGTCATTTGGTGATTGTTAGGATCATTGTGTTCGAATATAAATCTGAAGTGGTGGTGACGAGGGAGGATCCGAAGGTGGACTAACAAGAGAATCACACATAACAGGAATATTGGATAGTAGTAAAAGGTGACATAGACGGAGAAGAAGGATAGTTAAAAGTAAGAGGAAGACTCATTAAATATGACATATTTAGAAATAAAATAACAGTTAAGAGAAGGAGAGAAACACTTATATCCTTTTTGTGATCTGAGTAAATCCTAAAAAAACACAATTGTGTGATTTAGGAGGTAACTTATTAAGATCAGAACTAAAATTATAAACAAAACATGTAGACTAAAAACTTTAAGAGGTAAGAGATATAGAGGTTCATTAGAAAATAAAATAAAAATACGGAATTTTGTTATTTAGAGTCGAAGGTGACATGCGGTAAGAACAACATCATCCCAAAATTGTTTAGGAACCTTACCATGAGTTAAAAGAGTGCAAGTTATTTTAATAAGATGTCTATTCTTCAGCTTAACCACCACATTTTTATTGAGGTGTATAAGCATATGAAGTTTGATGAAGAATATCATGAGAAACCATAAAATATTTAAAAGAACGAGAAAGGTATTCACGATCATTATCATTTCACAAAGTTCGAATAAAAATCTCAAACTGAGTTTTAATTTCATTAAAAAATGATTGGAATATAAAAAACAATCGTTGGGTACTAGAGGGGAAAAGAAATATTCACCTGCAGAAGCACACAAAAGAGAAACAAAGATAGAGAAACAAACTCAGAAATTAACATGGTTCAACACTTCTTGCCTACATCCACTAACACACTCAACAACTCTTCATTTCTCAACTTGTAATTTTTACAAGGACAAAATTGCAAACCCTTTCATACAATTTTTGCACGAGAAAATTGCAAACTCTCTCTTGACACACAACTACCCAAGTTCCCAATACACCCAAAGACTAATGTTGTTGTGATGAGTAGACTCAAACTATCACCCCTTATTTATAGTAGTAGCCTACCACTCCTCTTCTTCAAACTACCCGATGTGGGACTTTGGAGGATACCCATAACCTTTGGGTACAACATATCCTCCCTTCATCCAAAGTCTCACATTAATCCATCATCATGACAACTCACACTGCTTCTCTTCCTCTTTAGATAGAACCTAGCATCACATTGCTTTGACTCAGTACGACTTCTCTTCCTCTTTGAACAGAACCTAACATCGCACTGCTCTGACCCATACTGCTTCTCTTCCACCCTAGACAAAATATCATTCTTTTCTGATGTGGAAGATCAGATAATGCTGCAACCATAGAACATCCTAAGAATTAAGAATCCCACAGAGCCCCACCACACCAACAGGTCTGATACCACTATTGGGTACTAAAGGGGAAAAGAAATCTTCATATGCAGAAGCACACACGAGAGAAACAAAGATAGTGAAACAAACTCTCATACAATTTTTACAAGGACAAAATTGCAAACCCACTCATATAATTTTTGTACAAAAATATTGCAAACCCTCTCTTGATACATAAGTACTCAAGTCCCCAATACACCCAAAAACTAGTGTTATTATGGTGAGTAGACCCCTTATACAATGATTTTCTCTGTCATAATTGATTATACTGGTAATATAATTGATTATGACAATTCAAATTTGATAAATATCTGTTTTGAAGAATAAATGTTTTTTAATACATCCTAATTTTTTCTCTACGAAATTATTAATGACCAATGACTATTTTCTGATGTTATTTTCCTATTTAAATGAGTTTTGATGGAAAATAAAAAACACACAATTATAGAATTCGAAAATAAAATTTACATTCAATCAGTTTTGAGAAAAGAATTTTGAGCAAGGTAACTTAGCACTTTTAGGTTTTCTAAGAAAACTTTTCTATATTGTCTTCTGCGCTTTCATTGTTAATCACACTGTGTTTTTAGAGGTTATCATTCTACAGGCTTATACAATTTGTTGTCTCCATTACCAAGGTGTGATTGTTCTTATTTTTATTACCTTCATCATTTGTGGATGACTGTTCTTATCTTACTCTTTCATCCTTTGTGGGTTTAAGAGGTTTAAGTAATCAATTGTGTTATTTTAGGGTTTCTTGTGTGGAAACTGTTCATCCCTTTGATTTGTTCAGGGAGGTGTTCATCCCTAATGTGATTCTAGGGAGGTGTTCATCCTTTGTGTGTTGATGAAAAAGGAGGTGATTTTCATCCTTTGATTTGTTCAAAGGAAATATTCATCCCTAATTGTTAGAATCGTGCAGCGGAATGTTTGCGTGAACGGACAAAAACCAAGAGGGGGGGTGAATTGGTTTCTTAACAGAAATTAGGTTTTAAAAATTTTCCCCAAATTTTAACGATTAAAATGTTGTGTAAACGTAAATAGGATAAAGATAGAGTCTTACATAGAAGATTTATACTGGTTCGGATCAAAAGACCCTACATCCAGTTACTAATCACTCAAACAGAAGATTAACACTGTCACTATAATCAAAGTTATTACAAATAGATAACAATGGAAAATATAGAGTAATGAAAACACCTCTCTTGAGTCACATAAGAGATGAAGAACAGTTTTCCCTAGAGACGGCACAACACACAATCCATTAAGAACTCCACTTAGTGATTCTTATCGCTTCTAGCCCACACCAGGTTCCAAAAGCCCCTTTTTTCCTCCAACAAACAGTTCTCTGGAAATCACAACTCTTAACTTTTGTTTGAAAAATGTTGTTCTATTTTTTTAGAGCCTTAGAGAACCTTAAGTAGATGAATTAAGGTTTGGGAATTGGGGATTTTCAAAACTTGGTGTATTGGGACTAGGGTTTTCGAAAATAGGTTTAATTTGAAGTTCAAAATGCAAATCTGACTGAAATAATCGATTATCTCAAGTGTTAATCAATTATTACAGAGTCAAAATCAACAGAAACCCAAAATGCACTGGTTTAATCAATTATTTGCCCTGTTAATCGATTAACAGGCATGTTAATCGATTAACAGGTGTGTTAATCGATTATCACAGTGAGTTGATACAGAAAATGTTTTTTCTCACTATAATAATCGATTATTTGGTCTTTTAATTGATTAAACCCGAGGCTTTTTGGTAAATATGACTTTTTGAAGCTTCTAAAGAGTAGACTATGTACCGGCTATCTTAGACTCTAATATTACAAACTCAAACTCATCAAAACAGAGTTATTACACAATAATACAAGTCTTCAACTCTCTAAGTTCTTTGTTCTTGAATCATCATCAAAATCAACAAGCTTCATGTCCATGTAAGTTCAACATCAAGTCCTTGTATGTTTAACAATCTCCCCCTTTTTTATGATGATCAAAATTTTATTTTAAAGCCTTGTAATAACCTGTTTTATCTGTCACACTAACAAAAACATTAAACATACCAGATAATATTTAAATTCAATCATAAGAGGCTTTAAATATTTCTCCCCTTATTTTGATTATGATCAAAAATTAAGAGTTCCCCCTCAAAATATGCATAACTTTGAAATAAGGAATTGATCACCAATAAAGAATTTGAGAGTGATAATACCTCGTTCCTTCCAAAAAGTCAAAAATTCCTATCGGCCCTCGGCATCAAGGATCCATCCTTCGACAAAATTAGGACAGGGATGAGATGCAGGTGCAGATCTTCTTCTTTATACATGGATTGATTAATTTCCAAACCTGATTCATCCTTGTCTAAATAGCATGAAGTTCCCATGGGTGTGTTAGCTTCCTTTGAAGTGTCCATTCCAAACTTTTTGAGAATCTCTTTGCAGTATTTGGTTTGAGAGACAAAAATGTCATCTTTAAGTTGCTTGATTTGAAGTCCAAGAAAAAATGTTAATTCTTCCATCATAGACATTTCAAATTCCCCCTGCATTATATTAGCAAATTCTACACACAGAATTATCAGTTGATCACAAAAATAATATCATCAACATATACTTGAACCAATAAGATATGTTCTTTTACTTTCTTTATAAACAATGTAGAATCAATTTTTCCTCTAGAAAAATCATTTGAAGTTAGAAAATTACTTAGCCTTTCATACCAAGACCTAGGAGCTTGTTTCAACCCATATAATGCTTTCTTCAATTTAAAGATATGATTAGGATAACTAAAATCTTCAAATCTAAGGGGTTGTTCCACATATACTTCTTCTTTAATAAACCCATTCAAAAATGCACTCTTAACATCCATTTGATATAATTTAAATTTCATCAATGATGCATAAGCAAGAAGTAGGCGTATAGCCTCTAACCTGGCAACAGGAGCATAAGTTTCATCATAATCAATACCTTCCTCCTGACAGTAGTCTTTGGCAACAAGTCTGACTTTATTCTTTGTTATATTTCCATCTTCATCAAGTTTGTTTCTAAATACCCATTTAGTTCCAATTACTTGATGTGATTCTTCTCTTGGGATTAATTCCCAAACTTGATTCCTTTCAAATTGATTTAGTTCTTCTTGCATAACTATGCACCATTGGTCATCTTTAAGCGCTTCCTCAACATTTTTGGGTTCTATCTGTGACACAAAAGCTACAGACATGCAGAAATTAGTCATATTCCTAGTTCTTACCCCTTTTGAGATATCACCAATAATATTGTCCATTGAAAGTCCTCTTGGTGATTGCCATTCTTTTGCTAATTCAGGTGTTTGAGAAGACTCATTTTCTTCCAAATACAATTCATCAAGAGTCTCTCTTATGTACTCATCATCACCTGCAAGTTCTTTATTTGACTCAAGAGGATTTCCCCCAAGGTCTACAATTTAATCAAAAGTAACATGTATAGATTCTTCAACATTTAAGGTTCTTCTATTAAACACTCTATAAGCTTTGCTAGTTAATGAATAACCTAAGAAAATGCCCTCATCTGCTTTTGAGTCAAATTTTTCTAAGTTGTCCTTTCCATTATTTAACACAAAGCACTTACATCCAAATATTTTCAAATGAGCAACATTAGGCTTTCTACCATTTAACAATTCATAGGGAGTTGATTTTATAATTGGCCTAATGAGCATTCTATTCAAAACATAACATGCAGTACTTACCGCATCAACCCAAAAATATTTAGGAACATTTGATTCATTTAGCATTGTTCTAGCAAGTTTCTCTAGTGACCTATTTTTCCTTTCAACTACATCATTTTGTTAGGGAGTCCTAGGAGCAGAAAAATTATGTAATATTCCATTTTCCTCACAATAATTTTCAAACCTTTCATTTTGAAACTCACCACCATGGTCACTTCTTAAAACTTTAATTCTTAAGTCTTTCTCATTTTGAATTTGTTTTGCAAACTTCTTAAAGACCTTAAAAGCTTCACTTTTCATTGTTAAGAAAAATGTCCAAGTATATCTAGAAAAGTCATCAACAATCACAAGACCATAATAATTTCCACCAAAGATTTTTATCCTAGAAGGACCAAATAAGTCTAAATGTAATAATTCTAAAGGTTTTGATGTGGAAATAACGTTCTTTGATTTAAATGATGATTTTACTTGTTTACCTTTTTGACATGCATCACATAATCTATCTTTTTCAAACTTTAACTTAGGCAAACCAATAACTAAGTCTTTTGAAATCAATTTGTTTAAATGATGCATATTTATATGAGCTGCTCTCTTATGCCATAACCATGGGTTCTCTTCCTTAGCAACTAAGCATGTTATACTAGTATCATGTATACAATCCAAATCAATCAAGTATATTTTATTATGCCTAATGCCTTTCAATGCTACATTTTCGGAATCTATCAAATGTATGGTACAAATTACTTACTTTCAAAGATTACCTTAAATCCTTTGTCACATAGTTGACTTATACTAAGGAGATTATGCTTTAGCCCATCAACAAAAAACACATCCTTAATCTCCAAAGTGTTTGCACCACCTATATTTCCAATTCCAAGAATCTTTCCTTTGTTGTTGTCCCTATAAGTTACATATCCTTGTTCTTTAGCTTTGAAACTCACAAATTTCGTTTTGTCTCCGGTCATATGTTTAGAGCATCCACTATCAAGATACCACATAGACTTCTTTGATTTGGAAGTTTCCTACAAAAAAAGAACATAGTAAACTTAGGTCCCCATAACTTTTGGGTCCTTAGGGTTAGAGACAAACAAGTCATTTAACAATAGGAACCCAAATGTATTTTCCTTTAATCAAAATGTTTGATTTTACATCTATTTGAAGTATGACCATTTTTCATACAATAAAAACATGCTTTAGATGTAGCTTTTGAATATGAGGCATTTCTAACAATAGATACTTTAGCTCCTTTTTCAACCCATACTCTTCTATTTTTCATTTTAGGCTTTTTCAAAGGAACTTGACGGTTTACTCTATTTTGAGCTATAACAACTTTATCTTTATTATTATTACTTAATTTCTTTTCGGCTTTATCAAGCAAATTATTAAGTATATCTATGTCATATGCATACTCTTTACAAGATGCACATGCTATATTCTTATCATCATTCTCATCTATGCATACAATTTTCGTTTCTAAGGTTTCCTTTTCCTCTAAACATGCAATTTTCGTTTTTAAGGACTATACCTCCTTTTCGGATCTACTTAAACTCTTTTTCACAGCTTTGTATTCATTTTTCAAGTCCTTAAAGACACTAAACAATTCATTATATGCATTTTGCAGTTCATCAAAATTATTTTCATCATCACTTGAAGATGAGTCGAAATCACTTACCTCAAAATCAGAAGATATATTGTCATTTGCCATTAAGCAAATATTGGCTTCAATTTCTAAGTCACTTGATTCCGAACTTGAATCACTATTGTCCCAAGTGATGTAGGCTTTCTTCTTGAAGAACTTTTCGCCTTTGTTTTCTTCATTTTTCTTGTTTTGACATTCGGTCATCACATGTCCTATTTCACCACAACCATAACATTTGATATTTACGGAAGTATTTTCTCTTACCTTTCTTTTACCTTTGAATGGATGTCTTCCTTTGACTTTCATGAATTTGGTAAACTTCTTAATCATGAGACTTAATTCTTCTTCTTCATTCTCTGAGTCTTCTTCTTCCTTTTTACTCTTTCCTTTGGAAATTTCAGTTTTGAAAGCTAAGTTCCTCTTTTGATGTTGTCCTTCCTCATCATTTAGCCTTCCTAGCTCAAGCTCATGCTCTCTCAAATTTCCAAAGAGTGCAGCCATAGACATTGTGGCAAGATTTTGTGACTCCGAGATGGTCGTCACCTTAGGTTGTCATTTCCTATCCAAAGATTTCAAAATTTTCACATTTAATTCATCAACGTCAAAAATTTTACCTAATCCGGTGAGATGGTTCACAATGTGTGTGAAACGCTTTTGAACGTCAAATATTGTTCCGTCTTGTTACATTCAGAACATCTCATATTCTTGGATTAGAGAATTTTTCTGTGCTCTCTTAACATCGTCGGTACCTTCGTGGGTTACTCTCAAGATTTCCCACATCTCTTGAGCACTTTTACACACGGAGATCCTGTAAAACTCATCAAGGGTTAAAGCAGATGAAATAATATTTCTAACCCTAACGTCAAATTGAGTTTTTCTATTTTCCTCCGCTGTCCATCTAGAAAATGGTTTAGGAACGTCTACTCCGTTTTCAACAACTTTAGGAATATAGGGACCGTTTAAAATAGTGTCCCAAACACCTCTATCAACAGACTCTAAAAAGATTTGCATTATAACTTTCCAGAAAGGATAATTTTGACCCGCAAAAAGTGGGGGTCTGTTGATAGACGCACCTTCAGCAAACGTTTAATTTTGTCCGGCCATTTTTGAAAAATTTGAATGACTATCAAAGCAAGCTCTGATACCACTTGTTAGAATTGTGCAGTAGAATGTTTGCGTGAACGGACAAAAACCAAGAGGGGGGTGAATTGGTTTCTTAACAAAAATTAGGTTTTAAAATTTTTTCTTAAATTTTAGCTATTGAAATGCTATGTAAACGTAAATAGGATAAGGATAGAGTCTTACACAGAAGATTTATATTGGTTCGGATCAAAAGACCCTACGTCCAATTGCTAATCACTCAAACAGAGGATTAACGCTGTCACTATAATCAAAGTTATTACAAACAGATAACAATGGAAAAGATAGAGTAATGAAAACACCTCTCTTGAGTCACACAAGAGATGAAGAACAATTTTCCCTAGAGACGGCACAACACACAATCCACTAAGAACTCCACTTAGTGATTCTTGTCGCTTCTAGGCCACACCAGGTTCCAAAAGCCCATTTTTTCTCCAACAAACAGTTATCTGACAATCACAGCTCTTAACTTTTGTTTGAAAAATGTTATTCTATTTTCTGAGAGCCTTAGAGAACCTTAAGTAGATGAATTAGGGTTTGGGAATTGGGGATTTTCGAAACTTGGTGTATTAGGACTAGGGTTTTCAAAAATAGGTTTAATTTGAAGTTCAAAATGCAAATATGACTAAAATAGTCGATTATCTCAAGTGTTGATCGATTATTACAGAGCCAAAATCAACAGAAACCCAAAACGCATTGGTTTAATCGATTATTTGCCCTATTAATCGATTAACAGGCCTGTTAATCGATTATCACAGTGAGTTGATACAGAAAATAGTTTTTTTCACTATAATAATCGATTATTTGGTCTTTTAATCGATTAAACCCGAGGCTTTTTGATAAATATGAGTTTTTGAAGCTTCTAAAGAGTAGACTATGTACCGACTATCTTAGACTCTAATATTACAGACTCAAACTCATCAAAACAGAGTTATTACACAATAATACAAGTCTTCAACTCTCTAAGTTCTTTGTTCTTGAATCATCATCAAAATCAACAAGTTTTATGTCCATGTAAGTTCAACATCAAGTCCTTGTATGTTCAACATAATGGGATTCTAGGGAGGTGTTCATCCTTAGTGGGTTTCTAAGGAAGTGATTGTTTTTTTAATTAGTTTACTTTTTACTGGTTCCTTTGCTAAGTTGATTGTAATTTGTAAACTGAATTTTAAAGATAGTGAGTTGGGAGTCACTCTTGTAATTAGAGTTGACTAGGAACTAGATGTAGGGTTGACTATACCCGAACCAGTATAAATTACTGTGTGTTCTTCTCTTGCCTTTATCTCTTTAACAGTACCACATCCTGCATCTCCACGCTTGAAATTTTCCCTTTATCAATCTGATTATATCGCTTCCGCTTTATCTATATTTTATCTGATAATTAAAATTGAATTAATAAATTATTGGACATCTTAAAATAAATTTTTAATTTGACATCTATTTTAATTTGTGTATCTATTCACCCTCCTCTAGATGTCATTTATCTAATAACACGTTGTGAGACACTACGAGAAAATGAACTACGACTATGTTTCCATAATCGACAAAACTCACATAACAAACTAGATGTCACCGCCGTCAAAAGAGGCAGTCGGAGCGACGCGATGATTTTATTTGACTCGCATTTTTTAAAGTGTGGTTCAACGCTTTTTAGGTTGTCCGATAACCGGACTGGACCTAAAAGCGAGGTTTTCGAAAGGTTCAAGCAGTCACCACCAATGTTTTTACCAAAAACATTGGAAAAGGAAAAAGAAGACATTGGTTTTTTAAGAAAAACCAACTTTGGTCATTACAACCAAAATTAGGTAAGGGAGTTAGTTACGTATAAGGAAGGTATTAGATTCCTTACGACGTCCCTTTCGAGTTCCCTATGATGGACCGTTTTTATAAAGAAATAATAACTATAAATTTGCGCTTTTACCCTTATTTATTTATTGCGAAAATTAAGTTATCGACTACATGACCCTAAATGACTAATGCACAATGATATTATCTAAAAAGTAATAAAGTAGAGAAAGGAGTATGGAGGAACCTTCAAAGCAAGCTTTTTATATATTTTCTTGAATGAGGGTACTTTTGGCAAACCTCACGCTCTACAATGATGGTCGTTCTTTTGTCGCAGCACTCTCAAACGCTTTTTTAAGAATTCTAAGAACTCTGAAAATGATTCAGAGGGGTCCTAGGAGAGTAATTTGAGAATATTATAGTAGGAAAAGTGGTAGAAGTGTGTGAAAAGAGTGAGAAAGTCCCCTTTTTATAGGAATTCGCACCTGTCAGGTCGGAATTGTCGTCTCGCTTGACAAGGTCGGGACCACCGTCTTGCCAAATGGGGACAGTTGTCTCGCCTTCGGCAAGTGGTGAGACAGCTGTCTCGCCATTGACGAGTGGCGAGACGGCGGTCTCGCCAAACGAGACGGCGATCTCGACCCTTTGGGTGGAATTTCTTATTTTCTTGTACAAAAATCCTTTTTATTCTAATACGGGGCCTATTGATCAATCCTAGGGACTTTTTAGGCCTTGCCCATCTTCGAACGGCAGTCTTCTGCTCTTTATTTTGAGGTTGGGTAAGATTTGGGGTCTACAGCTGCCCCCCCTTCACCTGACTAGCAGACTGTTGGCTCAACATGCCAAAAAGATCGGCTGGAAAATGAAGGAGTTAACCCTCTTTCCCGGTTGTCCTTCGGTTGCTTTCCTGGTTGTGGTAGCCGACCTTCCAGGCGATAAATGTGTGTGTGTCTCCAAGATGCTCCTTCATGCGGTAGCCGACCCCTTTGGACAAAAAGGTGTGAACCTCCGAGATGCTCCTTCTTGCAGTAGCCGACCCCTTGATTGATGAATATGAACCCCCATCTGGTTGCTAATAGCTTTGGTATGCTCCTTCTTGCGGTAGCCGACCCCTCAGTTGATGAGTATGAACCCCTATATAGTTGCTTGTAACTTTGGGATGCTCCTTCTTGCGGTAGCTGACCCCTCGGCTGACAAGTGGTAGAACCTCAGGATGCTCCTTCTTGCAGTAGCTGACCCCTTGGTTGATGAGTATAAACCCTCATCCGGTTGGTGCAGTCCACTTTGTTGGACTAGTGGTGGTGGCGGTTTACTGTTCTAGCTCATGCACCGACTTTGAAGTCTTTTTCTGTAAGACTTGATCTGATTTCGAACCCCCTTTTGTAAGGTTCTTGTGAGTTTGAACCCCCACTAGGTTGTAAGCTGACGAGCCCCCTTTTTTAAGACTCTGCTGGTTTGAGGAATTCCCTTTCGTAAGACCCTCTTGATCAGTCCCCTTTTGTAAGACTTGATCTGGTTTCGAACCCCTTTTTGTAAGGCTCTCGCTATTGATAATCTTGAATGGTTCTGAGTCCTTTATTTTGGACCTAAAAATGTGTTGACATCTTACTACTTCTGGTCATGCGCCGATTCCATGGGGAGTGATTCTTGCTTTGATAAATGTTTTTAACTTTTTGCAGTCATCCGGTGCACTAGAGACTCTTTGATTTTTTTGACTTTTTCCAATAGCCATACAGCTTATTATTGAGGATTCTTTGTTAATGCCTCAAAAATAGGCAGGAATTCACTGAGGATTTATTGGTTTTGATGGTGCCTCTTGAGTAGGCGGATATCTATTTGAGGATTTGTTGATGATGCCTTTGAGTAGATAGATATTTCAAATAGAGGTGAAGGTTTTGTGCTTGCGTTGTTTTGCTTAGGCTGATATCCCATTCTGGGGATGTTAGCTCTTTATTTGCCAGATCTTGCCTACACATAGGTGAATGACCCTTCTGGGGATGTGAGTTTGAAATTTACCTTTGTCGTAGGCTCATTGAGGATGATTTTTTATGATCCATGTGACACCTTTAATATTAACATTCACTTTATTATGATTTATTACTTATTATTGGTTCCTCTTAGTATTTGATTACCAATACACTCTTGTAGAAGTACGGTACACATTAAATATAACATACACTTAGTGATTAATATACATATCATTCATAAGTATCAAGTATAACCAGATAGTAAATATACACAAAGTCATCCCAAAATACACCTAACAAGGGTTCACAAGACCAGAGCAGACAAACTAACTATACAACCTAACTAAAGGGGAGATATATTTCGTACGTCCACTAAAATGAAGTATCTCTTGTAACACTGTAGTGGTATCTGATCAAGTCCTCTACTTAGTATTTGCAGTGATCGTATTTAAACTTTACTTGGAGATGATACCAGGGATGAGTTGTGTTCAACGTCACCTATGCAAACATTTCATAACAACAATACATGCACAGAAAGGGTAAGACAACTTTATATTCACTTAGAGCATGCAAATAACATTGAGTTAATTAGAAATTACACATACAAACATACTAGTAATCAGCACACAAATTATATGATATTATGAATGCAATGTATGCACTAATCTTTTCTGGGACACATCCTAAACCCTAAACCCTAAACCTTAAACCAAAAGTCAATCAGCTATGCACCCCTTGGTCTCCTAAAGGCTGATGACTAAATTTTCAATTGGGCCCTTATTACAACTTAAAACAAAATCAAACTAAAGTCCATTAATTGATTAATCCAAAACACAATTTGGCCAATCAACAATACTTGTTGAAGAGCTTCCTTTGTTTCCCTTGCTCTAGCCCTTATCATAGGTCATGTTCACATCATTCTCTCCCTCTTGAAAAGGATTTGTCCTCAAATCGGATTCATCATCTACATAAAAAATAGATAAGTCTGATAAATTGAATGTATAACTAACATTATACTCATTTTTTATGGCTAAATAGCTCTGTTTCACTTCACGTGTTTCACTCTTCTTCTTTTTTTCTCTCTTTTCTTGAAGAAATTGTTTTCTCATTTTCTTTTTATTCTCACCTGCCATCAATTTGATGTTCAAACCTTTAATCCGGGGCTCTGAATACCAACTGATATGAATCTCAATTACACAAGGGGTAATTTAGGATCTTTAGGGTTAGAACCTTGTAAGAAATTTAGGAATTAGAAAGAAGGTGGAAGGAAAGAATCACTCTTCCCAAGGGAGGCAACACACAAAGGATGTGACAGTCATTTGATATAGCCAAAGGTTCTTGAATCACTCAAGAATTTAGGAGAATCACTCTCACTAAGATAAAAGAGATAAACTCTAATATTTCTGAATAAAATTTCACTTGTTATTTCTGATAAAAATGGTTCAGCTTATAAAGAAGCTTTGTCATCAGAATTACAAAAGACTCAATAAAAGAAAATAAATACTAATAATAACTCATTAATCTAGGAATTGAAAACTATTTAATGAAAACAAATAAAGGCTTATAATGATTCATTAACCTAGGAATTGAAACTACTTAATGACTGATTATATCTGAAACTGTGGCAACCAAAAGTCAATCAGCTATGCACCCCTTGGTCTCCTAAAGGCTGATGACTAAATTTTCAATTGGACCCTTATTACAACTTTAAAAAAAATCAAACTAAAGTTCATTTATTGATTAATCCAAAATACAATTTGGCCAACCAACAATACTTGTTGAATAGCTTCCTTTGTTTCTTTTGTTCTAGCCCTTATCATAGGTCATGTTCACATCACTCAAGTTGCTCCATTTAGAAACCATAAAATTCACATAATCTTAAAACTTTAAAAATTCATCAAAAATAGAAATAGCATTCAAATAATTCCAAATAAATTTCTAATTAACTTAGAAGTAAAGAGACTTCTTCTCAACACTATTTCAAGCAAAAGTGAATTATAAAAATTATCTTACCCCTTACCTTATGTTGTAACTTGGTAAAGAGCAACTCTTGATCAAATAATCTATCAAGTCTTTGGGTCTCCTCTTTGCACCTCTAAGTAGCCTCCTACATGTCATTTAAATATCTCAAGTAAATCCTTAATTTCAACCATATTAGACCTCTAAAATCCCACCTCATTCATAGCCTAACATTCTAAAATTCAAGACTATGGTTCTTTGAGTTATAAAATCATTTCTAGGGCCTAAATTGATACTAATGGAAGTAATACAAGTGGAAGAGAGTAATGGAAGTAGTACACTTAGAGTAGGAAGAATCCTAATAACAAATATGGACAAGGTTCAGTATTTCATAATTTTCTAGAGTTATATAAGTTGTTTTGGCATGAGGTCAGAGCCAAAATTTCAATAACTTAATTACCTAAAATATTGATGAAGGAAATAAATTCAAATACCCTGTAGAATAAATGCAGTTTTTCAATTTACAGTGGTTGTTTCCAACATGGCTCAACTACAATAACACTCTGAACATGCCTTGGTAATTTGACTATAAATCATGCTACACATAAGCTATTGACATGAAACAAAATTCTAAATTTCAGAAATATAGTTTCCTACAACTTTTATGAATCAATCAAGTCCTAAATTCACACGTATCAATCCCAGTAATTCAAAAACGAAGACTGTTGAAACAGGGCAACCTCTTAACTTCACAGCTATAACACTTGACAGTAAAATAGACATAACTTTAGCTACAAATATCCGTTTGATGTGAAACAAGTTTGTAACTTTCGATAACTTAAAGGGATACAACTTTTATGAAGATACCAATTCCTAATTCTATTCACACAAGTCCCAAAATTCAATGAACAGTGACCTACGAATTAGGGTGCTTAAGGTTTTTAGCTTAATCACTTCTAATCCTCAATTCTAAGTATTATTCTAGTGTCCTAGGTGTAAAACCTACAATAACACTCTTTCTACTCCCATTCAAGCTTAGTCAAGTGAGGAAAAAATTTGAAAATGTACCGTTTTGAAAAATAAAACCGTAGAACTGTAGAGAAGATTGAGAGAAACAAACTTACCTCTTGGAGTTTCTCAAGAAAATCAATATTTTCCCCTCAAAATCAAAATTCAAAGTGAGGAGGGTTTGAGAGAAAATGAGAAATGAAGAAAGGAAAAATTTACGGGAAGTTGCAGAGTGAATGTCTTTTTAAAAGTTAAAATCTAATTTTTGAGATATATTATTTTTTTTTTATTCCAGAAAATTTTTAGAAAATCACAAATAATCTAACAAACATAAAACTCTATAGTCACTTTCCCCAATTCTTAATAATTTAATAATTAAAATTTTGACAAAAATTTTAGAGGTATTAAAATTAGGATGTTACAATCCACTAGGGATTGATTGCCTTCCCGGGGATCTAATTTTGGTTTGCCCCCTGAAGTTTTGACTCCTTGTTAGGTACTGGTGTGAGTTGGTTTTTCGATGCTCTTATTTCATTGGGGAATGGGCATTCTGTTTACCTAAAAGTTAGGATTTTAATTTCGCCTTTTTCTGCGATTTATCTCTTTTTTATCGCGATTTTGAAATTTGGTTTTTTTATGGAGATAATGTGTGTGCCTTTTTACTATTTAGTTTCTCTTATACACGCAGGGTTTTTCCTTCTTTTGGGGGTGGTCCGCTAGGGATGAAGTTTTTTTGTGATCCAGCAAAGAATTAGTCGACTTCCTGGGGGATTCGATTTTTCTTTTCTGGGGATGGAGTCTTGGCTCTTTGATTGATGTTAATGTGAGCTAAAGTTGTGAAACTCTTATTCTACTGAGGGATGAGAATTTCTGATTCATTCTTTTTGTAGACTTTTCTGGGGAGATCCACTTGGGGATTTTTATTCGGCCTTCTCTGTTGTGCCCCTTTCTTTTGGATATCCGCTGGGGATGCAAGGGTTTTCTGTTAGGATCGAGCGCTTACCACTAGGCCAAAAGCTATAGACATTAGTCAGAGCGCAACTCTTTTTACTTTAACAGCCCAAGCGCCACGATTCAATTGTGACTCGGCCCACTCGACTTTCGTCACGGGACAATTGATGCTACTCGCAACAATCTCCCCTCGGCAATTGTCCTACAAGGTATCCCACTCTTGGATTGTGACTTTGCCACGGCAATGTGCAACTGACAATCTCTCACATTGCCCACGGATCGAACTCGTGACCTGGCTCGATAGCATTGTGGCTCAGCAGCTACATAGCAATTGCCAATACGTCGACTGCCACGCTTCGGACAATGTCACTGACAATCTGCAAGTCCAAGATAATGAGCTTGACGCTCTACGACTAATGGCTACATAGCATTTACTGGCCTAGCATGGTAGTCAGCGACTTCTGACTCCTAGACAATTGACTGTATCGACTGAGCCAAGGTCACGAGGTTCGATGTCCACTGAGTGCGGCAATGCTAGCTTGCAGGGGAAGATTGTCCTAGCGATGGTATCGAGCTAGGTCACGATTCGTCCTGGTGGCAAGTGAGGCAGTGCCAGGCGTGGGCCAAGTCACAATCCAAGAGTGGGATACCTTGTAGGACAATTGCTGAGGGGAGATTGTTGCAGGTAGCATCAATTGTCCTGTGACGAAGGTCAGGTGGGCCGAGTCACAATTGAATCGTGGCGCTTGGGCTGTTAAAGTAAAAAGAGTTGCGCTCTGACTAATGGCTATAGCTTTTGGCCTAGTGGTAAGCGCTCGATCCTAACATTTTCTTCTCTCTTTTTTTCTCTTTTTGTTGAGCCCTTGATGGTATGGATATTTGACTCTTTTGACTGTTGATGATGATGAGCTCTTGAAGCCTTTATTCTCCATTGGGGAGTGTGGAGGAGACTTTGGGTGAGTGTGCTCGATGACTCATGTAGTGGCGATGCTGAGTCGTCAGGTAATATTTACGCTGCCTCTGGAGTAGACAAGAATTCGCTTGGGGATAACTAAGCCTTTTCGTCGACTTTTCTTTTATGATGTCTGATTAGTGTGCCCTCTTTATTGGGTAGAGGAATGATGGTTGGAGTTTTGGCTTCTAGAAGCTTCTTATTTCTTCTAAGCTATTTGATTATGACAACTCGCTCTTCTTTCTTGAGGGAGAACAATGTTTGGGGACTTCTTATTTGTGCCTTTTTTTTCTGTTTAGGGTTTAGGGTTTCTAAAAGGGTATATTTGCAAATCCTAAAAAGTATCTTCTACAAACCTAACATGAAAACAAGGAAAAGACAAATGAAATGTTGGACTTCCTATGGTGATTCTTGACTGAGATTAAGGAGGAGATCACATTTGTCTCATTCACCACCATAAATCATCTTTCTCTTTATGTTTTTGCTTTATGCTTTATGCTTTCCACCTCATGCACATGTGGTCCAATCCTAGCTTGCCATGTGGAGAGTCATAATCATCCTCTTAATTCGTGCTTAACCTACAAGACACACAAATGCAACTAGATTAGCAATGTTGACTTGGGTCAAGTCAACTCTAGTCAAAAAGTCAACCCAAGTCAAGGTTAACAAGTCAACTAAAATTAACTCTACTCAATTCAACTTAAGAAATTCAAATTAAGCTAATGGAAAATAAAGATAGGGTAAAACTAGAAGAATTTTCCCTTGTCATGCCTTCGTCAATATCTTATATGCAATTATGTGTAAATTTTTTTTTCTAAATCCCATAAATTTTGGTAGAGAAATCATTAGGTTGGACGGGACGAGTTTTGCCTCCCGACCTGCCTTCAACTTTTTTAATCGTCTCCATCCTTAATCTCTGTCGAGTTAGCAATTAAGTCTTCATCTCCGTTTTCATTGGGTTTCGGGTTTCTTCGCTTCATCCTATCTTTGATCTATATTATTTTAAAAAAATAAGTATACTTATAATAAATTGATTTTAATATTTTTATAATTTTTTATAATAAATAAATATTTATAATTATTATAAATTAAATATTTTTTATTTATTGTATTTATATTAAAATTGTTAATAAAATATTAATGACAGAACGTTTCCAAGAGGGGGGTGAATTGGGTTTTTAAAAAACTTTTGAATTTCTAATCAATTATTTAAAGAACTTTTCTGGATAATCAATTATGAAAGAATTATCATAGTTTATAGAAAAACAAGTATACCAAGATAGAGAGAAAAAGAAAAGACACACAAATTTATACTGGTTCGATTCTTCTTGAATTTACATCCAGTTTTAACCAGGCAACCTTAGCCTGAAGTTTTTCACTTAATAGCAGATTTATAATCTAATTAACTGATCTTGATTTTACACCACTCTATAATCAAGACCACAGTTCTTGAAAATATTTTACCTCACAATTTTCAAGTTAAGCGAGATGTAGTTAGTTTCACATACATCAAAACTTAAATACAAGATACAAAAAAAGGAGATGAAACGAATTCACCTTGAATTTACATAATTATGCACCTATAGCCAAACAACCTTTCTTTGAAATTGTTCTTCAAAATCTTTTGCAAAATTATCCTTTTTCCTTGATATCCAAAACGTTCTTTCTAATTGTTTCTGTTTGTATTTAAAAATTGATATTGATTAAAGAAAGTTTGCATCCTTTTATAAAAAGAAAACTATTATAATTGTCATAGATAATCGATTAGTAGATTTATCTAATTGATTATTTGAGTGCAGTGGTAGTTTGAAAATAGTCAGATAATCGATTAGGTGTTTAAATAATTGATTATTAGTGCGTTGTGTTAAAACAAATTTTTTGACAAATAATCGATTAAGTAACCACATAATCGATTATTAGCGCATCTTATGAAAACTGAATTTTAAGTCATATAATCGATTAACTTTTTATCTAATAAATTAGTAGCGCATTATGTTAAAACAATTTTTTTGGCAAATAATCGATTAGGTGACTACATAATCGATTATTAATGTGCGTTTTATGAAAACTTAATTTTAAGTCATATAATCGATTATTCTTTTATCTAATCGATTATTAGCACATTGTTTTAACATATTTGATTATTCAAAGTATGACTTGCTTAGCTTTATATAAACTAACTATCATAATTACCTTGACATCATTAAAAAAGATATTTCCTAGTTTATCTTCTTTCTTCATCAACAAAAATATATATGTAAAATAAATATTTAATTTATTTTTTATACAGATATAAAATATTTATATTATTATTATTATTATGTATCGAAATATTTGATAATATATATAAGTTAATTTTTTTAAGTTATTATTTAAAAATATAAATATTTAATTTATAAAAAATATTTAATAATTTAATTCTTATTTAACCAATTCAAAATAATAAAAATTTAAATTATCAATTTTTTTAATTATTTAAAATATAATTTTTTTATTATGATAAAATATAATATATGATAAATAAGAATAATAAGATAAAAAATATAATATAATAAAATTTAATAAAGATAAATTATAAACAGAATAAAATTAATTACTACTAAAATTTATATAAAATATTTAAAAAAATAAAAATTAATTTCATATTTATCAAATTAATTAAAAAATTTTAAAAATTGATTATAAAAATTAAGAAAATGTGAAAAAATAAAAAATAAAAAATAATAATAATATAATGAACTAATTAATATAAAAAATTAAAAAAATAAAAGAATTACAAATTAAATAAAAAATAAATATACACGATGAATTATAAAAAACTAATCTTGTATATAATAAAAATTTTAAAAATTAAATTTAAATATAAAATAAGTGGAAAACAACATGATACTAATATACGGATTGCCTATCACCGTCTTTTAAAACGGGATTTAATTTTTTTATTCAAACTCAAAACAGAATTGTATCAATCCAATCCACCTGTACGAATTTAATTTTCATCCATCAAATTAGGTACAATAACAGTGAAGGGTCACGGTGTTGACTTGTAAAAAGACTACATTAAAAACAATTGATATTGTGATTTCTAATTTGTTGATAACATGGTTTTATTTTATTTATAATTCATCACGTAGAAGTCAACATTCTATTATGTATCAAAATAAAAATACTACATCTAAAATCAATTTAAATTTACTGTTAGGATAAAACTAGGTGGTGGGTAGTTGATTGATGAACGAGAAACAGGGACTATCGTGGAGCGCATCACTGTTCTGTGAACTGAGGACAATGTCCACTGAATCGCCAAGTTCTGTTCGTAAAGGTTCCATTTTATTTCCTCAATCAATCAATCAATCTTTTCTCTTCCTTTTTCTGATTTGGGTTTTTCTCTCTGTTGCAGTGGTTGTTCATCTCAGAGCCACCGGTGATGCTCCTATTCTCAAACAATCCAAGTTTAAGGTATTTTACTTTCCACCTTCCTCTTTAATGGGTATCTTTTATTTCTCCAAATTCCTCATCAAAATTGTTAATTGAACCCTCTTTGCATGCTTTCCCCCTTTTTTTTTTGAAAAAAAATGGTTATGCCAGTTATGCTTTCTTTGTTATAAATTCAAGTTTGTGGACGAAGATGGTTCTTAAATCTGAATTGATGGAGGAGATAATCTTGTGCCTGGATTTAGTATGGGTCTCAATGACGTGGCAATGCGAATTTTCATAGTTGGTTAGGTTAAACCAAATTAATCTTTACATGTTAAATTGTAGACAGGCCCTTCTATTTGTGCCTTCGTAAATTTACCAGGACAGAGATGAAGATATGCTGGATAAGTAAATAATGTAGAACTAACTGAAAAATTCAGTGTGGTTAAGGTGAACTGATTACCGGGATAAATCTTATTTATTTTTGTTCTGAGCGTAAGAGTAGTAACTGAATGACGTTATGATTTGGTTTAATTTGAAGATCCCAATTTGTGGTTCTTTTGAGCTTGAGAGGCTTTCAATACCATTTTTTAGGACTGTAGATGATGATTATTCAGTTCAGTGAAGTGAATTGAGACTATTCATAAAACTACTTATTGATTACCTAAAATTAGATGGGTAGAGTTGTGTTCCTGGATCTTGGTTAGCACTTGCTGGAATTGGTTTGCTATGGTGATACAAGGTTTGTTGTCTTAGTTCACAGTAGATGGTTAAGATGTAAACTCGTCTAAGGAAGCATGATAATCATTGTGAGGAAAATACTAGATGTAACTTACTTTGAAGTGTACAAAATAATGTTCTTGTTTCACATTTCTGCGTCTCCATTGTTGTATATAAATATTTTTTACTTGTTCTTTTTCTGCCTCTATTCCTTTCAAATGTATTCTGTTCTTGTTCCCTGTACCCTCTGCATTACGAGTGATATGAAATATTAATCTGGGGAACTATCTCAAATACAAGCTAGCCATTGATGAATTTTTCCCTTTCAGAATTTCACTATATATGCAGTCAGTAATATGATGAACTAGTTGTAGCTGAGTTAAACTATGTCAATTTGCTAACACTACAAACGACAACCAAACTATAAAAAAAAACTTCTTAGGTCTTTTTATATAGTTTCTCCTGCCTTTCTTTCTTCATTTTAAACTGGACTCCCTTCTAGTTTATATGCACGTTACTATTCATGATATTTTCTCTCTAATAGAAATTACACTTCGATTTTTGTGTTGATGGTGGGGAGAGAAGAATACAAACTATTTTTCTGTGTGGTTTTTCTATGCTTGTTGCTGATTGGGATATGTATACACGTCCTTCTCAAATATGAAAAATGCAGGTTTAAGCATCACATTAAACATAGAAAGTTTTAAACTCAAGTCTGAATGTCATTATTTTAGTAATGCTTGTAATGAATTCTACATATATTTTATATGGCAGATAGCAGGAACTGATAAATTCGCGAAAGTGATAGACTTTCTTCGCCGCCAGCTCCACAGGGAGACATTGGTAAACTGTCACTGTGTATTGTATTCTCATCTATTTCTCAAGGTTCTGCATACTCAATTTTTATTTCCTAATTTTGCAGTTTGTGTACGTCAATAGTGCTTTTTCACCAAACCCTGATGAATTGGTAATTGACCTGTTCAATGTAAGAAATCACTCGATCCCTTCTTTTCCACTAATTTTTATATTTTCAATGGGTGTATATCATGCAGATTTCTGATACTTGTGCTACAGTTACTAATATTTATAATATTTGTCTCATGTATATTGTGGAAAAATAGTGGAGGAAAAACTATAGGTTTATGTCTGCCCTGTATTTTTGTGTGATGAAAGTAAATAGATAGTGTTAAAATTTGTTAAGTATTTGTTAGAAGTTGTGTTAATATTTCTGTATCTACCTTTTTGTTTTTGTAAAATGGAACAAAAGGCATTTTCAGCGTTCAGTATGTTTCAACCTTGTAAAAGGGAATGAAAGTAAGGATCATTGTAGAATTCTGATTGTGAAATCCAATATCCATTTTCTTTTCCTATTTCCCAATACGTCCTTATTCTACATGATGAAGAAAGAGGGCAGGTGGTGACATTAAAACTATTTACCGGAATGCATGTCAAACGAAGAGGGTAGAAGAAAATTTTTCAATTGTGTGTGTATTGACATCTTTTTTCTTGTCATGTATATATACGCAAGCGTGTGCTGAAAATTGAAAAAAATAATGCCAAGCATTTCTTTCTTTGTGGGAGTGAATATTGTGCTTTTCTAGGCCATGCCATCCTTTTTCTCCATGAGTACCTTAGCTGTAGCATTCTATTTCACAAGGGTTTAGAAAAAATATTTGAGTAATATGGCAGTAAATATTCTAATCATTATGTAGTTGTTTTGGTATTTCTTTAGATAACTTAACTATACTCTTTATGTATCACATTATGTCATTGAGTTATTTATTTTCTTTCTCTTTTGACCCTCTTTTCTAGAATTTTGGTTTTGATGGCAAACTGGTGGTCAACTACGCTTGCTCCATGGCTTGGGGCTAATCCTGAATGATGGTTGCTGGTTACAACAGTTCCATATTGTGAATACATATGGCTTCCTTTCAGAAAATGGGGACTTGCATATAATCACAGTATACGGTTTCTTTTTATCTAGAAGATCATGAAAGATCAAGTGCACAAAACTAACATGAGACTCTAATTTGGATATTTGATTGAAGTGCTAATCCTTCGTTGTTCATTTTCTATTTGTTATCATGTTCATGTAATTTTATACCTTTATGCATAAGCTGCTATAATCTTGTTTTGATATACTTGTCATCAGTATCTGTAGAAAATAAAAATTAAGTAACTTCTTGGTAAATATTATTCATATTGATGATGGTGTGCTCATAAATTTTGATAATGTTGTGCCTCATTGTGTATAGGCTACATGCAAGCTAGTAATTCATACATGCAATCCAGTCCACTACAGGACATGAATTTGAGTGACAAGCTTTATGAAGTGTCTTTGTTCATGAAGGCCCAGGCCCATTTTGTAATCAATACATTCTGCAGAATTGGAGTCTCCAAGTTCATATATAACACTTTTTTTTAATATATTTAGTTTTACAGTTTATATGTATCCCTGAACTCGAAATTATAACATGTTTGAACCAGCTTTTTATATACTAGAAATTAGTTTCTTCCTAAGTTAAAAGTTAACTTGTATGATTTATACATAAATTAATTTAAATTTATAGAAAATTTATTTTTTATTTTTTACACAAGTTCTTATGGAAAAACATATTAAATTAGGTTTAATCTAATTGTAACTTGTTAAATACTAATTTTTTTCCTCATAACTTCTCTCTTTTAAACATGTATTTATAATCTCAGACTAAGTCTTAGTTTTGAACATTCTTAAATTTTATTTCTCATTTGCAATTTATTTGCATTGAGGGTTTTACTATTGGTGAGGATGTAAAGAGAGGGACTTATAAAACAAGTATTGTATACATTGAAAGGAGACAAAGTTGGTTTAATGAATTGAAGGTAACCGTTGAAGGGAAGCAGATGAAAGTGTAGTAATTCACATGACAACAACAGAAGCTGTTGCGTTTATTGGTTGTTCTTCGGACAAATCTGTGTCTGAGTGTGTGTAGATGACACGAGACGGGTGGTCGTTCCCCATTGTTTGCATGTCCTTCCATAGCAGACCATGACATGATGAATATCTACAACAAAACAAAAACCTTAACTCAAGTTATTTTTTTGTTTGACCTATCTATCTATCTATGTTCTGTTTGAACCATTAGGTCATTTCAAACTTGCTCCTTTCTTCTAAAATTAAATTACCATTAAGCCCCTCACCCTACCATTGCTTTTTCTTTGTGCCTATATACCCCTGCTCTCACTGGTCAAGTCACCCTTTAAATGACCAAAATGTACATGGTAGAGGACAAGTTGAATTTGTTTTGATGGTTCACAGTGAACCTGGACCAATTGCCACCACTGCCCCAATCCCAACCACAGTCTCCATGCAAATGCAAGTAGATGCAGGTTTCCCCTCACGGGTCAGATTCGTCTAAGTGAATTGAATCTTGTATTAAATGATCCATTCAGTTGAAGACAAGCCCTTTTTCATCACAGATAACTATCACACACAATATACGAATACTTTAATCCTTACTTCTCTTGCATCATTATTCATAACGTATTCAAATTGAAATTTTTTTATGTGACTCTATAAATAGTAATGTATTTATAATAAATTATATTTATTAATTACAAGTATTTTCGAAAAATGTTTAACAAATTCTTATCAATTTCTTATTTTAAGGGACACCTTGAAGAAAAGAGAAGGCCTGAGTGAAGAAATATAGAACAGCCATTGGTTTATCAGAGATAAATGTATGAAAAGAGAGGGAAAGAAGAGTAAAAAAAAAAAATCACTCAAAAAGTGAACGGAGATGTACACGTAAATCAGTTATGTTATTCAAAAAATTAGTTTTAAATTTTAAAATAAATTATAGGTAACAAAAATATATTTTTTAATATAATAATAATAAAAATAAATAATAAATAAAATTAATTAATTTTCTACTTATTTATTTTAACTAAACTTGTTTTTACTTAGTCGTGGTATCTTTCTCTTTCATTATTTCCTTATTAAGAGAAAAAAATTATCAACCCTTAACTTATTTTACTATTGTACAAAATATTAATATTACAAAATCAAAAGATAAATTAAAATAATATCAATTTTTATAATTATTTGACACAAAATTATTTTAACATAATTAATAATTTGAAATTTTAGTCTGAAAATATAATAAGATTAAATACTTAAAATAAAACATTTGTTTTTCAATTTTAATATCTAATAGTTTTATTAGGAATACATTTATTAAAAAAAATACATAGTATATAGCAAAATTAATAATATATTAATATAGAGAGAGAATAATAACTATATATCATAATACAGATTTAAATCTTAATTTAGCATCAATTTCTAATAAATTCAACCAAATTGTTATTTAATTATCCACAATTCATTTTTTTATTACTATTAATTTTATTTCAGAAATATTTATAAAATTAAATTATTTGAATAATAATTATATTTAATGATATTTAATTTAAGGAATACTGTTTAATAAAAAATGGTTTATATGGTTAATAAATCAATAAATACATATAATATATAATAAAAAATATTTTTTTGACTTTTTAAAATATTAGTATACTTATAAATAAAATAAAAATATATAAATTAACATTAAAATTTATTTTTATATTATTTTTAACTAATTTTTTATGTAAAATATAAAGATATAATTATAGGATTAGTTATGTGTTTAGTCATAAAATTTAGAGTACGTAATTATATATAATTTTACTTTCATAATTAAAAATATTTTAATACCAAAATTGAAAAAAATGAATGATTTTAGTTAATAAACAAAAAATTCAAAGGGCTAAAATAATTTTTTTAAAACTATGTTCATTGTGTAATTTTAGCGTTTAAAAATCAAAATCGTATTAAATTTAAAATTATTTTCAGTCTTAAATTTCACAATGTTAAAAAATAATAATATTTCTATTTTATGTTAGAGAATGTAGTTCTTATGATCTAATTTTGGTTATGAATAATAAGGTATGATGTAATTAAATTAATTAATTAATAAAAACATTATTTTAATTTAAAATATATTTTTTATATGATCCATTCCCATGACAATATGATTTTGATTTGCATTGAAGCCTTGGGGCAACTTTCATTGTTGATGGATTAAAATTATTCACAGTTCTCTTCCAGCAATGTGATGGTTTAGGGTTTGTCATATTACCATTTCACTAATAATGTGGTCCAATCCACAGATTATAATACAAACTTTTAAATGAAAAATCAAAATAATTAATCCTTATATCAATCAATCAAAAATTTAATACAAATATTGAATTTAATTCATCAAACTAAACTAAAATATAATATGATAAAAAAAATGTGAAAAATAAAGACTCCACAACACACATGCAAGTGTTAATAATAATATTTAATAAAAATAAAATATAATTATTACCAAAACTTTATGTTATCTACCAAGAAAATTAATTTAAACGTTAATCCATAATAATCCCACTGTTTTCGGGAAACCCTAATTCTTCTTTTTCATCGTCAACTCAAATCTCTGCAATTGCTAAACACCTAGTCTACCATCTTGGTCGATGTTTTCAAACGCCCATGAGTTGGCTTCGCGATATGCAGCCTCCTCCTCGGGCGTGTAATCGCTCTCGATGCCAAAGAATTCGCGTGCGAACTCAACAGTCTGGTTCTTGATGGCGTCCGCGATGCCTTTCGAGATCACCTCGAAGAAGCTGTTCATGTTGAGGTAGTTCGCAGCGAGGAGCAGTTCCTTCATCTCGTTGAGACTCAGCTTCTTCACAAAATTCTCATTGAACTCCCTCACCGCCTTATTATTGCAACCCAAAGGGTGACGCCCCGACCAGTACTCGACCATACATTCGACTTCGGCGCTGGTCACGTTGTGCAACGGAATGACGGCGTCGACACCGAGTTCGTCCACGAAGGACTGCACCGTCAACATCTCCTTCACAATTGACGATTTCACCTCCATGGTAATGCCATCGGCGCATTTTAGCTTAATCTTCTCTTCTTCACTAGCGATTGTAAGCTTCTCGAGTTCCTCCGTGGGAAGCTTCTCCATTGATTCATTGGTGGCCTTCAACTTGGGCGTCGTGGATGATTCCGCTTCTTCAGCCATTGCCGTCATGGATGATTCCGCTTCTTCAGCCATTGGTATATACAAAATGGACACAAGAAAGATCTTTTCTTATAGAAATTGAATGGAAAAGAAATTGACAATTTTTCTTTTTGAGGAAGAGCACATTTGAAGGATGAGAAGAAGGGAACACCACCATTTTTCAAGTTAAACTATTTAATTTAGTTATTTAATCTAGTTTAATTTAAAAATTATATATTTATCATTAGTTTTCTCTCTTTCTATCTCTTAATTAAATTAAAGATATTCATCAATGCAGACATTTAATTGTGATGAGAACTTTATATTTAATTAAAAAATATATTTATTATTTCATTTTAAATTAATATTTATGAATTATTTTAAGATAACTTTTTTATTTTCTATTTTAAGAGATTTTAAAGAATAATGTTATTTATATATTTTGTATGAATATACGTTTGCTTGATGAAAAAAAGGTTGGGAGGGTTTTATAAAAAGTGATTATCATTTGTACAAAATTAATCTTTAATAAAGTTGGTAGAGATTTAACTGTTGACAATAATATATACTCATATTAAATATATTAATAAGAGGTAATATGAGTACACATTATTATGTAAACAAGTAATATTTATAAACTTAAAATATAGTTAAATTTAATTATGTAATGAACAAGTATTTATTTTATATTATATTAGTATTTATAAATATATATTTAGTTCTCATTACTTTATATATTCTACTATATTAAATAATATAGTTAAATATTTGATGATAATATTATAATTTATTTTAAACATATATTATTGCATTTTAATATATATAATAAATTACATATATATGTATATTTATTAATATTATAAATTATTTCATATATATTTTTAAAATATATTATAAAAATAAAAAGATATTATATAATATTCGATAATATAATAAATGTTTTAAATTATCTTAAGTATTATATAATTATATTTTATTAGTAGTGTTAATTATAATTTAAATTTATTATATAAATGTGACACGTATTCAGTCCACCGTTGAGATGAGTTGCGTCACAATCCAGTGTTTCGCGGAGTGCGGTGATCTTGCTGCTTTGTCAAATCTTGGTCATTGATGAGGATATTCTAGGATAATCCAGCAGTTACCCTTGACAACAAAAATGCAACTCAGCACAAGGCTCTATCTGATTGCAGCCGTGGCTATTTTGGCATCTCTTCATTTAATTTTAAAATATTATTTTGTGACACTGCTACATGCCGTGGCCACCTCTGCAGAGATCTGAGAAAGAAATGAAAGAGGTGGCACAGAACCCAACACTTTCATTAGAAAACAGACACAGAGCTGAGAATATAAGACGAGAGAGAAGTTTGTCTAGAGTTCTCAAGTCTCAACCCCTTCCCTCCCACCTCAACAATAACAAAAAATAAAACCAAAATCAAAATAATAATAATAATAATATTATTATTATTATTATATATTTTATGTATATATATATATATAGATAAAAACCGAACATACACACTTTAGAAGAGACCCACAAGATATGAATCCCACATGATTATGACTATGATACAGCTTCAAAGGGGGGAAAAAGAAATGGGAAATTTTCGACCTCATCCCAACTTCCCAACCATTACAAACTTTGAAGTTTGAGCTCAAAGTCCAATATTCCAAACTTGCATAGATAGAGAGATACATACATGCTACAAAGGGTTCGGATTTTTGGGAGGAGAGAAAGATCTGTGGGGTGTAAGTTAGTGTAACTCTGTAATAAGGAAGTCTGTGCTCTTTGTGGGGATTCTTTTCTTGAGAAAAGAGGAGGCGGTGTGTTTGTGTGTGAAAAAAAGTGTGTTAATATGAGTAACTGGTTGGGGTTCTCTCTAACTCCGCACTTGAGGATTGACGAAGAATTTGGGAGAGAAAACCAAGAGCGTGGAGGAGGAGGAGGAGGAGGCGGCGGAGGTGGAGGAGGAGGGTACCATCCTCATCCTTCTTCCCATCCTCACTTGTCTGTCATGCCTTTGCGCTCTGATGGCTCTCTGTGTGTTGCTGACTCCTTTAACCACTCTGCTCCTCCTCAAGGTATTGCATGCCATTTATACACCCTTCTAGATTACCTTATTTTGAACGGGTAATCGTCTTTTAATATTTTGAGATTATTTTCAAAAATAAATAGCTGAACTTTCCTGAAACAAACTTTTTATGATTCTCTACCCCCAATGAGTGGTTTTTCGTTATCGAATGGGTAGAGAGTGTTCTGTGTGTTTATTCCCACCCTTTGCATGTTGCCTAAAACGATTTCTTGTGTGCCCTTTCTCTTGATTATTGAATAAAGTTTGATATTTTGCTATGAATCAGTGCTTCCACTGCATGATTTTTCTTATTTATGTGGGTGCTTGTAGAATGGAGATATGACAGTGCAATAGGAGGGGGGAATTCCAATGAAGAAGGTCCAAAGCTTGAGGACTTTTTGGGTTGCTACTCAAACTCCCCCAATAAAGTCTTTTGTCAAGATTCTCAGCATGACCAAAGCCAAAGCCAGAACAATGTTTCCAAAATCAATGTTAATGTGGCACCAAACTTTTGCACCAGTGCAGAGATTGAAACTGGGGATTGCCTCCCAAACCCTTCTTCCTTGCTTCAATCTTTCCATGCATATAATGATAACCCACATGCCCTTATCCCCACCAATGGCATGTACAAGTCCTGGTTGGCACAAAGTCAGTTCTCTGATGTAAAGCCTTCAGTTGAAGCAAATGGGTGTAATTTCCAATCACTGTCCCTGACTATGAGCCCCACTGTGCAAAATGGGGTGGGTGCCATTTCTAGTGTTCAAGTAAGTGAGGACAATAGGAAACGGGCCATTGCAAAATCTCAAGCTAGAGAACCAGTCCCTCGCAAATCTATTGACACTTTTGGGCAGAGAACATCTCAATACCGTGGTGTTACAAGGTAGGACTGATGGCTCTTACTGTTTTTTTTAACTATTACATAGCTTGATATTTGTTTATTTTGATGAATTTCTCTTTTTTCATTTTGGGATTCATGGATCTTGTTAGGCATCGATGGACTGGGAGATATGAGGCCCATTTGTGGGATAACAGTTGCAGAAAGGAAGGGCAAACAAGGAAAGGAAGGCAAGGTGAGAAAAACATGTTTTTTGGTTGTGGTTTTGGCTTTTTGTTGTATTATTTTATTTTACTTTGGTTTATTGTCATTGACCAAGGAAGAGCATTTTCAAGAGCCAAAACAAGTGCTTTAACCTTTTCCATTTTATTCCTTTTTTTTTTTCACTTTCCACTCTTGTTTTGAAAGAGAATATACTAACGGTCTGTTTCATGCACTGGTTGGATTCTTCTCCCTTTTCATGGCTTCTTCAAACCTTCACGCAGTCTACCTTGGTGAGTGACACCCCTTCACACGCATTGGTTGTCTCTCTTTACTCCTTTACCATCTTTGTAAATCTTACCGTTTACTATAACACGGTAACTGGTTGGATACGCTACTATAGATATGAAGCATTGGAAAGTGTGTTTGAGTTCTGAGGATAATTTATCGCTTTTGGCAAATAATTATATCTCTGTATGTATTATTATTAGGTGGTTATGATAAGGAAGAAAAAGCAGCAAGGGCTTATGACTTAGCTGCACTCAAGTATTGGGGTCCAACAACTCACATAAATTTCCCTGTAAGGTTTCTGAAACTTGTACAGTTTTCTCCTTTGCAAAAGTCTTACCTTAGCTAGTCTTGCAACAGTACAAAATAGAAACAAGGGAATTAAAAATTATTGAGAAAAGTCAAATATTTCCTATGTATTTAATTTATGTGGCTTGAACCATTACATAGCAACTGTGATGACTCTACATGTCTACTGCTTCTTAAATGCTCAGTTAAGCACTTATGAGAAGGAACTTGAAGAGATGAAGCACATGACCAGGCAAGAATTTGTCGCCAATTTAAGAAGGTACCATTAAATTTTATGTGATCTTAGTAAATTCTCTCACCCCCCATCCCCCTTACATTCAACATGGAAGGAATTGTCCTTTTTGGTTTCCCTCGGGCAGGAAGAGCAGTGGATTTTCAAGAGGGGCATCTGTGTATAGAGGTGTGACAAGGTATGGACTAAAGTAATGCGCTTTATCATTAATATGAGTAAAGTTTTCCATGAATTATTTTCTGCAATGTTCAGCTTTTGAATTAACGTGCGCAATTATTGGCTAACATTTATCTTTTTCTCCTTGTATCATTTTCAGGCACCATCAACATGGAAGGTGGCAGGCCCGAATAGGAAGGGTTGCAGGAAACAAGGACTTGTATCTTGGTACATTTAGTAAGTTTGTCGACCCTATCTCTCTGTTGCCTTTGTTTTAAGCTTCCGTGTTCCCTTTTTAATAATCATTGCTTACTCCTTTATTCCAGTATGATAATGTAGCATGATTTAATAATGCCTTTTATAATATTACATTACATTGTCACTTTTCATGTGACCATCTTAATCTTTTTCATGCCGTTGGTTATTCTAATTAGAGCCGTCCATGACAATTGTGTAGGCACACAAGAGGAAGCTGCTGAAGCATATGACATAGCAGCAATCAAGTTCAGGGGAACAAGTGCTGTGACCAACTTTGACATAAGTAGGTATGATGTGAAAAGGATCTGCTCAAGCTCCACTCTCATTGCAGGAGATCTTGCACGACGGTCCCCTAAAGAATCAACAGCTCCGGTTGCCACCGATGACATCAATACGAGCAGTTCATCTGTGCCGACTCAGCCACCTCCTATGGCAATAACTGACGGTGAACATTCTGATGAGTTGTCCAACATGATGTGGAATGCCAACAGTGACGAGCAAGCACAGAACGAGAGTGCTAATATCAACAATGTCACTGAATCATCACAGCAGGTTTCACCAAGCAACAACAAGGATGGTTTGAACCCTCAAAGCCCCCCCAAGTGTTCTGTGGGGCTACCCAATGAGTTTGGAGTCAGTGGAGCAGACTATGGACATGGGTACTTCACCCTTGATGGACCAAAATATGATGATGGGAACAATGAAAACGACCACATGAACAGCAACAGGCTTGGAAATTTAGCACTTGTGAATCAAGTTCCCATGTTTGCTTTGTGGAATGAATGAGGGGAAGTTGCGTTGAGATCACAAACATTAGCTTAGGAAAAAAAACTAAGATGATGAGATGGCTAGAATTATTGGATGATTATTGTAGCTTGGTATGGTAACTTGTTTTGTGTTGAAAGAAAGGGGATGTCAGTAGTAGTGATTCCTTGTGTGTTTGTTTGTTGGTAGGTAGGGTACGATACTAACTTGCCAAACATTATCCACTTTGGTTAACGAGAAAAATAGAACAGAATGATGCATAAAATTCAATCATGAGATTCGTACCAAAATCTTGAAATTACTATCCTCCTTGGCTGGTAACTAAATATATTCGTCGAAGATTATTATATCATTTGTTTGTGAAGTTAGCAGCACGGGTACTTTTTCTTTGACTACTACAAGGATATTTTCATGCCTGAATCTTTATAGAAAATTGGTTCACTTTGTCATGCAAATAAAAGATGACAATAAAGTAATGGAGGGTGATGGGTAATGGAAACCGAGACATCCATGTCTTTTGCCATCACGACAAACAAGAAAGACAAAAACGAAGCATTTCCTTACTTGGTATCATCATCACGTTACTTTCAATCTCTTAAGCATTTGCTTAAACAGCCACAAAACAAAAAACAACCAAATCCCTTATGCGGTTTCACATGCACTGTTGTTTCTAAGCGATTTCTTGTCTTAAAGGTAGGATCTTTACATTTTCTTGTATGTTTGTATGGGGTGCATTTGTTGTATGCTTACGTATTACATATATCTAGAGTTAATTAAACTGTGTATTTTTATTTAACTATCAATGTTTGAGAGTGGTTTATTTATAAAAATATATCTAGAGTTGTAAATATGTTAATGGATTGAGAACTAAAGACATTCTTACATTAAGAATTACTAAAATCATGTGCGATTATTTCATATAATAAAAAAATAGGGAAAACAGAAAAAATAGTTTTTATTACACATGCATATGATTTTAAATATCAATGATTAAGTTAATAAAAAGAAAAAAAGCATATATTTTAATTTACTTAACATATATACTTGACGTATACAATAAGGAATTTTCAATGTTTTTTTTTAACGAAGGGTAGTGAAAAATACTTGAATTTAATTTCAAATAGGATTTTGAAGATTTTTTTGAAATTGAAAATACATTGCATAAAATAGTTATTCAAAAGTAATTAATAATTATTTTAATTAAATATATTATACTTATAAAAAAATTCACTTTAACTTAACATTTATATTTATTTATGGATAAATTATTTTCTCATTATAAGTGCTTTTTCATCTTATGTTTTATTACGTTTTTCATACAATATATATTTTTATTAATTTTTTTAACATATTTTAAATTTTTAGCTATTTTAATTAAATTTCATCAGTTAATTAATCTGTGATAAACTACTTCATGACGTTAGACTCTAGAAAACATTATAAATATTGTTGATTAAATATTTTAGTTATCCGTCATTTATGTTTTCAATTACAATTCAATCAATTCGTTTAATTTTATAAATTGTTAATCAGCTATCTATTATATTTTTTTAAAATATAATGTAATTTCTTATAAATATGCAATAAATCAAAATTAATCTAACTAGTTTATTATTATTTAAAAAAAATCAAAAATATATTTTTAAACTTACCCGTAAAAAATATTTTTTATCCTCTTTATTATAAATCAAAATAAAAAGTATATAACGAGTTTGTGTAATGAACAATGAATACATTGTTCACTCTATTATATATAGAAGATATATAAGACATAAGTACCGATAAGACCTAAAATTAAGTAGAAAAAAATAATTAACTTTTTATAAGTTAAAATTAACTCATAGAAATGAATTTATAGAAAATTTCTTAGATATCCTCAGTACTAAACTTTTATTTTTATTTATGAAAACTTAATGTTATTTTTTCTTTGTTTTAAGAAAATGAAGTTCTAAATAATGTAACTAAGCATTCTCTAAACCAAATTAAATACACTCGTCATCAACCCTACAGAATTATTTTCAAAAAGTCTTTAATCAAAATTTATTTTTAAATTTAATTATTTAAAGTTAAGTTGGAAGACACTCATAATTTAAGGATTTTTTTTCCTTTATTTCATTATGGAAATTTTTTTTTTTTGTAAGAAACAGTGGGATATTCTTTGACGAAGTCAAAGAGTGTCACTGAACGAGGACTACGATAAGTATGGTACGGGTGAGCAGTAGAGAATTCCATGCTAAAATACACTGTGGGTAAAGTGCGCTCTTTCTCTCTCTCTCCCAAAAGGTTAGACTCCCTTTGACTGAAGAGAAAGGGAATGAATGAATGAACCAAAAGGAATGGGGTGCTGCCTTAAATTGCGTGCCTCATTTTTTTTTATTCTCCCTTTTATTTTTTTTTATTTTTTATTATTCTTATATTTTTCAACTAAATAAAATAATTATACAATAAAAATACTTCTATTTATGATGTCCATAGAACATGTTTTTAAAGTAATTGGAAGTATTTAAAAATATTAACTAAATCATAAAAATACACTTAAATATTAGTTAGTAATTTTTTATTGAATTCAAAAATTATGCACTAACAAGGTAATACAATTTTATAGTTTATAATATAATTATTTTATATAAGGTTTTGTAAAAAAAAAACTTTAAATTCACTTTTCATCCCTACAAATTTCTGAATACTTAATTTTAATTCTTATATAGTTTTAATTATAAATTTGTCAATCTTTTAAAATTAGAAAAAATATTTTATTATTAATATATCATTTAATTAAAAAATTAACATATATGAAATTTAATTGTCAAATATATCAAATATCTTACATAAATACCATTGACATTGTTATCATTCTTATCATAAAATATTTTTTTTACAACAATTGCATGATATATTAATACTTAATTAAAATCTCATATATATATATATATATAGAGAGAGAGAGAGAGAATCGAATTTATAATTAAACTTTTTATATACAAATAAAAATTATAATTACATGTTTGTGAAATTATAGGAATTAAACCTAAAAAAATCCTAAATAATGGACTTTCTAATAGCTTTTTGTACGATATCGATATCACGTGACTAATATGCTTTTGCTAATTCAGCTGATTTTGACCTCCCATCATCATCATTATTATTATTATATTATTATTATTATTATTATTATTATTACATGCTTAGTTTAAAAATAAATCTGCAAGAAAACCTTTTTTAATAATATAGTTTTTATTAAACAAATAATTAATTCTCTTATTTGAGAGGAAATCTATTTATCATTAGAAAGAGTTAAACTATTTTGGAAGAAAGTGATTGAATGCAAGAACAAAGTCCATAAGTTCATTAAAGAACGGAAATGTTAAACCATTTTTGTGAAGTGCTAAACGTTACAGTTGAAAGATGGTTTGATTTGTTAAATATAGGTAGGTAGGCTTGTTTCTTTGTTTGTGGGAAAGAATTGGGAAAAGGGGACAAAAAATTTATCACTGCAACAAGTTGTACGGATTGGGGGGGCCCTAGGGGGGGCTTGCTGCAAAGAGAAAATTTAGTGAGAGATTCTGCGCAGAAGAGAAAATATGCATAAGGTGGCAGAGAGGGCCATGAGACGCAAAAAGACACAACACGTTCAGGACAAGATGCTTAAATATCCAGAGACATTTCTCCATCATTACCACCCTATTTCCAACCTGTTCACTCTCTACAGTAACTCTGATGTGATGCAATCTCCAAATCCAACAGATACACTCTAACTCATATCGAAAAATGCTTCTTGCAGCTTATACTTTTGCATTCCAACACCACAATCATACTATTTAAGCATATATTTTACATATATGACATCTAGGCTAATTATGTCAAACACACAATAACACATGTTTACAAAGTAAAGCAAACTTTGCTGTAGCTTGTAGATAATATATACACATAACACATTGTTACTATAAATGTGTTAAAATAAATAACAAGTGTGCAAGGTGGGTTATATTTTAAAAGTTTTACGTTTGTAAGCAAGCAAGCTACATGTTATTTATGTTATGCTACTATTGGCTAGGTAGATGGTACTGTTGCTGGTGCTATATGCATATGGGTTTTAACTAGTTTTTAGGGCTTTGTGTAGGGAAGAATAGGATAAGAGCTGAGTTCAGAGGTTGCATGGCTTGGATGCATGCTGGCGTGACAGTTTGAGCATTTTTCCATCTATAGGTACTTCTCTGTGTGGCTTTAATTTGAAGGCTGTGAGTTGTTATGGATGGAATAGACAGGTCATTCTCTATAGACTGCAAACAACAGCCTAGGATGCGTCCTGCATTAACATTTGCATTTTCCACTACCCTTCAAAATACTTTGACTTCCACTTCTACACTTTTGCATTTTCATCTAACCAACCCTATTTCATTTCATTCATTTCATATCCAACCCTGTCAAAAGGGTTGCAGGAGTTTCTTCATAGGATGCTGCTTAGATCTAGTCAACTCCATCTTCCAAATGTAAAACTGTTTTGTAATATGCTCTACCCTGGTTCTGTGGAAAATACATACTTACATTGTAATTCTATATATTATGATTGAATGATTTTTAATAGAAAAAGGAAAGTGATCCGATTTGGATGGTATTGCATAAACTTTAATGTATGCGTACTGGTTTGTACAAGTGGGTATCTAAAAAACCCTATGGTATTTATGGGGATAGTTGATATGGAGAGTGGTAGAGAGGAAAACAAAAAAGTGGTGGTTATAATTATGTTGAAGTACCTAAATTAAGACATTAATGATGTTCATAATGATAGATGTCACAATTGAATTCCGAAACGGTGATATGGTATGGTGGCATAGAGATATAGGGACATCCCCATTCCTCCAAATGGCCACCTGGGGTACCCTGTAGCAAGCAGCTGAAGTTTAACCACTGTGAGAAATTTAGCCTCAATTTCCAATGCTTTGGCACGTAATGCACATACATAGCTAGATAGATACATGGATGGACACATACCCTTTCTTTCTTCACTTCAGTGTCCTCCAACTCTAAACTTCCGCACTTTCTCATCATCCTTTTCCTTTTTCTTTAGGCCAAAATATCATGGAAATGTGGTAAAGCAAAAACGATGGGACCAGGTTGCTCTTAACAATGACCCTCCCCTTTTCTCCACAATGGGACGAACCTCCCTTTGCTTTTCCTTTTCGCCCATCATGCATTCACCACCCTCTTTCTCTCTCTCCCTTTACCTTCATTCATTTCCCACCCTCCCTCTTCTGTCTCAACAATTCCAACATTCCACCTTCTGTCCCTGCATCCCTCTGCAAATTACTACACTGCCATTACAATCTCTTAGAAAGATGTATGTAACTATTCAAATAACATAAAGGACTTATTTTTATATATTTAGTAAGCCAACCACGAAGGCTGAACAGATAATAGGTTAAGTAGGGTTAAAACCTCAGATTTGGAACCCATCATGTATACAAAGTAGTGAGTTATGAAGGTGGGGTATAGACAATGGCATAGGCATGGGAGGAAGGAAGGAGCAAAAAGACAATTGTTAGCTGACACTTTTGGGACGGTTCTGAAAAAAGAGACTGCGTTCCTGCGCTGCGGCTCGAGTTTGGAGACATCCATCCCCAACATCCTTATTTCCTCCACTTCACTCTCTTTCCAATTTTCATTCCTCTTCTAACAACTAACACCATTATTAATATTAATGTTGCGTTTCGTGGAAGACATCAAAATCATTTATAAGCCCTTGTTTCTAGCTCATTTTCTCTTTTGATGTACTGCAATTTTATTATTTTTAAGTCTTGGAAACAAGATTATCCCAAGAGAGAAAGTGAGCTTGTGTGTGAAAGTCGTAAAACTAAAATTTATGCAATTCTTTCAATTCATTATATATATATATAGTTGTTCATCTATCTCGTTATTATTTTCTCAAAGTCTCAATCTTTTTTTCTAATGTATTCTCTTTCAGACTTCATTAAATTGACCATTTTACTTAATTTTCAGGGGAATTATTATAGTATCCTCTACTTACTAGGTAAAGAGAGTGTTTTTAAATGTGATTATAGTGTTTTTAGGATCAAACTTATAGTAGACTATATATAATTAGTCATATACTTGTAACCAACTTGTTTAACTATGTTCTAGATATTTATTATTGATAAAAATCACAATAAAAGTGTTCACAATTTATCTAAAATATATTTTTTAATTGATTTTTGTATTGCTAAAAACATATTTAATTGTAGTTTAACTTTAATTGAGTGTGGTTTTTGAGTTCTGTATAAATCTTTGTAATTAGATTATGGACATAAGGAAAAAAAAAAAGGAAAAGGAAATTATAATATTTTATAGGAAAATGAATTTACTTGTAATGTTGGTATTGGGCCGGAATAATTAACAAATGAATACGCAAAATTGGGCTCATAAAGATCTTTGGGGGTCCAGTCCAGTTAAAAGCAACACTTCAGATTGTTCTTTTCAGTCACATCAACATTCTCTGCAGTATATTTTTTATCCTTAGCCATGGATGCATGCATGTTTTTACTTACATAGAATAAAGAAAATATTGTATTTCTTAAAAGTTTGAACAATTCATCAATGTGCTCTGTCCAAAACTAGCTTCATTTATAAAATAGTATTTTTGGGTAAATTCTTTAATCTTTAATAAATAGTTCTACTTTTAAAATATTAACTGGATGAAACATTTAATGTCCAAAATAAAATATTTAACCGCGAATTACACCATGGCACATTATTCTCTTGCCACATTTGATATCTCTCATGATAACTTTTTTTATTCCTTCTATTTTACATACTCATGAATCCAACTAATATGTTTCTGTTCTATAATCTATTACAGCGGAAACATGTTTCTGTTTGTTTCTGTTCTTATTAACAACAAATAATAAGGAACATGTTCCTGTTAGGCATTAAGATTTCATAGGAGGGTAATTTCGTAAAAAGACTAAACTAAAGTAAAGTCTTGTACTTAACAGTATCATGGGGTGACATTAAGAAAGCACAAAAGTTACAACAACTTTTTAATTCCTTTTAAGTTTGCAAATTACATGCTTCCTTTTGCAGGTCGAATTAATGATTTGTTTGACAAATATTAATGTAGTACAAATACACGAAACATTCTTTACCAAACACAACAAAATAATGCAATTTGATAAAAGTAAGATTGGAATGAAAAAAGAAAAGAAGAAGAAGAAAAAAGGACATGAATGCTGGCATTTTTGTTTAATAATGAAGCCAATCCCAGTTGGGGGCACGTGACCCCACAAATGGATCTAAACTTTGATGGGGTTATACGAAGGGATATGATATAATGGACCCAAGCCTAGGGTAGGAGGAGAAGCCCCTCCACATCAGACCCTCCCACCCATGACTATTATACCTAAAAGGGTCCCACATAATCAAACAGTGCCCTATGATATAGGGCCCCACCCTTTGTGACACGTCATGTCACAATCTCTCTCTAACTTCCTCTGTCTTCGTGAGTCATGACAGGTCCAAAGATTCCATGTTGCAACCTCATTGCTCGCCTAAATTAGGCCAACCGTTGAACCCCGCGTATACTCTCTCTCTCTCTCTCTCTCTTCTCAACTGCATTCCTCCTTCACATCTCTGAGATGGTGGGAGAGAGACCCTAGAGAAATTTGATCCACCTCCTTCTCTGGGTCTGATCCCTATTCTCTCCCCAGATTCACCCACCCTTTTCTTTCAATTTTTCAAAACTGAACGCATTTTTTCCTTGTTAATTTCTGGGGGGCCCGAACCGCAAAAACCCTAGAGAGCGCCGATTTGGGGATACGTTTACACCTCCGACGAAGAACTAGAAAGCGAAAATTTTGCGCCCGATCAAGTTCACTTGGAAGGTTCTAGATTCAGAGGGGTCGCTTGATTTCATCGGATAATCCCTTACGCGAAAGGGGGTAGATGCGGACAAATACCCCCTGAAAACTAGAAGCCCTAATCGAGATTCGTATCGTTCTTCAAAATCCATGGGTTCAACGTTCTCGCCCTCTCGTTTCTTGATTTTCAGTATTTCCATTAGCTTTTACGCGTTTATTGTCCAGTCCCAAACAGAAAATGGGAAGAATGGAGCCGAATCAGCATCACCGGCATTTATGGTGTCGAGTCCCCCACCGCCGCCGCCTCCTCCACCACCGCCACCTCCTCCACCGTCTACTCCGCCGCCACCATCTCATCATGAGACACTTTCAGCTGCTTCACCGCCGGGATCGCCGCTTTCCCTTCCTGACAATATCAGAGCGTCACCGCCGTTCCGTCACCCTGGACGCCACCGCCGCCACCGCGTGCGCGCGCCGCCTCCGCCGCCCAAGATGAATGCCGGGAAAAAGGTTGGACTTTTGTTTGCGGGCATTGCGGCAATCATGCAAGTTGCAATGTTTGGGTTCTTGATGATTAAGAGAAGGCAACTTATGAACAGCGATGACGACAGATACGAGAATTGTTCTTGAAAGAGATTTTCCTCTGTTTTCTTATAAATTCATTTTTTTTTTATAATTTTATGGGTTGAAATTCTTTGCTGAACGCGTAATGGTTGGGGGGGGAGGGGAATGTTGGTTGGATTCTATAGAATCTGATGGAAGGAACATGAAAAAGGCAAGCACGGAAAGACACCACGGATTTTAGAAATCATTGGAACATGAATTGTGTGCAATTGATGCCATCATTTCGGCCCTTGGCGTTACTGTGTATATTGGTACTGCTAGTTCACGTTTCGTGCTGTGTTGCCCCTTTTCCTTTAGTTCCATTACATTGGCTTTATAATGGGAACAAAAAGTAGCCCTCATGTACTTTTTTTTTACTAATTTGATTTTTTTTCTAACATGTTCAGTGTACAATGATGTTAGGAATCTTAAAAGGATTAACAATGACACAATCTTATATTCTTGGGTTCTTCTCCTCCAAGTAGTGTTTGATTGTTGGATGTTCTTAAATTCTTATTGCCTTCTGTCCAGAGTTCTCTAGTAGTACAGTAGAGCTGTTGTGATTTGTCATTGTAGTGTCAAATAGAAATATAGAATATTTTTTCTAATGTTTTGCACACCCTAAAACGGTCACCCTTTTTCTTCTTTTTGTTGATAGAGATGATGTTCTGCTTTGCCATCTTTAATGGAGACATTATAGCATGTTCAGGTTTCACATCTTGAATGTGATTTTAAGAAGCTAATAATTGTAGCTTCTACATTCTAAACATGATTTCTTACTTAACGTACTTTTAAACTTGCTTTGAATTGAACCTTAATTTGGTGGAAACCTCCCAAATGTAGTATTATGTCTCGAAGAGGTTAACAGTATGATTCTAGAATTGTGCCTTTGAAGACTGCCATTTATAGTGATAACCTGTCTAGGCAATGTACAGAATGGTGCTTAACTAACTAGGGATAACCTCTGTCCAGACATTATACAGAATGTTGCTCTTAGATGCCACATATCAAGCAAGTTTATAAACTCGCTAGTTAATCATTTATAGGATAGTTGATACAGAAACTTGTGACATTGTTTTATTACCTACTATAGTTGGTAGGAAAAGGATTAGTGGTTGGTTGCTGTTTTGAAGAGTTTTATAGAAAGAGGACTAATTAATGATTTAGATTGGTGCTATCATTTACTAAATCTTCTATATTCTTAGAACCAGTTGCCAGTATTCTGTTTATTTGATTTTTCTCTGCGTTCCTGACAGGTCTTAATAAATGAATCACATTAAGGGATTTAGAAGTTGGTAAACTGTATATGACATCTAATAGCAACATTCTGTATATTGTCTAGTCAAGTTATCCTTAATTAAGTCGTCAGACATAATAGGGTGGTGAGTGTTGAAGATGGCACATTAAAAATGTCCGAGTGTTGTCATTGTCACAGAACGTTGATCCTCAATAAATTTGCAAATCCCGGTTCACCCTCGGATTTGTTCAACTTTTGTAAGAATGCTCTTAATTATTTTTTATTGCAGAAATATTGATTATACTGATAATTGGTCTGGGTGCACATGGTTATGCATGATTTGATGAAGTCAAGAACACTTCATAAAACAGAACTAAAACAGAAGAGTTAAGTCATCTCCATTTACATAACATTAAGAGGATCCAAACTATTCAGCGACTGAGAATTATGCCATGCTGGATTTACCTCGTGAGAGTGATCTCGTACTATGATCCAAACGCTTTGTTTTTATTTTCCAAAATGTGTAGTCAAATAAGTCTAACTGGAGTGTCAAACTTATTTCTAATTATCTGGTTAACTAGTTAGTATGTTTGGAAATTCATTGAAAAAAAAAAAGAAAAAATGTTGAGATGTGTAATTATAAGTCAGTTTCTGAAAACCAAATCTGAAACGTAAAAGAATATTGACCATGTAGATGTTATTCTTTGCCAACTAGATCAATAATCAGCAGGAAATGCAATATGAAAAAGAAGCATATTTTAATTTTGTTTTCTGAGATTTATTTGTTATGGTGGGTGTTATGATAGTTAGGTTTAGAGTTTGTTGTTGACGGAACATAAATTGAGTTGGTGGATTGGTATATAATTCCTATTATTATGGTTCAACTTGGTAACCATATTTATGACATTAATGCACTTACAAAATTAGAAAAAGTTGGAAGGGTTTTCAACGTTCCGGAATAAATTCTTGGCTAGTTGTTGGGGTCACCTACGCAAAAAAACCTACCAATACAACAATGCGTTACTTAATCGTGATTTTCTCTACGATTTCAGAAATGTGAAGTGTCACATATATTATTTAAAAAATGTGATTTTTTTTTAAATTCACTTTGATTTTGATGATTTATCATAATCATATACATCATATAATTATAAGTAAGATGAATCCAAAACAATAATTTCAAATATTTACTATATATAATCAAATATATTTAATAAAAGACAGAAAAATATTTGTGAATTCAAAAAAATGGTTTAATGTCATATATAAATTTTAGCGATATTTTATTAACACATATTATAATAATTAAATAATTTTCTATAAATATTTAAAAAAATATCAGGTGTAACTTTTAACTTCAAATATAACTTTGGTTAACTTGAACCTAACTTCCAAACTTAATTTTAATGCTTATTCTTGATCCCAGGTTATTATCAAGAGTTTTATTATCATTTCTGAACGTATATTTTCAACATACACATATTACATCAGAAAACTTTATATAACAACGCATGTGTTTGCATTAATTGCTAATAAATCTTTTAAGTGTTACTTTAATGTATTTTATTATATATATATAAAAGAGATTTATTTCTTGAATTTTTGTTCTGAATTTTACTTTGATAGATATTTTTTAATATGATAATTATTATATAACTAACTTTTTAAATTTATATTAATTTTTATTATTGTAAAAAAGTGATCCATTAATATAATATCTTTATTCGAATGCACAATTTATCATTTTTCTTCGACACTCCATATTACTTCTGCAGGTTTGATTATTGTTTACAAACTTCTTCTTTATGAATATTTATCATAGATAGATATAAAAACATAAAGAATTTATTGTTTTAATAAGGTAAAATTAGTTTATGAATAAATAAAAAAATAAAAAATTAGAAAAATTACACAAGAAAAATTTAAAAATTAATTTATATATGAGTTATTTTTAACTAATAAAAAATTAATTTTAAGGTTTATCTCTTCGAAATATTAATTGAAAAATTCTTTTAAATAGAACTTTTTTCCATTAATTTTTTTTATTATATTCATGTTGATACTGACACACTTATAATAATTCATAAACTATTTTTATGATATTATATTTATGGTTATGTTTTTCTATCTTGTTTGTGATATTTTAATGTATACTTTTTTTTTTTCAATAACGTATCCAATTGGACTCCAATGTCACAAAACTCAAAGCCCAAACCCAAGAATCAGTAAGAAGACAACAACTCCAGATTTTAGTATAATCATGTGACTAACTCTCTTAGACTTCAAACCAAACACTTTGAATATAATCAGTTTCAATCCATTTTTTCAATCATAATATTTGAAAATGAAATTTCATTTTAAATATTCAAATTTAATTTTACTCATAAGAAGAATAGGGCACCAATTTCTCTAGTCTCTGTTTACCAGTTTTTTTTTTAAATAAATGAAAAAGTAACCCATTATTGTTATGGCACACTAGAAATATAAAGTGTTGTTCACTTTTTTCTTTTTGACCAAATATACATTTAATATTGTTTCTTTTTTTAAACCACTATTGCAATGGATTTGTGACACTCTCTCAATAGAGGTACCTAACCTAATTATAGATATTATAGCCTTTTATGTGTATGATAAATAAAATAATCGATGCACATGTTGGCTTACATGTGTTGACAACTTTGTAATATTTTCAAAATAAATTGACTCAAATAAAATAATCATGTTAAGTGTCAAAATTAAATAACTTTAATTTCAAAATGAAAACTTCTAAACTCATTTGTAAAATATCATTCTTAATTAACATGCCATTTTTTTAGTATAATGGGTTTGATACTTTAAACTTTAAATTTAATATTTGTGAATAGAAAAAATATATAATTAAAAGAAAAGACATATCATAAAAATTAGTTATTAATACATTAATATCATTGTAAAAAAATCCAATTGTTTCTAATAGTAAAAATATAATTTCATTAAAAAAAACTATATTTTGTATAATTTTTAAATCGATGTTTACCCCTCTCATGTTTTGATTAAATAAAACTCACTTCTCTCATGGTCATAAATTCGATTTTTTTTTTTGAATTAGATATTTACAACATATCAACCATTTTTCTTTATGAATGTTATTTCATATACTACTCTCATAATCAGTTAAAAAAAATTCTCAACCCTCGCAAAATACCATATTTTGATTTGTATTTGTATGAAGAAAGTTGTAATAAATGAAACAAAACAAAAACAAGGGAATATGTTGTTTCCTCTCTTTGTATGAAATTCTTAAAGGTTATCAAAGTGATTGATTTGAGCTTTCACGTTTGAAAAGCACTTGTTGCTTTAAAAATAACGTACATATTAGAATGCTCTTTTGAGGGGACTTTAGCACCAACATAACATGCCACGCATTCATCATTTGCTCTCTTAATTCCACCCCATGCTTTCTTCTCTTTCAATCTTTTCACTTATAATTTCTCTTTATCCAACCATTTTCATGCCAATGTTTGTGTTTCTGTGGTTTCTTCGGGTACAAATAATGGTATAAAGTAACAATTCCACACAGAACATAGTACACATAATATATATATATTATTTTTGCACATTACTTATTTATATTTACTTTTTTCTCTTGTCCTTTTTTGTACCCTCAAATCTACCCTAAGATGGAATAAACACTTCACACTGTGCTCAACTAAAGTCATTTCAAATATTAATAAATTACTTATTTTTTATTCTTATTAATTAAAGGTTATTTACATTATTTTTAGTTATTTGAGAACTTACCAATCATTTTTTTCTTATTTTTCAGGAAAGTTTTAAATTACATTATATTAATTTTGAGAAAATATTTAATATGATTATTATGCCATTATTTATGAATCTAAATATAATCGAGTGAAATGGATTGTAACATTTTCTTTATAGAGTTTACCTTCCTTTTAAGGATGTAACGGGTAAACCTTAAAATGTATGATAAAGGGAAATTTCAGTTTATGCATTATATAAGCAAAAAAATTATTTTACATGATTGAAATTTTTTAATAAAAAAATATCATTGAATATTAATGATATTTTAGATATGCATAAATGATTAATTAATATAATATTACTTTGAAAACTAACAGTGTTTAAAGAGAAAAAAATAAAACGGAATAAATTGAAAATGAAAAAGTTTAAAACATCAACTATAGAGATAAAAATAAGAAAGGATAACGTAACAGTTGAGAGATGGTTATTTTGGTTAAATTAAATATCTCACAAATTCTAAAATTAATAAATGAAATAGTTTTAATAATGGTATGTTTGGATAGGCATAAATGGATCTGAAATTCCTCTCTGGTTCTGCTTTGACACGAATGTTCTGGTATTGAATGGAAAAACAAAAACGTTGTGTATGAATTCAAAATTGAATTGAATGACAGAAACTCAATATTTACAGTTTCGAAGACATTGGATTGGATTAGTTGATTTTGGGTTTGAAAACTCTCGCTGGCATGCCTTCAATTATTGATTCACCTAACAAATCAGACGACCATTTTGACAAAATCATTTTCCCTTGGAATATATCCCAAATGAAATAAAGTTGGGGCAGGAGAGAACTGTAATTTGGAAATAAGTTAAGACCCCTATGGGAAGGGAATAATATGTAGTACAATTGGCACATAGTACTCTTTTGTAGTTTTCCTGTGACTTACTTTTCCTTCTTTAAGAACTTTGAACAACTCCAACATTGCAATTGCAAGCACTTTTATTTTACATCCTACATTGTGTTAGAGCATTTAACTTGATTTTAGGTTTGGTTATGAATAATGGTTGAGGTTAGAATGTCAGATTGATGAAACTAAGATTCAATGAAAGAAATGATGAAAAGTATGAAAGCCTGATATAAATATGCAGTATCAATGGCCTAGTCCATGAGCTGAGTTAGAGAGAATTTGGTTTTTGTTGTTGTTGGAAAGTGTCCCTCCCTACTAATCTTATTAGTGGTGGTGAGATATGCAAATATTCATTGCACATGTTCCCTACTACTGGGTCCATGCACATAACAAGGTTCAGAAGAAACACAAACATCAGAGCTTATTTGAATTGTCCTTGCTACCACCCATTATAAAGCAGACTGCAGAGCAACTTAATATGCTTTCCAGTCAAACAACATAGTGTGCAAATCTGAGACATGTTTTTTTTTTTTTAACTTTTCTTCAAGGGGAAGAAAGAAGCATATATTATTAATATCTAGCAAAGCAAAGACACAAATCCTAATGTGGTCCCCCACTTAACACAATAACATCACACCTTTTGTAAAAGAAAATCACCCCAGCCACAAAAAACTGATCTTTATCAATGAGTCTCTCTCTCTCTCTTGGCCGTATCCACCAGCTCATATCAATTGAAAAAACATCATTCATCTGCCAAGGATAAAGGATACTACATAAGTACAAATAATTTTATAGGTAAGCATGAAATGGTATATTAAAAAGAGTATGATAATGAGAGTAGGGAAGCAGCAGGATCATTATTACCGGCTGGGATTCTGGAGTTGGAAGCAAGATCTAGCCAGGAATCTGTGTTCTTTGGTGGCCACTCCCCAAAGAAACGGTGAAGGGGTCTCTGGCTTGTTGTCTCAGCTTCTTTCTCTTTGCTTGGTCTTGTTGATTTAAAGTCAGTACCCAAAACAAAGCAGTGTTGTTGCTCTTGCTGTCTTGGGTTGGTGGCATCATTGATGTTTTGAAAGTTGGAGTTTGAATAGGACTTGTAGGAGCTCATTGATAGTTGTTGATACGAGTCAGTATAGCTCCTAGCTGATCCCGAAGCTTCTGGGAAGAAAGCTCTCTCATCCACATCTTCCCTTATTCCATGAACATGCCTGTTTTCAATAATCATCAAGTAGATTACATCATAACAATCAACAACAACAATAAATTTTATCCCATAGATGAGATCGGCTACATGAATCAGCCATCTATCCACTCATTTAAAGATCAAAATAACAAGATACAAAAACTAAGTAGTCTTTCTTTAAAAACATACCTATAATCCTTTTCATCGTGAGAATAAGACCCAGAGTCCATGAATAGCTGGTGGGTAGTGGCATCTTGAGGTGGAAAATCAGAATCTGGGGGTCTAGAGGAGGTTGATTGGGCGTAGAAGAAAGGATTGAGAGAAGGGTTTTGGTAGGATTGGGAAAAGGGTTGGGACTCACAGGGCATAGAAGATGGCAAAGGAGAGAAAGGGAAGGAGGGTGAGGTTATGGTGGGGTTGGTCAAGGAAAGGTTTCTGCTATAAGATGGGATTGTTTGGGAGGTGTTTGTGGCGGTGCTTGTTGCTGAAGAAACTTCCACAGGCTTTCTTGAACGGTTTCTGCCTCTGTGCATGTGTCTTTCACAGTACTTGGAGTCTGGATATGCTTCCTTTGAACATCTCCATTTCTTGCCATCTGTTCTTCTGCACCTTCCTGGCTCTGGGTCTACTTTTCTGCCAAATCCCATTTCAAAACATCCCCACCCAACTGCAGCCAGAGTTATGACAACAAACCAGGCTCTAAATTTTATTTGTCCCTCATAAAAAGTAGACATATAATAATAACCACTAGTGTATTATTTTTTTAAAAAAGAAATTATCCATGGGCTTTAAACGATAAGCAAAACTGCAAAAGACTTACTTGGATGGTGTGGAAAGAGTCTTGAAGAAATTGAAGAGTCTAGACTTCTTTTAATAGAGTAGATGAGATCTGGTGGGATAGGTGTTCCTGTGACCATGTATTTGAAAACAAGAGCTTGTTGCTCAAGTTCTTGCCACTGAGTTGGTGTGAAAGGAGACCTATTTCTTGCACTTGCACTTGCACTTGCACTCATCATTCTTAGACAAATAGAAGGGAGAGTGTGTGTTTATCTGAATAGTGGTGAAGTGAAGAAGAGGAAGATATAGGATTTGAAAGAATGAAGTAAAGAGTTTAATTTTCTGTAGGTGGGGTGATAGTAATTTTTTTGTTGGGAGGGGGGGTAGGGGCTGAAGGGTAGCAGATTCTTCTCCTGTGCATGGATAATACTAATGGCTCTGATAGTCTGATGATGCTTCTGGCTTTCTGCCACCTCCTCTCTATTTCTCTAATGTGCTGGATGGGTGAGTGAGTGAGTCTGCTCTTATAATGACTGCACCTCTGTTGCTTCTGTTTTTTTCTCTGCAGCTGCCTTTGTCTCTGACATCTTTACAGAAATCCATAAACAAATGTACAAAGGAAAGAAGAAAAATTAAATTCAAATGCATGTTAGTCCATGCACCTTTGGTTTTGCTGTCTCCACATCATCACTCATGGAAAACAGTGCCATCCATCCGATTATGTGAAGTGTAAGCTGCCGAGCAATAGTTGCTGTGCCTATATCAATCTCTTGTTTTGCAATCCGAGGGAGGTCATGGCATGGTAACTTTTTGAATAAGAGAAAGTCTCGTACGTGTCGTTTTTAATCTTTTTTGGCTTAACCATGCGTGGCGTTATCTCATTGATAGATTTGGAGGCCAAGGCTAGAGCTGAATCCTGCTTTTTTTGGCCACGGATTGATGCTTTCTCCTTTTTCACATGTTCTCCCACCCCCCAAACCCAAGCATCTCACTTTTCATCACTCCATTTTGGGTTACATTACAGTCAATTTCCCCTCTAAAACCCTTTACTTCTTTCCTCCTTAATCATTTCCATAACCCCCACCATCACCAAACTTTATGTTAATTAAAAAAAACACAAAACTGCAATACACTTTTTTCATGTTTGCCTGTCTAATAAGAATTAGAGCCTAGATACACCTCCAACAATGTGTTTGAGGATGAGAAACTCAATCACAGCAGCAACATCATAGAAAACTGAATCAATTCTGTATTACTTGTCTTCAATAAGAAAAATTTCAACTAAACCAAACACACTGTAATTGTGGTTGAAAAACAGCAGTAAAAACACTAAGAACTGTTTGTGGAATTAAAAATTGTCATGAAAGTGTGAAGTTTAAAAACTTCACACTCCCAACTTTGTGGTAACTACCAAGTGAAAGTATGAGATACATGACAAATTTCCAATCTCAAAAAACATGAGGATGGCAGGAAGGGAAAGGATGAAAGAACTTTTTTTTACTTTATGATATTTTGTTTTGTGGTGTTGGTATTGAAAAATATATTAACTTTTTGAAGTTAACTGATGCCGGTTGGGACAGTGCAAGTAAAAGACTATCGGGTAGAAGGAGGTTCGGAGTTGTTTGCTTGCAATTGAAAGCACTTGTCTTTCTCTCTCTCTGCCTAGCGCGTTGGCACTTAGGAGGTGTCAGGAAAGTGCACTCTGAGGTTAAAACTGTTCACACTCTGTTGCTCTGCCCCAAAACACATGCTCCCCCCTCCTTTATTTTCACACACCTAACTGACCCTTTCATTCATTAACCCAAAAATTTCCTCAATTACATTTCTATTCAGCCCTCCTCTTTCCATTTTTGTGATTTCTGGGCTGTTTCCTGCCTGACTTGGTGCAGCCTTCAAAATATCACCTGGGATGGGAGCCTCTTTCCCTTTGACTGGATGGAATCATATCAGACTATACTACCCTATGCTATGCATTTCATCTTCACTTCCATAATTTTCTTTGCTTACCATCATGCATTGCATGTATTATGTATCAACCACTTCTGGATCTTCCAACACAACTCTCATTGTTCATCATTATCTCCATAACTCCTTCCTGCTCTTTTCTTTACCTACCTCAGATCTCAATCACAAAGTTTGCATCACAAAAACAATTGCACAATGTTCATTTCTGTTTTCAAAATAAACTATTAGATGACAGATACATTCTATCACATTCTAAAACTCTAAGGGTCGTGGCTAAAATCAATTTAAACTAAAATTTGAACACTTTAAATTGAATTTGCTTTTAAACTGTAAACATGTTTATGTTTTTTTTAGCAGAATGATATGTTGTGTTTACAGCCACAATTGATGTGGCAACATCAAATTTTTGTGTGATCATTGCATCACAGCTGCAATAGTTGCATTATTTTCACAATTTCAGAGATGGAGACATCACCATAATTTAATAATGTTGTATCAATAATGGGTTCTTTTCAATGATAAAAGAAACTATATAAACTTGTAGCACATCCTTTGGAGGTCAATCAAGTTCTTTTCTAACCGCCATTTGAGGAAAGAAAATTTATCTTCTATCCTTTGACCTTATCTCATAAGGTGCGAAATTTTAGATTTGGCTATGAAATTTATCTTAAAATCCAATGTATAAAACAAACAATTCAAATCCATTTTAACCACAGGAAATTCGACACGTGCCATAAATTGAACATGCAGAGTAATAATTGCAAAAAAATTCTTTATCAATGTTAATAAAAAAGGGGAAAAAATTATGTTGTACAATTTGCAGTTGTTCTCATTCCCCTGTATTTTTCCCTTCAAACTCTATCTTTATTCCATTCGGTATTAGTCATCTAACTTGGAACTTTTAATAAATATTTGACTCTAGAAAAAAATGACATGTCTATTTTCAAGGTCTTAACTTCTGGATTCTTGTTTGCACCTACCAATGCATGTTTCTTATTATTTTACCCTCACCCATAGGTAAAAAAAAATTATTTACTTTACATGTTACTATCTATTGAACTATTTAAATTTAGTTTAATTTTTCCAAGAAATATGTACTAGTTACATGTTTTGTTTTTTGTTCCCCATCCTTAGCCACAAGAAGATTTTAGAGAATAGATTTCACATTGAGTGGTTTGAATATAAGAATCCAAGAGTGACCCACTCCTTAGTCTTAGTTGCTCTTGCCTCTTTGTTTACATCTATGGATCTTATCATCATTACAGGCCTCATAAGAGGAAAATGTTTCCTCTTCTCAACACAACTTTTCTTTCTCATCACTATTTCTTCTCTCCCATGCAATGTTCCTCTTTAACTTCTTGATTTTAAAGTTGAATCACTTTGTTACAATTTTGTTTTAAGGAAACATATACATGTGTTAAGAGATGATTTTCATAAATTATTCTTCTTCTTAATTTTTTTAAGAAAAATAACATATTAAATAAATAAAAATGGTACTAGACCCACTTTAAAAATCTTGCCTTTCTTCAATAAAAAAGTTTAAATTATGAGACTTTTCTTTCCCTGCTCTAATCTTGAGTCATTCTCTCTCTTTTCTCCTCACTGCTCTCATTATTAAAAATAAAAATACTAAACTAATAGCGAAATAAAAAAGTTTGAGATAAATATGTATTAATTTTTAAGTAGAAAAAGTAAAAGAAAAAACGCATACAAATTTAACTTGGTATAGTATTGATGAGATGTTTATTTATATATAATACTAATCATAATGCTGCAATATATTTTTGTTGAAAATAATACAAATAAAAATAAAATTTAATTTTTAAAGCTATTTTTTAGTAGTAAATAATACTTTTATTTTTAATTTAAATTTCAAACTTTATTGCTTTCTCTTGGATTTAAAGGTTTAAGCCTAACCTGCAGACAGAATTCTGACTTTCACCTAAACTCAGCCAGTAGAGTACACGGTACATTATAATTTATGAATCACAAAAACATAAACATGTTTCACAATGAGATATGAGGTGAAAAAAAGAAAAAGAAAAAAAAAAAGACAAAAGAGAAGTATTCCATTATAGATATGATTTTAACACAAATTTGATTTCCTTATTTATTTTTGTTTATGCAGGGCCCAGCTTCATCTGTTTTGTGGGTAGAAAAACATGCAGGATTCTAAAAATATCATTACTTTAGATAACCATAATAATCTTGTTGGATTTCCTAACCCTATAATAAATTTGTATTTGTACTCTTTTGTTGCTCAGCGATGTACCTAGGACATCATATTTAGGGTTGTCAGAAGTCATTCTCAAAATATCATTCTTTATATTACATCACCATAACCTTAATATTAGACTTGTTTAGTTAATTATTATATCTTGGTGCGTGGATACATATGTTGTCTAATATGTTTAAAAATTACAACTTTCGTAAATTTTCATCTTACTTTTCTATATTTTTCTATATCTTTTCTCTCTAATTTAATCTAAATTAGAGCTTATAAAGAAGAATCTCTTTCTTTAAATAAAAATAAAAATTAGAGAAGTTGTGTTCATTTTATAACTTTAAGAATAAATTGTTTTTATAAATAAAGTAAAAATGTGTTTTCAAATATACAACTTTATTTTAGGTTTTAAAATAATAGAAGTCGTTCTTTGAAACAAAATTTCTATTTCTTTATAAATAAAAAGTTAAGTCATGTCCGAATGCATAATGTTTTTTTTAGGAAATGATGTTTTAAAAACAATTTATTTATACCCTGTAATTTAAAATTTTCATTAAGAAAACTGTCCGTATATCAGTAATAAAAACTGACTAAGAATCGAAATTTAGAAATAAAATATATTTAATTATTATTTTGACTAAATTAAAATTATTTTAGCAAAATTGATATCTGATCTTAATTATTAAAATCACTAATTGAAAATATAATTTAAAATATACTTTTCAAAAAATAATTTAATTAAAATATTTTTTAATTTAATTATTTTCTCTTCCTTTTGTTTGCGCTTCAGATTGTTTATATCAAGATTGATGGTTGAATTATGTTTTAAAAAATTGTGATCGTGTCTTTTTTAATTTTCTTTAAACGAGTTTACCGTAAAATAATTTTTCTACAAAATGGTTTCTTTAATTAATTTTCCCCTTCATTTGGTTGTTCAAACGTGAGGCTTTTAAGAAGAAAATCATCGTTAAGAAATCTTAATGTAAATGGATATTTTAGGAAATTAACTTTTTTTTTTATATTAATAATTAATACCTTCAACCTTTTTCCATATTCAAATCTTGCACACTTTATATACATCACTTCCTCCACCTTTTTTCTTTTCTATATATCCAACTTTCTGGTTCATATTCAACTCTAGCAGATCCTCAATTTCTATATTCTAAATTCATGCATTTTTTTTATTCAACTCACACAAAACCATTCATTTTACTTTGTGTTATTATTTAGTTTTTTTTTATATATATATATATTTTCAAATTAATTCTCATTTACTTTTTCTATGTAAGAATACAATATTTATTCTAATATTATCGAAAATAAATATTCACATAATCTATAAACTAATTAGATAAGAAAGATCTTACTCAACCATTAATTGTAGTACTTTACAAGCTAATGTGAGACAACAATCTTAATATCTCAATATGTCGAATATATTCATAAAGATGTATAGTATTAGATATGTTTATTCATTGTTGCCTCAAACCAAAATCTTTCAGCCAAAGTTTGAAAAATCTGTCGATGTATTTGAAGTGTTTGAGGCCATAATTTTAAATACATCAGCAGAATTCTTTTACAATATCAGAAAACAAAACAAAATAGCAATTTAAAAACTTGATGCCAGGAATTGTTTCCACAAACATTAAGGATGTTCCATGCATCCATTAAAGCCAAGCCTGACAAAAAGGACTAATCATTCGATAGTCATGTAGTAGTATTTTTTTTTTCTTGTCCACATAGTTTTGGTTTACGTAGGAAGTTAACTTTTGTCCCTATTTTTTTAAGCAACAAGAAACATTGTATCATGGTAACTTGTTTGCGGTTTCACCAGTGTCTTGCAATTTTCACCAGAGGTTTTGTACTTGTATACATGCGTTCCAGTGAAATGCCTCACTATTCTTTCCTCTTTGGTTTTCCTCTTGAAAAGAATTTGAGGGACAGCAAGGAAACTGTTAGAAACAGTGAAACTGTGGAATCTATTGGAAGACAGATACTATACGCTTCAGTGTGAGGAAGATCCATCATTCACTTTGCATGGTTAGATTTATAGCCAAGTCGTTGTCCAATAAAAGTCCAAAGGAATCCAGGAAAAAAAAAAAAAATCTCGTTCACAGTGGCAGGTTGGAGTGAATAGTGAAAAAGAAACTTCAGTAAACATCGCTCTGAGATTCTGCTTTCCATGTATCAGAAGATCTTAATCTTGCAGTGATTTGTTCACTTCTACCCTGTCTTCATAGAACCCTGCACATAAAATCTCACATAATTTAATATAACAATTTTCGGTCTTTAATAAACAGTTTAAAATATATATATAAAAAAAAACACCAAACAACTTAAGATACACTAGTTCTTTTGATTTTGATATGATACCAACGATTCTCTCAGTTGTTAGTTTATAATTAAAGACATGTTTAATAAATTTCTTCATCGTAAGAAGAAAGAATTTAAAAAGTGAAATAAATCAAATTTACAAGTTAAAATTAATTTTTACATAAACAAAAGAAAAGTTTTGAAGAAATTAATGTAAAAAAAATCTATAAACAAATTATGCGACTTTGAATTTTTTTTTAAATATTTATAAAAAAGTTTATCTAAATCAATCTTCTTCGGAATGTAAAACCTTACTTCATGCCAAAAGCTAACGTCACAAAGAACAAAACTGGCAATGGAAACTTTCTTTGTGCCCTTTTGTTACGCCATAAGGTCTTCTATACCGGCCAAATCATAGTGATAAGAAATCTTAGCAGGAAGAGGCTTTCTCGTTTCCACACATTTACTTGGTTCCCATTGAAAGACAGCAAAGCTTTTAGCTGTCAAATGTCTTGTTCATGGCCTTCCTATCCTTCCCACATGACATTGGACCACATTCTAAGTCTTCGGCTATAGCTTTTCATTAACACCATCAAAATATCTTTGGATTGTCCGAAGTTGGAAAAATAAGATAATTACCTGCTTGACATGACACATTGGTGGCTCTTATTTCAACATGATTTAGATTGGTTGATATGTTACGATTAATTACTAGCAAAGACTTGCAAAGTAGCCAACAGGTCTCTACTTTTCAGCATGACAGTAAGTTCGTTAATCAGCATTATCCAACATAAATAAACCTTGGATGAAAAGTTTCTTAAACATTTTCGAGAAGAAAAAGAATGTAAATGTAATTTTCTTTTATTTACCTTTTTTCAGAAGTTTTTACTATTTCCTATCTGATTGGCCTTACAACATGAGAGCCAAAAAAGGCAATGATTAATTAGGGCCATCTTTACTCGCCAAAAAGGTTTAATTATGAAAACAACTTTTCATTTTCTTTGTCTGATGGCACAGAGGGGGGACCTCATCAGTTGGAATGTTCTATAGAATCCATAAAGTGTTACTCTGGCTCTAATTTTGCATTTGTCATTATTAGCTGCATGGTATATGTTGAGCATCCAACTTGCAACAAACTTTATATATGTAGCACTTTCATGTAGCCTACCATTCACAGTTTCACACTACCAAGCCAAGATGTTTCTCCACATTGTTTTCCTCCTTTCCCTTCTCTTATCCACTTCCCATGCTACTGTCCAAGACTTCTGTGTAGCAGACCTCAAAAGTGCAGATGGCCCTGCAGGCTATCCCTGCAAGGCATCTGCCAAGGTTACTTCAGATGACTTTGTATTTGACGGCTTATCTGAAGCTGGAAATGTCACAAACATAATCAATGCTGCTGTGACCCCAGCATTTGTTGGTCAATTCCCAGGTGTTAATGGTCTTGGCCTCTCTGCAGCAAGGTTAGACCTTGGTCCTGCTGGAGTTATCCCACTGCACACTCATCCTGGTGCCAATGAACTTCTATTAGTGGTTCAGGGTCACGTCCTTGCTGGATTCGTATCATCAGGTAACGTTGTTTACCAGAAGGTAGTGAAGAAGGGAGAGCTCATGGTCTTCCCACAAGGGCTGTTGCACTTTCAGGTAGCAGTTGGTAAGAGGAAGGCCCTTGCTTTTGCTATTTTCAGCAGTGCAAACCCTGGCCTCCAAATCCTTGACTTTGCACTGTTTGCCAGCAACTTTTCTACACCTTTGATCACACAGACTACTTTCCTTGACCCTGGCCTAGTCAAGAAGCTCAAGGGTGTTCTTGGGGGCAGTGGCTAGGCTAGGCCAGTCTTCTGGTTAACTTATGATCTATGAATTGTTTATTATTTTGCTTAATTCATTCCTTGTGTTGTTTCAATTCCTTAGAGTTGTTCAGGTCTCCTGGTCATTGAATTGCTCGTGTCAATGTGGAGATGCTAATAAAGTCGCGAGCTTCACTCTTGTTTTCCATTTCAATTCCAAAAGCTGAATGTATTGAGACTCACTCGAGTATAGCTTTGTCTAAAAGGGTTTGCCATTGTTAGTTGCTGAAGAACCTTATCCAAAGTTCCCTGCTGGATAAGTGTTGTGCTGTTTCTTTTTCAAAAAAAAAAGATGCTTCTTGTCCTTTAATAACAGTTGTCCTCACATCTCGTGATTGTGTTCTGTTCTGAGTCCAGTGAACTTAAACGTTTTGTTTCATTCATATATATTAACCCCTTAAAATTTGTGGTTAAGACCTACTTTGAGGTACAAAAGTGACTCGACTGAAGATTCCACTAGACTTATAAGGATTACACTGTTATATCTCTTATATGTAAACAATGTGGACAAAATGAGAGTAATTCAAAACATTTTCTCACCCTAGAAATAGATGTAACAGCATGCTGAAAGATCTAAAATAGACTTTCATAATAAACTGAGATAAAATAAATAGTTTCCTCTTTATAATATTCAACTATTTATACATACGTTTCTTTGTATACACAAAATCGGAGTCGTTCTCTAAAGTTTAAGGATTATAATGAAACTATGTAATAAAACTAAATAATATAGAGATAAGTTGTGGATTTATATATCTCTACTACAAAAGTTTATAACAATTATTATTTATCAATAAGAAATCATTTTAAGGAAACTAAAATAAAATAAGGAACTCGGAGACAACAAAGTAGAACTAGCACTCTCAATATATTTCAAAATTATCAGGTGATTTTTTATTATTATTATTTTTTTTTCATATTTCTCTGGTCACATGTTCAAACAACTGTGTTGGTTTTGTTTTATAAGATAGAGTACACATTGTTTTCGTAAGTGGTTTTTTTGCAATAAAATGAAAAGTATGCAATTATAAAATAGATAAGAAGAAAAGACAGATAAATAAAATATATTATACTATAAAAAGATAAAGATAAAAATGATTTATATGAATATTATTATTTAATTTTATTAAGTTATATAAAAACAATTTATATGAATATGGTAAAATAAAATATTTTATAAAATATGCATCCTACAAGTTCCTTAGTTACTGAATTTGCATTAAATATATTAAGTATATAATATCTCTTTGTTATAAAATTAAGTATATACAGTTAAATTCAAAACACAAACTCTTTTATTTCAGAATATTATTTCTAGAAAGAAAGAGTACACATTAATTTTTTGTAAAATGTCATTGAAAAATAAACAACTTTAGATGCACAAATCATTTTTTTTCTTTCTTTATCCAAAAAAACAAATTGGTTTTCTTAAAAATAGCGTACAAACAATTAAAAATATTTTTATTTTAAATAATAAAAAATATAAAATAATAATAATAATAATAATAATAATTATTATTATTATTATATAATACTGATCTGATCATGTATGAATCACTATAATTATTTTTATAATAATAATAATAATACATGATCCCATGTCAACCATTCCTCATTCTTTTGAGCCATTTTTGGGGGAGCTTTGGATCTAGCACATATAACTAATGCTTCAGATGAAAATTAATTGAGTAATTACTCTATCTGTAAAAGAAATTAATGAAAAATTCATATTTAAATTTTTTTTAATCCTACCATATCATTTAAAACATATATTAATCCAATACTTCTATTTGTCCTTAATAAAATTTTATGATTTTTATATGCATGGAGTGTGTAGTAAGGCTTGTTCTTGGGTTACATAAACAAAATTTATAAGTATGTTTCAAGTAAGCCTTTATTCATTAATGTCAAAATTATTGTGTTATAATAATCTATAATAAATTTAATTTTAATAATTAAAATTAATTTACCTTTTATTTGATTAAATTTTATATTTGAATTTAATAATTGAAAAAGTAAAATATATACTTTTTTTAATAATCATCTAATTACAAACTGCTATTAATTTTAATAATAATTTTTATCAATCATTTAAAAAAATATTAAATTGTTTACTTTTCTTTTAAAATTTCATACTCATTAAACTCTTGCAACATTTATTTTATTTTCTTTCTACTTAGTTCTTATTTTTCTATTTAAAATTTGCATATATTAGCTAATTATTATATTCTAGTAGTCAATGTTCAAAATTTTCCATATATACTATGAAATTAAACTTGCTTTGACTTGAGTTTGCCATGTGGGACTTGAATTCTACGTTACTGCTGCGTGGTCATCTCTTAGTTTAGTCGCCAACTTGTAAAAGTTGCCCTATAAAAAGCTAGCTAATCCCACACCACATTCACACCAAATCATTCATCGAAAATTCTAAGATGAAGATGATTAACATTCTTTTCCTTCTCGCTCTTCTCTCGTATACTTCCCATGCTTCTGTCAATGATTTCTGCGTAGCAGACCTAAAGGGTCCAGATAGCCCTTCAGGCTATCAGTGCAAGCCACCTAACACAGTGACAGTGGATGATTTTGTATTCAGTGGCTTTGTAGCTGGAAACACCACTGGCGGTTTCAATGCTGCCGTAACCCCCGCATTTGTCAATGAACTTCCAGGTGTGAATGGTCTTGGTTTATCTGTAGCACGGTTAGACATAGCCAAAGGTGGAGCTGTTCCAATGCACTCACATGCTGGTGCCAGTGAAATACTCATGATGGTGAAGGGTCAAATCACTGCTGGCTTTATAACACCTGCTGGAGTTTATCAGAAGACACTGAAACCAGGAGATGTTATGGTTATCCCACAAGGACTCATGCATTTCCAAGCAAATTCTGGTAAGGGAAAAGCCACTGCTTATCTTGCTTTCAGTAGTCCAAGCCCAGGAGCTCAACTACTTGACCTTCTTTTATTTGGCAACAACTTGCCTTCTGAGTTGATTGCACAAACTACTTTGCTTGATTATGCACAAGTGAAGAAGCTCAAGTATCGTTTTGGTGGCAGAGAATAGGATTGCTCACGAACATTCCTATGTTTGTTTCTAATCACAGTCAATAATAATGTTATGCATGTTTTTCATTGTATTTCCATTTTGATGTTTGAAGATTTCACAAAGGAGAGGGAGTGTGTTGGAAGTAGAGTAATTAAGAATAGTAGTAGATTAAGATCTACTTAAACTTGATTAGTTTGCTTATTTTTATACCTTTCATTGATTACTACTACTTGTGTTTTTCGAGAATGATGTCTGTTTTTAGTATCACTTGTACCAAGATGTGTTGTGTATTCAGTTGCAACTCAGCCAAATAAAGGGAGGAAGTCAAAATTTAAGGGCTTGCATGTTTGATTTACTTTTCATCATTTTGTTTTAACGTCTTTTTAAATGATTTTACTTGTAAATTACTCTAACACCTTATGAGGTCCTCTCAAATTATACAGACACTTAGTTTTTTAAAAATTCTACAAAAACCTTTCCTTTATTACACAAATTATACTATCTTTCGAATTGATAATTATTGAAACAAATGTACTTCAGATCCTGCCAGATTTAGTCAAAACTTTCCTGCTATCTTTTATAATAATTCTTATTACGTCCTCTTCAAGCCACTTTTTGGGGCTTTGGATCTAGCACACATAATAATACTTCAAGCTTCAATATTAATTAATTGTTAGGTCATGTTAAATACTCTTTCGAGTATAAATCTATAAAAAATAAAACAAAATAGAAAACTGAGGATGAAGACACAATTACCAAATCAACAGTAATGACTTATTAATACCTGTTTCTTGAAAGTAGTTACATATAACAAATGTTTCATAATTTAATATAATTTTGTGTATTTTATGCATTTTTATTAATGTTATAATATAATGTCTTTGAAATGATTTATTATATATCTGTTTGGTTTAGTGACTGCAACTATATTAAGCACCAAAAAAAAAACCACTATACGTTACCACCTAGTGTAGTGCCTTCATCATCAATTTGCTCGAAGGCCAGTTGAGGCAATGCAAAGCCTCAACTTAGTTGTTGTAACAGTCTTGGTCAACATATCAGCGGGATTCTCTGCACCTGGAATCTTCAACAAACTCAAGTCTCCATCATTTATCGGGTTTCGATAAAATGATACTTCAATTCAATGTGCTTACATCTCGGAATGAAGGATTGGATTTTTAGCAAGACAAATAGCACTTTGATCGTCACTAAACAACGGAGAACCATCTTGTTCTCTTCCTAATTCTTTTAGAAGGTTCTTCAACCATATCATCTCCTTCGCCGCTTCCGAGATAGCTACATACTCGCTTCAGTGGTTGAGAGAGAGACTCTTCCTTGAAGTTTAGACTTCCAACCGATAGCTGTACCACCCAATGTAAAAATATAACTCGTTGTGCTCTTTCTACCGTCAAGATCACCTCCCAAGTCCGCATCGAAAACCCCTGTAAAATGAGATTACTTCTCTTGAAAGACAAATGCATCTTTGAAGTGCCTTTCAAATATCTCGAATATCCACTTCACTCCTTCCCAATGCTCCTTTCCGGGATTTGATAGAAATCTGCTCACAACTCCCACTCGCATGTGCTATGTCCGGTCCGGTGCAAACCATAGCATACATCAAGCTTCCTACTGCAGATGCATATGGCACTTTAGACATGTGACTTTCTTCTTCTTCTGTTTGAGAAGATTGCCTCTTTGAAAACTTTAAGTGAGTTCCCAAAGGTGTATTCCTGGTTTTAGCATTCCCAACATTGAATCTGCTAAGCAAATTTTCTATATATTTTTCTTGAGATAAGTTCAAAATACCTTTATCTCTATCTCGGGAGATTCTCATACCAAGAATTTGCTTGGCTGGACCAAGATCCTTCATTTCAAAGCTCTCGACAATTGTTTCTTCAACTTGTCAATTTCTCGCCATATTAGCTCCAACAATCAACATGTCGTCAACATATAAGGCAAGAATGATATAGCTATCAACATATTTCTTCACATAACAACAGTGATCTTCTTCACATCTCGCGAAATCCTCGAGTTTCTCATAAACTCATTAAACTTCTTGTACCATTGTCTCGGTGCTTGTTTTAATCCGTACAAACTTTTATGAAGCTTGCATACAAGATTTTCTCCGCCTTGTACTTCAAAACCTTTTGGTCGTGTCATAAAAATTTCCTCTTCAAGATCCCCATGTAAGAATGCAGCTTTGACATCTAACCGCTCCAAATGAAGATTTTCTCATAGCCTACTATACTCAAGATAACTCGATGGTAGTCATCTTGACAACAGGAGAGAAAATTTCGTGAAGTCAATTCCTTGTCTTTGTTGGAACCCTTTCACTACGAGTCTAGCCTTATATCTTTTGCCGCCATCCGGTTCTTCTTTCAACCTATAGACCCACCTGTTTTGCAAAACTTTCTTTCCTTCGGTAGCTTGGTTAAAGACCATGTTTTATTCTTCCGAAGGGACTTTATCTCATCTTCCATTGCTAGCTCCCACTTAATAGATTCATCTCCCCGCATAGCCTCGACAAAATGCTCCGGCTCACCAGCATCGATCAACAACAAATAATGCAATGAAGGGGAATACCTTTGTGGTGCTACAATTGTTCTGCTAGATCTTCTAACCAAGATTTCGGAGTTGTCGACTCTACTATTTGTTCGGCTTCGTCTCAGTGCTCGACATAGGCTCTACTTGTATATTCTCGCCTTCGGTTGACTACATCACTTTCCGAAATTTCTTCTAATGATACTTGCTCTAGTCGTTTATTTACATTTGCAGATTCTCGCAATCTCGTCTCTATAGAACATGTTTTCATTAAAAGTAACATTTCTACTTCGATAATTTTCTTGTTTTGGTCATCCCAAAACCTCGTAGCCAAACATGTCAGATCCATAACCAATGAAATAACAACGTTTTGCCTTAGGGTCCAATTTATCTCTACTATTAGAGTCTAACATAACATATGAAGCACAACCAAAAACTTTCGGATGTGAAAGATTTACCTCTTTTCCGCACCATACTTCTTCGTGTAACTTATAGTCTAAAGGAACCGATGGTCCTCTCGTTTATGAGATAGGTCACTGTGCTTATTGCATCCGCCCAAAATACCTTGGGTAATCCTGACTGGATTCTCATACATCTTGCTCTCTCATTCAAGGTTCTGTTCATTCTTTCGCCACACCGTTTTGTTCTCGGTGTTCCTGGAACTGTCTTGATCATTCCGATCCCATTCTCTCGAACAAAACTCCTTGAATTGACTACCGTCATATTCTCCACCATTATCGACTTCAAACATTTGACCTTTAAACCTGTTTGAGTCTCAACCTCCTTTTTCCACCTTTTAAACACAGAAAACACATCGATTTATTTTTAAGAAAATAAACCCATACCTTTCTTGTAGAGTCATCAATGAAGGTTACATAATATTGTGAACCTCCAAGGGATTTCACCGAAGCCGGCCCCCAAACATCTCGTATGCACTAGTTCTAGTCTTTCAACTTTAGACGACTTACTTGTTTTGGAGAAGCTAACCTTTTTCTCGCTTTCCAAAGATACAATGTTCGCAAGGTCCAACGTCAACATGCTTCACGTTAGGTATTTTACCTTTTGATATCATGAGCTTCATTCCTTTCTCACTCATATGCCCAAGCCTCGATGCCATAAGGAGGAATTGTTGCCAACTTCTGCAACCGATATCATATCCTCATCTCGCAATCATGTAGAGAGATCCTTGCTTCTTTCCACGAGCAACAACAAGATTACCTTTCATTACCTTCCAATGTCCATCTCCAAAAGTGGTGTAATGTCCCTCATCATCCAACTGCCCTATAGATATTAAGTTTCTCTTTAAGGTTGGAATATGTCCGACATTATTCAAAGTCCACACGTTTCCATTAGAGGTTCCGATGTTAATATCACCTCTTCCTATGATATCAAGAGATTTTCCATCTGCAAGGTAGACCTTCCCAAACTTTCCAGAAACATAGTTAGATAATAGTTCTAAGGAAGGTGTAGTATGAAATGACGCACCTGAGTCCATAATCCATGAGTCAATAGAATTATCTAAACTACATAACAAGTGCATCTTCAACTTCATCGATTCGTCGCATTTGCTGATTGATCATCATCTTGCTTCTTGTTGTTGTTGTTGTTGTCCTTCTTTGGAGCCCTACACTCGATTTGAAAAGTGGCCCTTTTTCCGACAATTCCAACAAGTGATATCATTCCGGACTTTTGCTTGTGATCTCCCTCTGGATTTTGATCTCGCCTCGGCCTTGATTACGACCTTTCCGGCGACTTCTTCCTCTAGTTTCAGCACTCAATGCTCGAACTTGAATTAGAACCGAAAGATTCTATCGAATTTTTCTCGCGAACATCTTCGCTTAAGATCAAGTCACTGGATGTTATCAAGCTTCAACTTGTTATTGCTTGCGAATTACTAATCTGCAGTAACAGCTTGCACCCCAACTTTCCGTAGAGATGATAATAAAATTAATGCTTTCACCTCATCATCAAATATTATCTCGCACTGATGTCAACTGCGCAATAATTGCATTAAATTCACTAATATGATTAGTAACCGAGTTACCTTCACCCATTTTGAGGTTGACTAGCCTCGCGAATCAAATGCACTTTATTGGTCGCAGAGGGCTTCTCATACATATTTGACAACGCCTGCATCAAATCTACGGTTGTCTTCTCGTTCATGATGTTGAACGCAACATTCTTAGCTAATGTCACCGGATCACACCAAGCGTCCGCCGATCTAACAACTCCCATTCTGATCGCTCCATGTCGGTTGGCTTCACGCCCGTCAAGGGTAGATACAACTTCTTCTGATACGAGATAATCTTCCATCTCGCATCTTCCGAACCCGAAGTCACTGCCATCGAACTTCTCGATCCTCACCTTTCCTTCTTCTAATGCCATTGCTCTCACCGCTTTCGAAGAAAGCTCCCATCGCTCTCTAAACCGAGATTCCCAAGAAAAAGACCAAATCTTTTCCGATGTGGAAGATCAGACAAAACTGCAACCACAGAGCATACTAAGAAAATTGGCTCTTGATACCAATTGTTAGGAACAAGACAATAATAAAGGAAAGAATAAAGGAGAGAAAAATAAACGACACAAGAATTTTAACGTGGTTCAGCTAAAATATGTATGCCTACGTCCACGACTACACTAGGAAGTATTTTTATTTTCGTGTGTATCTCAAACTTTACATAGGGTTGCTTATATAACAAAATAGAGAATCTCATCTCACAATCCTAATCGATGTGGGACTAAATCAAGCACCATAATACTAACAGAGTCAAATATAATAAAATAAATATGATAATCTTTATATTTTCTAATTAAATTTTAAAAAATTATTATAATTTTCTATTTTTCTATATTTTCATAAATATGGATGGAATATATATTTAGATTTTATTATCTCTTCTAATTATTAGATTCAAATGACTTTTGAAAAAAATCATATATATATATATATATATATATATATATATTAATTAGCATATAAATAAATATAATTCTTATTTTATTAAAATTAGTTTTATAAAATTGAGATAAATATTTCACAAATTTATAATAATTAAAATTCAAAAAATAAATGGATACATGTAGATTCTTTATTCTAAAAGAAAAAGTTGGCGCAAGTGATCATTGACGTGTAAGGAATTACTTTCACACTCACGTAGACATATTCAGTCAATGTGGACCAACAAGAAAAAGACAATTATAAGAAAATGTAGTGTAAGTAGTATTTGTACTAATGTTCTGTAATTTTCTTTTTCTTTCATTTATATTGAATTTACAATGGGACTCATCATTTCATTCCTCATAAAAGAAAAGACACAAATATAATCTCATAGAAGAAAAATAATTCTTCATATCTATCGTTAATTGCTACCTGAAATATACGTCACCACCAACCAATGACTTAACAATTTATCTTAATTTTAATCAATTTCAACTTCACGATTCTCTATATATACACACACGATAATAACAAATAAGATGAACGTCATTCAAAAAAGATGTCCAAAGATAAGACTGAAATCTTCAAATAATTCTTCGGAACTCTGAATTGCACAATAAAATAGCCTTTGGCCAAAAGAATTTAATTGAACCGCACTCATAGATTTATGTTATTATTTAATTATAAATTACTAAGTATAGTAATTTATTTATTTTCATAATATTAATTTCAAAATTAATCTTTGATTGATGAACTAAATTTTTTTACCAACAATAATTGAAAGCAAAATCTTCAAAAATTATTTCTGATAAAATCTGATGTTGATAAATTAAATTGATTTATGATAATTTATAGCTAAACTCGAAATAAATAGTTTTATTTAACTATGAAGCAAAAGATTAAAATTTATTATCCTTAAAAAATAAGCAGTACAATTTATATACTTTATTGAATACATTAAAATTAATAAAAATTTCTCTCTACTGTTCCATTCAAATATCGTCACTGATTTTAATATAATAACTAGTTTATTTTGCTCGACGCAATTCATCTTACAAGTCATTCTAATAATATATAAAATGTAATTATACATTTCATTACTTCATGTTCAAGTTTGATCGAAGGATTTAAAGGCCACGTACCTTCAACTGTGTAAGAATGAATAGCTTTATAAATAGCTAGCCAACCTCACGTTACCTTCACACCAAATTCATTCATCAAAGTTCCAAGATGAAGAAGATGATTCACATTCTTTTCCTCTTCACTCTTCTCCTATCCACTTCCTATGCTGCTGTCATATGATTTCTGTGTAGCAGACCTACAGGGTCCTGATAGCCCTTCGGGCTATCAGTGCAAGCCACCTAAGACACTCACGGTGGATGACTTTGTCTTCTCCAGCTTTGTAGCTGGAAACACCACAAACATTTTCAAGGCTGTATTAACCTCTGCATTTGTTTATGATTTCCCAGGTGTGAATGGCCTTGGTTTATCTGTTGGACGATTAGACATAGAAAAAGGTTGATCGGTCCCAATGCACACACATCCTGCTGCCTCTGAACTTTTGATAATGGTGGCAGGTCAAATCACTTCAGGTTTTATGACGCCATTTTCACTTTTTACCAAGACACTGAAACCAGGAGATGTTATGGTTATTCCACAAGGACAATTGCATTTTCAAGTGAATTCTGGAAACAGAAGAGCCACTGCTTTTCTTGCTTGCAGTAGCCCAAACCGTGAAGCACAACTACTTGATCTACTATTGTTTAGTAATAGCTTACCTTCTGACTTGGTTGCACAAACTACCTTCCTTGATGTTGCACAGGTGAAGAAGCTTAAGGTTCGTTTTGGTGGCAGAGGTTAAGATTGTTCATGAATTTATCCCTCCCAAATGTTTGTTGTTAATAAGATATAGTCCATATGAAGTTGTGTATATCCTTGCCTGTTCCATTTGAAGGTTCCATCATGTACTTAAACTTGATTGATTTACTTATATATATATATATATATATATTGATAAACATAGAATATACATAGAATATGCATCGCTGTCATGCCAAGCTAAATATGGAAAAAAATAATCATGTAGAATCATGGCATGATACGGTATTTGTAATCGTATATTCTATGTATATTCTATGTTTATCACCCTCCCTCAAGATGGAGTATGAAGGTTATGAATGCCCAACTTGCCTAAAAAAGAACCAAATTTAGTGGCGCCAAGAGATTTGGTGAAGAGATCAGCCAGTTGATGATGAGTGGACACATAGGAGGGTTGGATATGATTGTGTTGTATTTCATCACGAATAAGATGACAATCCACTTCAATATGTTTTGTCCGTTCATGAAACACAGGATTCTTGGCAATGTGAAGGGCAGCTTGGTTGTCACAGTAGAGAGTCATAGGGTCGGTGTGAGTAATGCCTAGGCTCGAAAGAAGGCCTTGAAGCCATTTCAACTCACATGTCGTGTTGGCCATAGAACGATATTCCGCCTCGACGGATGATCGAGAAACCATATGTTGCTTCTTGGTTTTCCGGGAAACGGGGATTGACCAAGGAAAATAAACCAACCGGTGAGAGATCTTCGAGTGAGAGGACAATTTGCCCAGTCCGAGTCACACCAACCATAAAGACGAAGGTCACTCTCTCTTTTAAAAGCACACCACGACCGGGCTGCCCTTTAAATAGTGTACCACGCGAGTGCAGCCCGCCAATGCTCCTGACGCGGTTGGTGCATGAATTGAGATAGGACATGAACACCGTAAGATAATTCAGGTCGTGTAAAACACAAGTAAATAAGGCGACCGACGAGACGTCGATATTGACTCGGGTCGAGAAAGTAGTTTGCCATCGGCCAATGCTAAACGATGATTTTCTTCGATTGGCGTGGACACGAGTTTCCCTCCAAGCAATCCCGCTTCAGCTATGATGTCCAATGCATACTTCCGTTGACACAAGAAAATTCCTGTAGGAGATCTGGCAACCTCCACCCCAAGAAAGTATTTTAATTTCCCTAAGTCCTTCATATGAAAACATTGATGAAGATAATCTTTGAATTGCGCAATGTCTTCATGATGATTTCCAGCAATGACTAGGTCATCCACGTAAACTAACACAACCAGTTCGACATCTCCTTTGCGAAAGATGAACAAGGAGTGATCAGACGAAGAACGTTGAAATCCATATTGAACAAAAGCAGTTGAGAGCTTGGCAAACTAACACCGAGGAGCTTGACGAAGACCATAAATGGACTTGCGGAGACGACACACCATACCCTTTTGAGACACCAAGAACCCTGGCGGCATTTTCATGTACACAGCTTCCTCAAGATCGCCGTGCAGAAAAGCATTATGGACATCCATTTGATGGAGTTCCCAGTCTTTGGCTACTACCACTGCCAACACTGTCCGAATGGTGACCATCTTTGCCACTGGGGCAAAGGTCTCGTCATAGTCAATCCCCTCAACTTGGTGATTTCCCAAGACAACTAATCGGGCTTTGAAGCGTTCAACGCTCCCATCAGAATGATATTTGATTTTATAAATCCACTTGCAACCCAGAGGCTTCTTCCCTGCCGGTAGAGGAGTAATGTCCCATGTTTCATTACTTTGGAGGGCCTGAATTTCACTAGCCATGGCATCTCTCCATCTAACATCCCGAACAGCTTCAAAGAAATGCACAGGTTCTCGCTCTGATACCATGATAAAAATATTTCCGAAAAACCCTGTCTTGTATTGAATATGATAGCACAATATATACATGAAATACAGAAACATTCTAGGCTATAATTACGCTAACCATTATAGTCGGTATCCTAAATTTGTCTATTAACAGATATGAAATTAATGTGCATCGCTGTCATGCCAAGCTAAATATGGAAAAAAATAATCATGTAGAATCATGGCATGATACGGTATTTGTAATCGTATATTCTATGTATATTCTATGTTTATCATATATATATATATATATATATATATATATATATATATATATTACGCATCATATATAATTGTCAGAATACACCTGAAAGATCTCAACATGCAATGTTCTCTATAACTTTTTTTTCTCTCCTCGTTAAGGTGTCAGTATATATAAGTGTGCATGCATCATTTTCCATTATTTATAGTTAATCATAACTTTGGTAGTCATAGCAAAACAAACCAAAAGAGAAATAAAAGATCATGTGTAATGGCACATGGGTCACTGCAATGAGAATGCAGGCACAACACGTGAAGCATGGTATGATAGAGGGGAAAAGCTCAATCATTCATTGTTTGTTACGAAGCTATCTAAATATTTCTAAGGTTGTAAATATATATATTTGTATCTAATTGGAGATTGTTGGCAAAATTTGTAAGGTTGTAAGGACATATATATTTGTGATCAGTTGAAGATTGTTGGCAAAATTTGGGTCATGTATATATATGATACATAATTTAAATGTATTAGGACCATTATTTATTAAGCCAAATAATAAAGTCATCTGACTAAATTAAAGTTTTGGCTAAAAACATATGTCATGGAAATAAAATTGTAGACCATAGAGTAATTTCTAATTTGATGAGGGGCCAAATTGAAAATACTAAAACTTAAGTAATTAACCTAATTCTGGTTATTTTAAGGGGTCATGGTCCCCTTCTGGAGCACACATACAGAACGTAAGTCTCATTCCCATTCATTTCTTTCTATCTCCATCAAGATAGAAAATCAAGAGGGAAATACATGTGCTCTTCAGGTGGAATACCATAAGATCAAAATAGTGTTCTACAAAGACAGACATTATCATTATGACTAATTCAGTTACGCTTTCACATTCAGTTTACAACATGTTTATCAGTATGGGATTATATATATGTTTGATCATTAAAATCAAAATCAGGATCATAACAGTAAATTACTGACAATTGGTATCACAGCCGCCATATTTGATTCATGTTTTTGTTTTTAGAAATTACATTTAACAAAATTCAGATTCTGTTAAATTAAGAACCCTAGGTGGAGAATAATTTCCAATTTTCGTAAACCCTAAATTCAAATTTGGGGGTAAATTCCCAATTTTAAACCTAATTTCGAATTTGGGGGGTAAAATCCTCAATTTGCTCCTGGTCGCTGATCACAAGCCTGAACAAAGTGACAAGAAAAAAGGAAAAATAAAAATAATGAAGGGAAGCAAGAGATGGATCCAGGCCGTGACGACATGGGTTCGATGACAACCACCCAAGATGAAGGTCTTCCTCTAACAGTCTTTATGGGTTCGCGGAGGGCAAGAAATGCAGAGTCAACTTACTTTGGTCACGTTCCATGGAGTTAAGTAGGTCGTTTTTTGAATAGTAAGTGAAAAAGTTTAAATTTTAATCCAATCCCTGGATTTGATTCGTGAGTAATGAAAATCAAGCATGCAAGTAGGAAATAGAGGTTAGGAGACAACAGAGTTTAGTATTGTGTTGTGTCGTTGGGATCTGTGACACAAACGAACGAGAGAAGATGAGGATGAAGGTTTCAGTTGTTTTCAGTGTTGTGTTGGTGATTCAGTTTTGTGGTGGCGAAGCTGCGACATTTTCGGTTGATGGAAAGGTTTTGATTTTGGACGAGTCCAACATCGACTCGGCCATAGCCACCTTCGATCACGTCTTGGTTGACTTTTACGCTCCCTGGTGTGGCCACTGCAAGCGTCTAGCTCCCGAGATTGATAATTTAGATATTGAAGCGCGGGGCCCATGCCTGCAAGGGCTTATAGGAGATGTTAAATTTGGGAGTTGAGATTAGACTGATGGAGAAGCTTTTGGAAGTGGACCCCACTGACACAATGATGGCCATAGGAAATGCCCCTGGCCCTTCCCGAGTAATTGTTTTACGAAATGAAGTGATGGTCTCCGTGCCATTATAAAATTTTTTTATAAATAAATAATCAAATTTTGATTTTGTTATATAATATTCAAATTTTGTGGTAGTTTAATATTTTTTGAGCAAATTGAGTCAAGAAGTTACTAAAGTAACATCTCTTGAATTGGGTAGTTCGTGAAAAATATTGAATATTAGTGTTTGTGTATATTCATGCGAGTATTAGTCGACCCAAATGAAGATTAATATTTGGCCGAATTGCATATACACTTGTAATGATAAACATGTGATAATTATAAGGATTTGCTTTGTTGATGATAAATCAATCCAAAGACTGGTTTGTTGTTGGACGTGCTTTATTGTTAATATTTGATTATTACAACAAGATACCTCTAGCAATTAATATTACTGTCCAAAGACATGATATTGATGGTGCATTGAGTGTCTTGAGATGGGTTAAACTATTATTTGAATATTTATAATTATTTATTTTTTATAATGTGAGTATAATTAATTTATTTCTCTTGTTCTTAATTCAGCTACAATTGTTTCTGTATCTACCAATTTAAATTCGATTCCGATCCTCAAAAGTATGTTTCTTATTTTGGTTTGTTCTGAAGTCAATTTAGCGTCAATACCTAGTAACACTTGGTGGTTAGAATCAGGTGCAACTACTAACATCAGTGTTTCTATGAAGTGTTGCCTAAGCTACCGGAAACCAATTGATTCTGAAAGATGGATATATGTTGGAGATGACAAATCGGTAGAGGTGAAAGCTATAGGGCATTTTAAATTGTTATTGAGTACTGGTTTTTATTTGGATTTGAAAGACACTTTTGTTGTGTCGTCATTTAGACGGAATTTGGTTTCAGTTTCTTATTTGGACAAATTAGGTTATTTGTGTTCATTTGGAAATAATAAGTTTAATTTGTCTTTTAATTCAGATATTATTGAAACTGGTTCACTTTTGCCTTATAATAATCTGTATTTACTTGATACTGTGACCACCTATAATGAAACCCTTAATACAGAATCACGGGGTACTAAACGTAAAATTGATGATACTCACTCAGGAGCATTATGACACAGGCGCTTAGGTCATATCTCTAAAAATAGAGTTGAATGACTTGTGTTAAATGGAATCTTAGAGTCCATTGACTTCACAAACTTTGATGTTTGTGTTGAATGCATTAAGGGCAAACAGACCAGAGCGAAGAGATTATGTGCATATAAAGCTACAGACGTGTTAGAGTTAATACATACGGACATTTGTGGGTCATTTCCTACACCTTCGTGGAATGGTCAACAATACTTTATATTATTCATAGACGATTATTCACGATATGCATACTTATTTCTTATACATGAAAAATCACAATCTCTGGACGTATTCAAAACATTTAAAGCTGAAGTTGAAAATCAACTCAACAAAAGATTTAAGTCTGTCAGGTCTGATCGTGGTGGTGAGTATTATGGCAGATATGACGGGTTAGGTGAACAACGTCCAGGACCTTTTGCCAGGTACCTAGAGGAGTGTGGAATTGTCCCACAGTATACCATGCCGGGATCATCTAGTATGAAAGATGTAGCTGAAAGACGAAATCTGACTCTTAAAGATATGGTCAGGAGTATGATTTGTCATTCCACCTTACCGGAGTCACTCTGGGGAGAGGCGCTAAAGACGACAGTTTATATTCTAAACAGAGTACCAACTAAAGTAGCTACCAAAACACCTTATGAGCTTTGAACTGGGTGACAACCTAGTCTGAAGCATTTTCATGTGTGAGGATGTCCAGCTGAGGCAAGACCTTATAAGCCAAATGAAAAGAAATTGGACTTCTGAACAATAAGTAGTTATTTTATTGGTTATGCTGAAAGATTCAGGGGATATAATTTTTATGATCCCACATTAAAGACAATTTTTGAGACGGGAACTGCTACGTTCTTTGAGGATATTGAGTTTGGGGGGAAGAATAAAATCAGGAAATTTGTCTTGGAGGAAGAATCGTTAACAATTCTAGAACCGATTCAAACAGTTACTTTTGATAAAGTAAGTTCGGAACCTTCACAAGGCATTGTTAATGAACCCCTTACTCAAGATGATTTAGTTGTTCATGAAGAACAAACTCAAGATCCTCAAGAACCTGTGCATCATGAGCCAATAACCTTACGGATATCCACTAGAGAAAGAAGAAGTGTTATTTCAGATGATTACATGATATTTCTTCAGGAAGATGAGGAAAAAAATGGTATGATGGAAGATAACCTAGTTAACTTCCGTCAAACCATGCAAGGTTCTAACTCTGAAAAGTGGATTGAAGAAATGAAGGAGGAATATAAGTTCATGCAAGACAACAAGGTTTGGGAACTTGTCCCATTACCAGAAGGTATGAAACTCATTGGTTGCAAGTGGATATTTAAGACCAAACGAGATTCTAAAGGTAATGTGGAAAGGTATAAGACTCGTCTGGTAGCTAAGGGCTATACCCAAAAGGAAGGGATTGACTTTAAAGAGACTTTTTCTCCAGTTTCATCAAAAGACTCTTTTAGGACAATTATGACTCTTGTAGCACATTATGATTTGGAGCTTCATCAAATGGATGTCAAGACGACGTTTCTCAATGGCAACATTGATGAGACGATTTATATGGTACAACCAGAAAATTTTGTGCAAGGAGATTCAAAGAATATGGTTTGTAAATTGACAAAATCCATTTATGGACTAAAACAAGTATCTCGTCAATGGTACTATAAATTTCATCAAGTAATTCTCTCATTTGGCTTTGAGATGAATATTATTGATGATTGTGTATATCACAAGTTTAAGGGGAGCAAGTATATTTTCCTCATCTTGTATGTTGATGACATTCTACTTGCCACTGATGATATAGGCATATTGCACGAAACCAAGAAATTTTTATCAAAGAATTTCGAAATGAAAGATCTTGATGATGCATCTTTTATATTAGGAATTCAAATACACCTAGATCGATGTCGGGGTATTTTAGGATTATCACAAAGGAGTTATATCTAAAAAATTCTTAAAAGGTTTGGCATGCATGAATGTAAATCCGGGGATACTCCAGTTACTAAGGGAGACAAGTTTAGTCTCAATCAGTGCCCAAAGGGGAATTTGAAAATTGAGGAAAGGCAAAAGATTCCCTATGCATCAGCTGTAGGGAGTTTGATGTATGCCCAAGTATGTATGCGTCCAAACATAGCATACATAGTTGAGGTTCTAGGTAGATATTTAAGCAATCTAGGAATAGACCATTGGAAAACAGCAAAAAGGGTCATGAGATATTTAAAGAGAACAAAAGATTACATACTCACATACAGGAGGTCAGACCTTGGAGATCGCTGGGTTTTCTGATTTGGACTTTGCAGGATGTCAAGATAGTTTAAAATCCACTTCAGGTTACATTTTCATGTTAGCAGGTGGTGCGGTTTCTTGGCGTAGTGTCAAGCAAACCCTTACAGCTTTATCCACTATGGCAGCAGAATTTGTAGCATGCTATGAGGTGTCGAATCATAGAATATGGCTGAGAAATTTTGTCACAGGGCTGCAAATTGTGAAAGACATTAAAAGACCACTTAAGTTATATTGTGACAACAAATCAGTTGTATTGTATTCCAACAACAACAGAAGTTCGACTAAGTCAAAGCACATCAACATTAAGTTCCTAGTTGTTAAGGAAAGAGTACAGAGTGGACAGATTTCCATAGAACATTTAGGGACAAACTCCATGATAGCAGATCTTCTAACTAAAGGACTTCCGCTCAAAGTCTTTCATGAGCATGTTGCTCACATGGGTGTTTTACAGTTTGAGGAATTTGTGGTTTAGTAGGAGTTAGTCACTTTCATATATTTTATGTTAATTTCATATATGTATACATTTATTTTTTTGACATATTTGGTTATCTATAGATATGCGGTTTTTTCGTTCATTCATTACACTTTGTACATTAAGGATATTATATCAATCTCGATAAGTTAAAGTTTGGACCAGTTGAAAATAGACGTGTATAGATCAACTTCACGTAATTTTTCATGCTACACATTTCATGATGAATCCATGTCATTTGGTTATGTTAGGATGAGTAATCATTGTTGATTTTAATTATGATGATGCAATGAAAAGTTGGTTTGGTTCTATATCCTGATATGATTAATGGACAGGACTTTTGGAGTATGAATATCTAAACTATCATTCTAGCCAAAACTACAAAAATATAATATTAAGAAAAATACACATATGGTTGGAAAATCTTTTTAAATATTATTTTTCTATTATATTAATTCTTTTACGATTTTGTATATTTTATTAGTATATTTGCTATCAATTATATTAGTATTGATTATTCATATTTTTGATGTATTAAAAAATGTAAGATTATCATAACATTCGAAAATATGAAAAGAAAGTTATACATTAGTTTTATTATTTTTGTTTTCTAATATTATATCAGAGTTAAGAATTTAGAGTTCTAACTGTTAGATTTAAGGATGGAAGGTCAATATCTCAATGTAAGACAAGAGAAATTTGTTTAAGGAAAATTGTTGAATAATTAATAACGATTTTTTATTTTCAAAAAGGAACAATGACAAGGCTTAATGAATAGACACAAAATTTTGCTTTGTCACCCATGTGACATGTCTCAAACTAAGTCTCACCTAGTCTAAGTCTTTGCACGATCTGGTAAAATCCTTCCTTTGTTTAGTTCTTGGATGATTGATCTTGGAACCATTGATCATTTATTTCTTGTTTATCTCATTTTAATTGTTTTCATAAGATTAAACTCATGTTACATTATCAAATAGAAATAAAATTTTGCTGATTATTCTGATAGAACTTTTTAACTCCATACCATGTTCTTTGTGATGTCCTATACATTTCTTGGGACATTAAAATAAAAATTTTAAATATTAAAATTTTTTTAGAGTTTTGTTTCTTTAGTTCCACACAATTTCATTTTATTATAAAGATCATAAGAAATCATAATGGAACTGATTTAGTATCCATGACTTTTATGCTTCAAAAGAAATAATACATGAAATATCTTGTGTTAGTACACCTAAGCTTAAAGACATTGAAAAAAAAAATTGGTCAATCTAATTTACCAAAAATATACTAGTCTTGTGTCATTTTACATATAGCCTACATTATCAACATGTTACTTACATCTCTTTTAAAAAATTCCTCTTCACAATGTGTGTTCATTGGAAGAAGTCCACCGTTCTCGATCACTATAAAACCTGTAGAGATGCCAAGACCATTGACAATAGGAACCTCCGTCACTCTTCCAGGGTACAGTGTAGATTTCAATGGGACTGGGATGCTTAATTGAAAATTGTACTTGAATTCTTTTGCTGTCACTGTTTCCGGCGGCATGCAGTGATAGCCAGAAGGGCTATCTGGACCCTTGAGGTCTGCTAAGCAGAATTCTTGCAGATTAGAACCATGGCAAGTTGATGAAACAAGACCCCAAAACAAAACAATCACAATCGCATTCATCGTGGATTTACAACATTTGAGGGAATGTGAAACCTGCTATATTTATAACCACCATGTATTACAACTGTAAATGTAAGACCTTTTCTCTTTTAACTTCTACAAGGGATTTTTATTTAACATTTAATTAATCTCTTTCACAAAATATGTGGATGATGTAGTTTGTTTGTCTTAACGAAGAAGCAACATTATTTCAAAATCACTTGATGGCCTATTTTAAATTCCCTTTATGGCATATTGTACAGAATATTTTTGTACAAAAGTCAAATAATCTAATTTTTAAAAATAAAAACAATCAATTATATTAAAATTAAATTTATATTAATTAATTAAATATGTAATTAATTGATTATATGACTTAAAATCATGTTTTTATAATACGTGTTAATAATCGATTATGTTGGTATTTAATCGGACTTAATTGTAGACTATTACTACATGTAAATAATCGATTAAATATTTGCTAATTGATTATTTATGTTAGTTATAACATAATTTTTTTTATAAAAGGATGCAAACTTTCTTTTATCAAAATATCTTTTAGAAATAATTAAAACAATAATAAAAAATGTTGTGGATATCAAAAAAAGTATGTGATTTTATAAAAAGTTTTGAAGATCAAATTCAAAGAAAATGTTACTTGACTATAGGATGCATTACTCTATGAGTTTAAGGTGAGATCGTTTCTTAATTTTTTCTTATGAATCTTGTATTAAATTTTGATATAGGTGAGACTAGCTATTCAGTTTACCTTAAAAATAATAAGGAGAAATATTTTCAAGTATTGTGATCTTAATTAAAAATTGTTGTAAGTCAAGATTATTATATTAGGTTATAAACTTGTTTTAATGAAATACTCAGATTAAAGTTGTTTTGTTAAAATTGAATATAGATTCACAAATAATCGAATCAATATAAATATTCTCTTATTTTGATATTCTTATATTTTTTTAATATTGTCATAATTATTTTATATATAATTATCAGAAAAAGTTCTTTAATATTTGATTAGAATTGAAAAGATTTTGAAAATCCAATTCACCCTCATGAATATATTATGTTCTATCATTAACATTTTTATACCAATTTGACTTTTGTATATTAAAAAATAGTTGAAATTTAGCATATTGTGGTTTAGGTATATTTAAACAAATTTAGTATACAATTTAAACTCAACTAAATTAATTCTCGATTTTAGGTTATTGTATAGTTTTTACACTATAAAATTGTTAAATATTTTATAATAAAAATATTATAAATTTTTATATAATTATTTTCGTATTTATATTTTCAAATTTTTTATATATTTATGAATGAAATATATAATTAAAAATTATAATACAAATTTGTTGTCAATATTTAGATAAATAGAAATATACTGAAAAAATAATATCATTATTATGAAGGGGTGCTTTTAAGTTACTTACGGAGATGTTCAGAAAGAAAATAAAAAATTAAATAAGATATTAAAAAAAAGTTAGATTTGCTTTATTCATAAATAATATATTTATTGTTACCTATTTATGGAGAAAAAAAGATGTCAAAATGGGTCAATTTGTCCCGTTTTAGCTCGTCAAAAGTGAGGCGGGACTGGACTAGTCCACTATAGTCATGGCGGGTTACAGGTCTCGGTTTAGCATCGCCAAAGAACGGCTGACCCGTCATATTTCTTATTTTATTATTTTTAAATTAAATATTTCAATAGTTTTAATAATAAAATTATTATTGTCAACAATTCTATATATATATATATATATATATATATATATATATATATATATATATATATATATATATTCAAGTTAATAATATTATGAAGAAGGATGAGTAAGAAGAGAGGAGAGAGAAGAGTTTGTGCTTGAGAAAAGAAAGTGTTTACCGTAAATTTAAGTAGTTATAAAACATTTTGAATTCTCTTAATAGTGAGATAGTGAAACTTTATGAATTTACTTTTTGAAACATTAAAATTTTTAGAAATATTTTTTTATAAATTTTTATATTATATATTGGTTTTCTGACTCTTTATATTGTATTATTACAATAAAAAATTATTAGTAAAACGCACTATGATTAACCCGCTCCGTAATTAATATTTGTTTTCTTAATAAGACGTAGCATACTTTGAAACAAATAAAATATGGTTATTATTCTTCTACCCATATAAATCATATAAAGGCTGGAAAAAAAATTGTGTATATATAATTTACTTGTGTTGAATTCTGGTTGAAGAAGCACTACTAATTAATGAGGTTTTATTATATAGCGAATTAAGTTTGAATTTTGGTTAGAAAAAAATGCACATTGAATTTGTGATGTGGTGCTATTAATTGGGTGCCCCTCATCTATGGGACTTTATTAGGGTTCTTAGTTGCGTCGCTTTATTTTTTTAAAAATAAAATTTTAATTTTTTATTTTATTTAATTATAATCATTAATTTTTACAACGTAGAATCATTAACTCGTTATTAGTTAACGATGAAGTTGTTCATAATTAAGCATGTTTGAATAGGTTAAGTTAATTACTTTTTATGTAAGGTTTGAATTATACTAAATATAATTAGTTAATAAGATATCTAACTTTACCAATCTCTTTATTTTTTGAACACGAATACACTTTATTACTTTATTTACTTCACATTGTCCTTTATTTCTCATTCAGACTAATAATATGTGTAAGATATCTAACTTTACCAAATCTCGTTTTTTTTTACAACGTTTAATGCGAAGTTTTGTATCATACGAGTATTTAGTTTTTCTATATCATAAATATTTATTTTATATGATTAAAATTGATGATAAAATAATATTTAGCAAACAAGTCATTAGTTAATGTCCAGTAGATCAATTAGTGAACACTTCATCATTTAATAGTTACTGATGTCATGAAATGACTCAATCCATCTCACAAGACAAAATATATGTATAATAATTACAATTCAAAATATTAACGTAAAAAAAAATGTTGTTTTATTACATACTGAAACTAAAAATTAAATAAAAATTGAGATTTATCTATGTATAGAGATGACTAAAAAGTCAAGTGACGCAGAAAAAGAATTTAAAATGAAATTAAGAAAATAGAAAGATTTTTCAAAAAGATAAAGAATATTAAGTATATAAGATAATGAGAGAAAATATTTTTTTCTAAAAATCATATTTGCATAAAAAAAGAAAAACATGATGAATAAAAAACACCAAAATTTCTATGCCTTGCTTGTATTGTCATATAACGTGAATCAAATTGTAATATAGAATGTATAGAAATTTTATTTATTTGTTTAGGTTTGAGTTTTCCTGTTTTCGATCATTTCTGATTTATATTATTTTTAAAAAATAATTATATTTATAATAAATTAATTTTTAAATTTTTAATATATTTTTATAAAAATAAATATTTATAAATTTTAATTTTAATTATTAATTAAGTATATATTTTGATTTATTATATTTATATATATAAACAAAATTTTAATATTTTTTATACGAATATAAAATATTTATAATATTATTATTACTATTATTATTATATATTATAAAACTGTATTTAACTATTTAATTGTATATATAATTTAATTATTTTTTAAGTTATTATTTTAAAATATTTATAAGTTAATTCGTGTTTAATTAATTCAAAGTGATAAAAATTTAATCATTAATTATTTTTAATCTTTCAAAATATAATTATTTTATTAAAAAAATTGATGTATAACAAATAAAATTAATAAAATCTAAAAATATAACATAATAAAATCTAATAAATATAAATTTAAAATAAAATAATATTAGTTACTATTTAAATTAATATAGAATATTTATAAAAAGATAAAGAAAAAAATTTTAACTTTGTATTTATCAAATTCATTAAAAAATGGGAAATAATTAAATTGATTAAAGAGATTAAGAAAATATGAGGAAGAAAAATAGAATAATATAATGAATTGATTGATGTAAAAATTTAAAAGAGGTAAAAGAGTGAAAAGTGAGCAAAAGAAAAAGAAAAAATATGAAATATAAAAAAATAACTTATATATAATATGAAAAAGAAAATGAATTATTTTAAAATTATTAAAATTTTAATATTTAAATTTAAATATAAAGTTGAGACAGGGTAGAGATTAAATTATCCACCTCTACCTCCGTCTCGATTAACTCAATTGTCTCTCGTTAGACTTAAAATAACAACAGATCAATTTTTAGAGGGATAAGTTTAATTGTTATCCCTAATTAATAATACTAGATTTAAGGGGAGTTATCCAATTAAAAAGTTAAAATTTTTATATATAATAATTATTTTTATAATTAAATAAAAATCATTTTATAAATATAATTAAAATTATTTTTTATCAAATTTTTATTTATAATAAATATTATATTTATTTTCTTGTATGATTTTCCAAATACACTTTTTTTCGTTCATCTTTCTATCTTTAAATTTTCATTTTTGTTTTCTTCTTTCATTTCACTTACACATATTAACTTTTTCTATCATAAACTCACTCTATTTTATTTACATTTTTATATATTCTTTATTATTAATTCATTTTCATATTCTTCTCTTAAATTTTGTAAGTTTTTTTCTTTATCATATTTTTCTTCTTTATCATTTCATTTTTATAGTATAAAAGCTGTAAGTTTTTTGTTTTTTAATTATTTTTTCCTATTCAAAGAGATTTTCCGAAATTGTTACCGATTCTTCCTCCAAGACAAAGTTCCTAATTTTATTCTTCCCCCAAACTCAATATCCTCAAAGAACGTAGTTGTTCCCGTCTCAAAAATTGTCTTTAATGTGGGATCATAAAATTTATATCCCCTAGATCTTTCAGCATAACCAATAAAATAACTACTTACTGTTCGGGAGTCCAATTTCTTTTCATTTGGCTTATAAGGCCTTATCTCAGCTGGACAACCCCACACATGGAAATGCTTCAGACTAGGTTGTCGCTCAGTCCAAAGCTCATAAGGTATTTTGGTAGCTGCTTTAATTGATACTCTTTTTAGAATATAAGTTGTCGTATTTAGTGTCTCTCCCCAAAGTGATTCTAGTAAGGTGGAATGACAAATCATACTTTTTACCATATCTTTAAGAGTGTAACACAAGCACAAACGTCACGATTCGATTATGACCTGAGCACTTGTGCCATAATGCACCTGAGTGAGTATTTTCAATTTTACGGTTAGTACCACATGATTTTGTATAAAGGGTTTCATTATAGGTGACCACAATATCAAGTAAATACTGATTATCATAAGTCAAAAGTTAACCAGTTCCAACAACACAACAAAAGTGTCTTTCAAATCCAAATAAAAAACTAGTACTCAATAACAATTTAAAATGCCCTTTAGCTTCCACCTCTACCGATTTGTCATCTCCAACATATATCCATCTTTCAGAATCAATTGGCTTTCGGTAGCTTATGCAACCTTTCATAGAAACACTGATGTTAGTAGTTGCACCTGAGTCTAACCACCAAGTGTTACTAGGTACTGACGCTAAATTGACTTCAGAAATGACCAAAGTAGGAAACATACTTTTGAGGATTGTAACAAAATTTAAATTGGCAGATACAGAAGCAATTGTAGCTGAATTTAGAACATGAGAAATAAACTAATTATGCTCACATTATATAAAAATAAATAATTATAAATATATATTCAAATAATGGTTTAACCCATCTCAAGACACCCAATGCACCATCAATATCAAGTCTTTGGACAGTAATATTAACTCGCTAGAGGTATCTTGTTGTAATAATCAAACATTGACAATAAAGCACGTCCAACAACAAACCAGTCTTTGGATTAATTTATCATCGACAAAGCAAATCCTTTATAATTATCACATGTTTATCATTACAAGTGTATATGCAATTCGGCCAAATATTAATCTTCCTTTGAGCCGACTAATACTCACATGAATATACACGAGACATTAACATTCAATATTTTTCATGAACTGCCCAATTCAAAAGAGGTTACTTTGGTGACTTCTTGACTCAATTTGTTCACAAAAAAAAATATTAAACTACCGAAAATTGAATATTTTATTTATATAACAAAACCAAATATGTAATATTTGCAAACTAATTCAAAAGATAATCACTTCATTAGAATTCCACTAAGGATGAACATCTCCCTAGAATCCCATTAGGAATGAACACCTCCTTGTTAAGTGGTAAAAAGTTGATATAATTATGTCTTAAATTGTTATGAAACCATTTAACTTATGTTAATTCTAATATATTTTTCTCCCAATATAAGATGAATTCGAGAATACCATGATACAAGAGTAAGGAGCATAATTGTCAGCATAATTACAGAAAAATTGAAAGAAAGAAGAACGCTTAAGCGAATGAATGATGCGAGACCCGACCCAAATTCTCCTATAAAAAGATAAGATGTGTTTTGAGAAAGGAAACGGTTTTGGAGAAGAGGCGCGACTACTGTTAGAGTTTCATCTAATCTTCATCAATTCTTCACTTCTTCATCAATTAGAGCATTGTAATGGCCAACATGAGTGACTAACTTCATTCTCTTAGGATTCGGTGCACTTCCTTTGAACTCTTTTGTATCATGGTGATATTTTGAGATATTAATCTATGCTTTGATGTTGTTATCCTTATCATTTATATTTTGGAATGATTTGTTCTTGATGTTTGGGGTATGATTGGAAAATATATCTAGAACCCTAGATCACGGTAAAAATATTTGTTACGTTAATTGCTAGGAATGGAATGAATGTATCAATTGCTTAACACCCTAACCCTAATGCTGGAAAATCTCTTAATTGTGTGAGGAATCAACATTTATTAGGTTTTCTTATGAATTTCATGTGTGAGGAATCAACATGGATTATTTGAGTAGGTGACATCAACATTGTTAGGTTAATTGACATTCTTAATTGATTTAGCCATTACAAAAGAGGGATAAGGAAGAAAGTCAATCCTAAGTACCTTTAATTGATATTTTCTCAACAATTTACAATTCTTTGTCATTTAATTTCAATTCAACTCTTATTACAAAAAACCAATCGGTTTTAATCTACTTAGTAAACATAATTGGGAATTTCCATTGAAATTGTTCCTCGTGGGATCGACTTTTATTTAATCGAAATACTATACTGCGATTGATAATTTTGGTACATTTACTAATAATTGAACAAGTATTTCTGGCACCGTTGTCGGGGGACGGTGTTATTTGAGAATTCTTTGTTTAGCTTATTGAGTATTTTTTTTTATTTCTGTTTTTTTTTCAATTTTATTTTGCTTTATTTTTGTTTGTGATAATCTTTGCTTGAGTTACTCTTTTGATTTATGCGTTTAAGAGGACAAGTATCTTCAGAGCAATTAGAATTTAATCTGGAGATTGAAAAAATAGCTTGGAGGAACCGGGGTAGAAGAAGAATGGAAACTCAAGAACAAGCCACAAGAGAATCTGCTAATTCTTCTTCCACACTTGATTTACCAGACCCAATTATAGAAGATATGGCGGAAGAATGAGCAAATATGAATTCGAATCCAGATCTAAATATAAATCCAAATCAAAACCCAAATTCAAATCCACCTAGAAGAACTCTTAGAAATTGTGCTATGCAGCAAGATCCAAGACATTTTTCCAGCATTGTCATTCCGGATGATCATACATTGTAGATGAATCCAGCTTTCTTAAGCTTGATTAGTGCTCATCAATTCACTGGATTGGATCATGAAGACCCTTATATTCATTTGTCTACTTTTTATGAGTTGATTGGTACCATGGGATTTAGAGCAGCAAATCTTGAATTTGCATATTTGAGATTATTTTCTTTTTTTTTGGCAGGTAGGGCAAAGGAGTGGCTGAAAGCACATCCTAATCAGAGTTTGACTAATTGGAGTAGTGTAGAAGAGAAGTTTCTGAACATATTTTTCCCACTATCCCGCTACATCAAAGCAAAATCTGACATCACTTCTTTCAGACAAGGAGCAGATGAACAATTTTGTGAAGCATGGGAGAAATTTAAATCACTGTTGAGAAGATGCCCAAATCATGGATTTGATGACGTTGCTCAGTTAAATATTTTCTATACTGGGTTACGACATGATGCAAATATGTTATTAGAAGCTGCAGCAGGAGGGTCCATGTTGGATGTAAAAATTGATCATGCTACAAGAATTATTGATGCATTAGCTTTTACAGACCAACAGGCTCAACATGATAGACATACAATTCAAAGGAAGGGAGTCATTGAACTTAACACCACAAATGCTCTCTTAACCCAGAATAAAATTTTGACCCAACAAATTGAAGCATTGAACCAGAAAATAGAGAAATTACCTCAACAAATGCACACAGTACAATCTATTCCTAATCAATATATGAGTTGTGACGTGTGTGGAGGTGATCATGCAAATGAACAATGCTCTTATAAAGGCAACATTCAACAAGAAGAAGCTAATTATATGGGTGCCCAAGGTAGTAGTCAAGGCAGACAAGGTAATTTTCCTAATCCTAGCAATTATCAGAATAATGTTGCACAAGGATGGAGAAGGAATCAGAATCAGAATCAGAATTTTCGGTAGAACCAAGGTGTTAGCTCATTTACTAGACAACCTACATTTCAACAACAGTCATATCAGCAACATCCATATCAACAACAACAACAACATTATCCTTCAGTGTCTAACAGAATAAGTAAATTGGAGGATACTTTAGAAAAATTCATGCAAAGCACTATGACTAATCAACAAAATACTAAAGTTTCATTCAGAAATTTTATGGCTAATCAGCAAAATACTGAGGCTTCATTCAGAAATATAGAGACCCAGATAGGTCAACTGGCTAAATAATTATGTGAGCAGCAACAAGGAGGACAGTTTTCAGCTAATACACAAACCAACGCCAGGGAGCAATGCAATTCAATAACTACAAGGAGTGAAAAAGTTGTAGGTAAGGGATTTGGTGACAATATATTTGTTGAAGAAGAAGTTTTGGTAAAAGAAGATGAAAAGCAAGAAGAGGAGAATAATAAAGAAAAACATATCCCTAATAAGAAGAATGAAGAGGGAGAGAAAAAACAAAAGATAGAAAAAGGAGGGAGTCAAAAAACATTTGTAGAGAAGTTACCATATCCCAAGGTTCCCTCACAGATAGATAAAGAAAGACAATTCATTAGGTTTATGGATATTTTCAAGCATTTACAAATTAATATTCCATTTATGGAAGTTATGGAGCAGATGCCGACTTATGTCAAATTTATGAAAGAGTTGTTAACTAAGAAAATGAGATTTACTGTAGAAATAATGGAGCTAGAAGCAGGATGCAGCGCTATAATTTAGAAATCATTACCTCAAAAGTCCAAGGATCCTGACAGTTTCACTATACCAGTCACAATTGGGACATTACAAGTAAGTAAGACATTACTTGATTTGGGTGCTAGTATAAATCTAATGTCTTTGTCTATGCTTAAAAAAATAGGAGACTTGGAAATAAAGCCTGCAAGAATGACATTGCAGCTAGCTGACAGATCTCTAAAGATTCCTTATGGAGTAGCAGAAGATGTTTTAGTTAGAGTGGACAAATTCATATTTCCTGTTGATTTTGTGATTATGGACATGGAGGAAAATGAGAAAGTCCCATTGATCCTGGGAAGGCCATTCATGAAGACTGCCAAAGTAATTATAGATGTTGACATGGGCAAGTTGAAAATTAGAAGTGGAGATGATGAAATTAATTTTAATCTGTTTGAAGTTGCATAACAATCGGAAGACAAAAAAGATTGTCTCAGAATAGATACTTTGGAGGAATTATTCATCTCAACTGAAAAACAAGATTACAAACCTGTTGCACAACCCCAAAGACATCTCAATCTGACTATGAAGGAAGTTATTGAAAGAAAGGTACTGAAACCTCCTGAAGCAGGTATGATTTATCCAATCTCTGACAGTTGTAAGGTTATTCGCAATGAAAAGAATAAATTCATTCCCACAAGGACAGTCAAGGGATGGAGAATGCGTATATTTCACCTTGATCACTCACCTGCATGAGCCCTAAAGTAAATAGGCGTCGAGCTGAAGACGTTAAACAAACGCTCCTGGGAGGCAACCCAATGTTTTGAATTTGTTTTTTTTCTTTTTGCAGTTTAAGTTTTTTTTGCATTTTTCTTCCTTAGGTTCTTTCTTTGCAAGATTTCTCTAGGTACATAGTGAACTTCTCCTTAAGACTTTGAAGCCTTACTTCAATGGCCTGGGGACAGTCCAACTTTTTCGGAGGGGGTGAGAAAGTTTACAGCTGAGGCTGTGAGACACAAGATAAGGAGTAGATGACAAGTGAAGAAAATGAGGGAGGAAACTTAATTTGTTTTTAATGTTTTTAATTCCTTTGTTTTTAATTTAATGTTTTTAATTGCTTTATTTTAAATTTTGAATTCCCTTGCTGTCCCATAATTTATTTTAGAGTCATATATGAGATTATTGCTTATTGTCTAATTCAAATCTGGAACTGAAGAAAACTATTTTGATTGTTTCCAATAACAAGTGATTTTGGGATGATGAGTATGATAGTGAAAATGAATTGATAAGGAGAATTAGGAATTAACTGAATTGGAGAAGCTAGCCAAAACTCAGGTGAGTAGAGTACCAAAAACAGATAAATTGAGTGTCAACACTTTGTGATTGATAACTGATATTGGTTGATTCTTTGGTGTGATTGCATGTTGGCAAGACTTGAAAATGATAAATGCATTTTTTTTTGTAGTATATATAACCCAGAACCAAATAGTCAACCCTGCATTAATTATAGGACATTTATTTGAACCCCTTCTGAGCCAAAAATAATATTGTTTCTTAAACAGAACCCTTAAGCCTAAACAATATTTATCTATCTTCCTATATTTGAGAAATGAAATGAGTATGAATGTCACTATTTTTCTTATTGTTGGGTATTACTATTGTTGTCCTACAAGTATTATTGGGGTGTTATTGTTATTGTTAAAAAAAAAGGTGTAAAGGGAAAAGAAAAGCAAAGCTTAAAAATTGGCAAAGCCAAAAAGCATACATGCAAAAGCATGAGAAAAAAAAGGAAAAAAAAAAGAGAAGTCAAAAGGGGGGAAATAATAACTTGTGAGATTATTAACTCACTATCATTATGTTAGGGACAAAAACATGAAGTTTGAAACCTGACTTTAGGAAATGTTAATCAAGAATCATTCATATGAGTTAAATTTCTCAAATATTTTTGTATATCCCAGAAAAACCAATAATTCTTTCTTAGCCCAACCCCATTACAAGCCTCAAAAGACCTTTTGATTTAAGGCTTGCTTAACAAATGTTGATTGCTTGAAGATGATTATCAATATTGGATTGTCTAAATGAAGTGATTGAATGAGATAAACACTTACCTGTGATAATTTGATATGAGTATATAACTCTATTTGAGAGATCATGCTTCTCTGAGGATAGTTGATGACTAATTATTCTTTATTGGTTTCTGTAACTTGAATGCTTATGTGTTCTATTTTCATTTGGAGTTGAGAGCATCACCTCTGAAAATTTTTATGTTGTGGTTCTGGAAAAGAAAGTGATAATATGTGATGGTTTTGTTTTGAAAAAACTACTTTGCTTGGGACAAGCAAGATTCTAGGTTGGGGGGAGTTGTTAAGTGGTAAAAAGTTGATATAATTATGTCTTAAATTGTTATGAAACCATTTAACTTATGTTAATTCTAATTTATTTTTCTCCCAATATAGGATGAATTCGAGAATACCTTGATCCAAGAGTAAGGAGCATAATTGTTAGCATAATTAGAGAAAAATTGAAAGAAAGAAGAACGCTTAAGCGAATAAATGATGTGAGGCCCAACCCAAATTCTCTTATAAAAAGAGAAGATTTGTTTTGAGAAAGGAAGCGGTTTTGGAGGAGAAGAGGCGCGACTACTGCTAGGGTTTCATCTAATCTTCATCAACTCTTCACTTCTTCATCAATTAGAGTATTGTAATGGCCAATATGAGTAACTAACTTCATTCTCTTAGGATTCGGTGCACTTCCTTTGAACTCTTTTGTATCATGGTGATATTTTGAGATATTAATCTATGCTTTGATGTTGTTATCCTTATCATTTATGTTTTGGAATGATTTGTTCTTGATGTTTGGGGTATGATTGGAAAATATATCTAGAACCCTAGATCACGGTAAAAATATTTGTTACGTTAATTGCTAGGAATGGAATGAATGTATCAATTGCTTAACACCCTAACCCTAATGCTGGAAAATCTCTTAATTGTGTGAGGAATCAACATTTATTAGGTTTTCTTATGAATTTCATGTGTGAGGAATCAACATAGATGATTTGAGTAGGTGACATCAACATTGTTAGGTTAATTGACGTTCTTAATTGATTTAGCCATTACAAAAGAGGGATAAGGAAGGAAGTCAATCCTAAGTACCTTTAATTGATATTTTCTCAACAATTTACAGTTCTTTGTCATTTAATTTCAATTCAACTCTTATTACAAAAAACTAATCGGTTTTAATCTACTTAGTAAATATAATTGGGAATTTTCATTGAAACTGTTCCTCGTGGGATCGACTTTTATTTAATCGAAATACTATACTGCGATTGATAATTTTGGTAGACTTGCCAATAATTCAACACTCCTTTGAACAAATCAAAGGATGAAAGCACCTCTTTTTCCACCAATACATAAAGGATGAACATCTCCCTAAAATCACAATAGAGATGAAACAAAGATAGTTCTGAGTCTCTTTAACACACTGCTCTAAATCCTAAAAGGAGATTAAACGGTAATCACTCAAACCCTAAACAGGAAATTTAACATCAAATTTTCCTTAAATTCCTAGGGGATAAAGACAATAAAATAATAACAACCACACATGTGAAAACATTCACCAGTTGCCTAAGATCCTCTATGTTGGGAATTCTCCAAACACCACCCCCAATTCCAAACTCATCCATATCCACCATGAAAAGAAAACGAAAACAAAACCCATAAAATTAAATAAAAACAAAAACAAAAGATTCAAAGAGAACAGAGAACTCAATATAAAAAATATTGAAATTTGAAACACTATTTCTTTCTCAATAAAACTTGAAACTTAAACTGAAACAAAAGGGAAAAACAAAGAAGAAGAAGAATCCATAACTTCCTCCACGGTTCCATCAGCAAGTAGAATCAGACTGGGGATGTTACCCCCAAATTTAAATTTTAGGGTTCACAAAAATTGGAGATTATTCTCCACTTAGAGTTCATAAAATTGGGTAATTTGAATTGTTTAAAACAAAATTAATCCTAATTTTCATAATTAAGGTTCTATAAATTAAACAGACATGAATCAAATATGGACGACTCTGATACCAATTGTTGGAAAACTAATAATAATTATGATCCTGATTTTGATTCTAACTATCAAACATAAACATTATCCCATACTGATAAACATGTTGTAAACTGAATGCGAAAGCGTACCTGAAATAGCCATAATGATAATGTCTTTATAGAGCACTATATTGATCTTATGGTCTTCCACCTGAAGAGCACCTGTATTTCTCTCTTAATTTTCTCTCTTGATGGGGATAGAAAGAAAGGAATGAGACTGATACTTATGTTCTGTGTGTGTGTTCCCAGAAGGGGACCATGACCCTTTAAATAACCATAATTAGGTTAATTACTTAAGTTTTAGTATTTCTAATTTGACCCTCATCAAATTAGAAATTGCTCAATAGTCTCTACACAATTTTATTTTCATGACATATGTCTTTAGCCAAAACTTTAATTTAGTCAGATCACTTTATTATTTGGCTTAATAAATAATGGTCCTAATACATTTAAATTATGTATCATATATATACATGACCCAAATTTTGCCAACAGAATAAGCTCAAGTGGGATGAAGAGGCGATATCCAAAAATTGTGTTGTACGAAAGATCTCGAGATCGTTGACAAACGATTTTGAGAAAAAAGTATGTGTCATAGAAGAATTAAGGAACCTGTCTGAGCTCACGATTCAGGAGTTGATTGGTTCATTTGGAGCCCATGAGTATTTAAAGAAGAAAATGAAGGAAGAGACAATTGTACAAGTGTTGCAGGCCGAGGTACAAGAGGAAAAAACTCTCTATTATTAGAATAATAAAAATACAGGGGACATAGTGGTATCGAGGTGGTCAAGGTGACTGAGTTGGTGAGAAGGAAGAATGAGTTTAGCAAAATTGGCAACTATGACCACTCAAACATCGAGAAAGAAGAAGGAGTTGGTGAGGATGTGATCGGAGAGGAAGTCAGTCGACGAACCACTCAAACATTGAGTGCTTTCAGTGTGGTAAGTATGACCATTACACGAATGATTGTTACTCGAACAAGTTCTACAATTGTGGTGAAGTTAGACATTTTGAGAAAGAATATCAAACTAGGAAAAAGATGGAAGAGACTTATCTCACAAAAGAGACAGAAATTGAAGAAGCAATATTGTTGATGACCGATCATAACTCGGCAACTGACAAGAATGTCGATCATAACTCGACAACTGACAAGAATGTCGATCACAACTGGGTAGTACACTTGGGAGTAGATTACAACTCAGAATGTTCAATATGGTATTTAGACACTGATGCATGTAACCATATGTGTGGGGACAAACACTTATTTATAAAATTGGAGAAATTTAAGGGTGATCGACATTCATGTGTCTGTTGGAGATGATTTGAAGGTCTCGGTAAAAGACTGATGTATTATTTGTTTCTTACAGAATGATGACCTAGTTGGGTCAATCCGAGATGTGTTCTATGTTCCAAATCTCAAGAGTAATCTTTTGAATATGAGACAACTGATGGAGAGAAGATACTCAATATTCATGATAGATCAAATACTATAATTGAAGGACAAACTCGGAAGGTTAATTGCCCAAGTAGGGATGAAAATGAATAAAATGTATAAGTTGCAGCTGAGAAGCATTCGAGAGAGGATTCTTAAATTAAATGTAATGGACACGTTGAAGGAAAATCATTGATCTAGTCATATACATTTTTGTGGTCTAACCAAGTTAATTCATGATGTTGAAGCAGACGTCCGAATTGATGAAACGAGTGAGTGAAACTGGGTAGAATTGTAGGATGATAGAGGAGGTCGAACTACTACACCACCAATAGCATCCAATTCGGAAATCGAGAAAAAAAAACAGTATCAGTAAAGTTGAAGAAGAACATGAAGAGCATGGTGCTCAGATTCCCAAGCATGGAGGGAAGAGTTTGCAAAGATGTGGTGAGGACTGAACTTTAGAAAAATGTCGTGTACTAAGAAAAATCTAACTTAGGTCCGAGTAATGGATTTCGAAGTGACCATGTTCGAACTATTATGGAGAAAGTGGTTCGAGTTGTTGTGGACGAGAAGGTTCAAACTGTTATTGAAGAGAAGTTCCAAGTTGTTATTGAAAAGATGATCCATGCTATTATGGATGAGAAGATCCGAGTTATTGAACACAAAAACACGACGGTGATGACCGAATTGTTGAGTTATGACCGAGTTGTTGGTGTGAAACAAATGTTCAAGAAAGATGAGAAACTTTTAGGTTGGCTTTCAACCTATCTCAATTAAGAGAGAAGAGATGAAGAACTACTAGGCGAGGAGAAACGACTCGGTGCAACTGTGATCCGAGTTGATAATAAGTTAGTCATTGAACTAACGAAGAATCTGATTAATCATGAGAGAAACAAACATATTGATGTGCGTTTTCCCTTCATCCAAGAACATATAAAGGAAGGAAATGTGAAGCTTGTACATGTGACAAACCGAGATCAAGTTGATGATATTTTCACAAAACTCCTACCTATTATGTTGTTCGAGAAGTGTAAGAAGCTAATCAGGACGAAGAATGGAAGAGAGTTTGGGTGTTCGACAAGTCAGCTAGTTGGGAGTTCAAAGTTTTGAAATTCAGCAAGTTAGGAAGTCAAAAAATTGGTCATGATCTCAGTTTTTGTTGTAAAGAAATTTAATTTTACAGGAAAATTTTGTCAAATAAAATTAAATAAAAATTAGTTTAAAAGTTTTTGGGATAAATTAAATAAAAGAAATAATTAAGAGTTGGTTGAGACATTTGTTAATATTTCTCAACGTATCTCCAAGACAATAGCTCCTAGAAGCAACGCCTATGTGACAAACACGTCAACTTTTGGATATTGATCCTTACGTATGACAAAGAAGGAACATAGTACACTAACATTGGAAAATAGTATGACGAAACGTAGTGGCAAATCTTGACCATTGATCTTGGGAGTCAAATAATATTATTAATAAATAATAAATAAATATAAAAGGAAGAAAGAAGATAAAAGGGTGAAAGGATAAAATTGTAGATGTATACTTAAATATATTAAATGATCATTAAGTTTGAAGCTGGACAAAATCATAAATTATATGATAGTTACAAAGCTGGGGAGGACTTAAGAGGATAAAATTGTAAATATAAAAATAAATATATTAAATGTTCGTTAAGTTTGGGGGAACAAAATAATTATAGGAGTTATAAAATTTTAAGGGAACCACGACCTCCTTCAACTTCTAAGAAAATACACCACTTATGAAACGGAAAAAACTACACTACCCACGAAGAGTAAGAGTCACAACTGTTTTGATGTAGAACAGATCATACATAAATCCAAGATCTAGTTGCATGACTTGAAACACTTTCTTGCCATTCCCATTCTGAAAAGACAACCTGATTTCCAAAAGATCATGGAAGCTCAGGATAAGATCTGCAAAAAGCGGCTTGAAAGTCTTCAAGAATTTGTACGCAATCTTTACAATTTCAGGTCCGTATGAGTCGATTTGTGGCAGTGGGATGATGTTAGCTTCTGCCGGTGCATGAGTATGATCATTAGAAACTGAGGGAGTTTCGAGGCCTTGTACATAACCACGAACCCTTCATGAGATGCTGCAATGTACGTTTCCATGTGCCTGGCATAATTTGGCCCTGGATCAGTGTCAGGAAACAAGGACTCTTTGAATTGCTGGCTGCTTGCAGACCACAAAACCCAAATCCTCTCCCCGACTTTGACAATACTAGCAATGAATATTGGTATTGCCAAAATGTTGAGATCAGTGTCTTTCCAGGCTCTTAGGAAGAAGATATAGAGTGCCAACACAAACTGGAAACAAAAAACTAAGAAAACGCCTAGTCTACATGTAATAAGTCCCATATGGGGAGGTTTTCCTTGTAAGATTGGAGGCTCTCCAACTTTTTGAATTAACTTTTCAGGATGATTACCTTCTTTAACCTTATGATTATTACATTGGTGCTTTCGTTAGGTAACTAAAAAAGGACTACCACAAAGAGAGTTCCAATTGTTCAAAAGATTGAGTGAAATACCGGAAAATGCGGGCCCAAAGAGATATGATAACATACTTTCACTCCACAGAATCACCTTCATTCACTCCTACTTTATTAGAAAGAACACCTAATGAGACTGTTGCAAGCCAATATGCTAACAAGTAGGAAAACCACAGAGTGATTATCAGCCAGGTTCCGGTGCAGTGCTTCCTCTTGTTCCCAAGAAGGATGAGGCTTAGCAAAGGTTCCTCACACTTGGTGGAAAAATCTGAATCATCCCTCTCTTCTTTGTGAAGGCCAAACTACTAAATACTGAAACACAAAAAAGAATAGTTGAATGACAACATTGTAAGGAGAACAAAAGGATGTAGTCTTACCTGTAACCAGCATCTAGATTTGTGTCTCTTCTATGTTGTACTCAACAGTTACAAAGAGAAAGTTATTGTCAATTGATATAATTAAGTAATTAAGAGTGGTATTTGTATGGTGATCTTTTTACAACTTGCTTGATTAGATATTTGGACATTGTAAGCTTAAGACATTAAGTATGTCATTTTCTACTAACGAAAGAGAAATAAACGGCGTTGGGTGTCTCTATATTTTTTATAAAATAAAATGAAAATTGAGATTAGAGGTCAAACAAAAAATAAATAAAGCATGTAAAATAAAATATAATAATAGTGATTAATTTAGTAGCAGTTTTGTGAATATTTAAAAAAAATATATATTAAATTATGTTTCTCTTCTTATTTTAAAATATACACTACTTTGTGAGAGATGTGTATAAATTATATTCTATTCTTTTTCAACTTAAATATTAAATAATTATGATTGCAATGTTCAATTATATTATGAGTGTCTATGGTAAAATGAAGTTTATATAGTATATATTTTAATTATCAATTTTAAAATCGTGTAAAATCTTTGTTTAGTATTTAAAATCGCAAAATGGATGATAAATGTTCAAAAATAACTATTAATCATGTTGAGAATCACTATAGAGGAAAAATGTTTTTAAAAAAAATGCTCACGCTTATATTAAAATTAATTCAATTTATTATTTTTTAAGTAAGGGTAATATATTTTTAAAGCAACAAGGGAGCAGGTACATAAATAAATATTTATGGGGTTATTTAATTTGATTAAGAATCTTAAGTTGTTATTTTTTAATTTTTTTTAATAATTTATAGTTAAGTTTAAATTGTTAGATTATAAAAAATAAATAATAAAAATGAAGAATAAATTCGTAATTCTTATTTTTATAAATTATTTCATATTAATATATATATATATATATATATATATATATTATAATATTTTTATTTAATATAAAACAAGAGTTTTCCATGAGAAATTAAACGTGGAGTGGTTATTAAAAAAAAAACTACTGTCCGGAGAAAAATGCAGTTTAATCGTTTTTTAATCGAAAGCTTTAATTTAAGAGTTAACCAGGTAAGACAACCAAACTCACGCAGTGGGTCTATAAAAAGGTTGAATCTGTAAATATAAAACCAATTAGCAATATATGAAGTAACATAACATGTATTTAAATTATACTAAATGACATGACATAGGCGATATGGGACTTTCAACACACCCCCTCCAACGAAATTTGCCGGACCAGGCAAAGGATACTTTTAACCCAACTAAAGGGTAATTTTTGGCCTATGACAATAACCGAAAAGATGTTAGGCTTTAACTCTGACACTATGTTAAAGTTCCAACATAAAACCAATTGACGAGTAACCTAACATATATTTAAATCATACCAAATGACATGAGGTACTACTTTCAACAACATCAATGTATTCAATAAATAGATAAGACATGTATTTTTATAAGAACTCTTTTATCTGTTTTTTTCACTTTCTTTTATTAGTCAGAATATATAGAAATTATTAGGATATGTGACAATGCAAGGTATACTATTACACTTACACATAACTTGTATTAACAAAGTCAATTTTATTTTCATATCAGTTATGAACATATCAATTATTAGTGTAGATTCCTTAGCCATTTAGTTATTATCACAATTCCTTAGCCATTTAGTTATTATGAAATATGCCTCAAAGAGGAAGTCTACAAATAAGACTTAAGAGGAAGCCAAGTTAACATTTGTTCGTCTATGAGAACAAATAAATATTAGCTAAAGTCAATGCTTGGTGCATGAAGGAAACAAATAAAATTATCGTTATAAATCTTCTCACATGCTACGGGAAGATCATTGGTCATCAATGAAGTAGCTTGATCCGCAAAGTGCTCAAGTCAAATGACCATGGTATAAAAGGAATCTGTTCGAATCCTCTCATTTCTTTTCTTAAATTTATCATGCATAAGGTTCACATATAGATATTGTAACTTGCAGACTGAACTAATTAAAAATAAAAACATTATCATTTGAAAAAAATGATTCATCAAAGCTAATAACAGTGGATCTGAACTATAAAATTGTCAGCCTGGCCAATCCTCCCTGCAGTAGAGATAAAACTATACACGGATAATGCTAACCCAAACTTTTTTCTAGACTGTGTTATCTGTTTAGTTGACTTGACCCCCTAAATAGTACTGCCAAATAATTTCACCAGAAATTTATTTTCAAACATACTAATGACAGTAAGTCAGTTTCTCACATGGGCGGGGGTACACAACATCAGAAGCAACTTGATGAAGTGATCAGTCACTACAACAACGACATGACCAACAGTGAGCTTGTTGTCTGGTTGGCAACAATCATTGCGTTGGGAGTTTCAGTGACCCTCGATTGTTTTCTCATTTACTATGAAGATAAAGTTAAAGTGGATAAAGAGGGAAATGAAGTCACTAGAACCTCTGACAAAGGATTATGATCAACTTGTGGAGAAAGGAGACAAAGTAGAATCTCTCGCACGTCGTTTCTGGGATTCCGAAGATCTATCTGGAATTCATTTGCAGCTAAGTGAAACTGAGCATGAATGGTTAAAATCAACAAGAAAATTAATTGAAGCAAAAGAATGTGTTACCAACTACTATAAACATAGCCGAGGATTGGTTCGTGGCTGTACTACGGCTATCATGAGATTGTTACCCATCATAGATGTTATCTTTCAAATCAATAGCGTCAAAAGTAAGATGATAGATCATATTCAAAACAAAGATGAAAATGCCAAGGACATTCATAAATCCATGGGTAGGTCAAGATCACAGATTAGAAGTCTGTTGGATCAATATACAATAGAGGAGGCCCACAAATCTGTAGCATCCCAAAACCAAAAACAGAAAAAGCCTTCCACAAGTATTGATGAATTGATGAAGATGGGAAAGGAACTATTTTTTGGCACGGAAGAAAGATGGTCCATATATCTGCTGCTTTCAATAAGTACTTTCATCAATGACTTGAGTCAGCTTCAGCTAGAAACTCAAACAGAAAAGCTGTGGAAAACAGAAGTAGAAGAATTAATTTCAGAGACAGAGCGCTGCATTAGCAACTTCTCATGGTGGGTTTCATAAATTGTTGTATTAAAGGATAACATTCCCATAGTAACGTCTCATTTCAGAGAGGACATCAAGCGGATTGTCACCAACTTTGATTCCCTGCTGGTAAGGAAGAAGAGGTATAATTTTGCCTTTAATGATAAAGCTGCAGAGAAGTCAACCTTCCCATATATTATAGATGACAATGCAATCACATCAGCCATTAAAAGCATCCAAAGCAAAATGAGAAAGGTGGACAAAAGGTCAAAGCGGGTAGTTGAAATCAATTCTCTGGTTCACGATTCGGAAGAAATGCATAAAAAGCTTCAGAAGACCTAAGAAACAGCAGGGAGAAATGCTTGTTTAGACCAATTAAAGAGCATTGCTAACGAGGTGGACAATTCCCAAGAGAAGTATATGAATGAAGCTGAGCTCAGTTGTCATGAGATCAAAAATGCTATTGATCGTCTTCATAACATAATACAAAATTGCAGCATAGAAAGACAGAAGTCAGCTAAAGCAGCTGGTTTCAAAAATGAAATACTTTGGTCTCGAAATTGACCATAAGCAGTGATATTCCTTGAAATTCAACACTTTCCATTGTGGGGATGATAGGTGTAGGGAAGACAACTCTCGCAAAAGCAATTTATTACAGCAAAGCCGTGGTTGAGCACTTCCCAGTCCGTGTCTGGGTGACAGTAACTGAAAAAGCTGCCAACAAAGCACAAGTTTTGCTGATGAAAAAGGATGGGACTAAAGACCAGACATTGTATATCACTCAGGTACGTGATCACTTGAAAGAGAAGCTATGCCTTGCTCTAGATAATGTCTCAAACACAAGAGACTTTGATAAATTACATGAAAAATTATCTGGATCTGGAATGGCAAATGGGAGCAGAATAGTGCTGACAACACGCTTTAAGAATGTGGCTTTGCATGCAGACAGAAGTAGACCCTCACCAAATTCGACTGCTAACAAAGGAAAAGGGTTTGGAGTTGTTTAAGAAGGTGACAGGCACCGAGAGGACCAAATTAGAACCAAGTATAGAAAAACTTGCTAAAAACTAGTGGGAAGATGTGGGGGTTTACCACTTGCAATCACATCTATTGGGTGTGTCGTGCAAGCCAAAGGCATGACCCAAAAGAACTTATCTTGGGTGCTTGAACGAATCAATCATGGCCATTACAAAGCAGAAAGGCTTCAAGCTTGGGAGAAGAACAAACAAGAACTGAGTGAAACTATGACTAACTGTCTGTATTACTTCACACTCTTCCCTACAGACTTTGAAATCCCAACAAGGAGGTTAGTCAATCTATGGGTTGCAGAAGAATTGGTGAAGCAAAACAAACAACAAACAGCAGAAGACATTGCAGAAAGATGTATACAAGATTTGAGAGACTGCAACATGATTCAAGTTATGGCACTAAAGTCCAATAGCAAGATTAAGACATGTTGCTTACCAAGTATGCTGAGAGAAATCATCTTGCAAGATAGTGACAGAACAAACCGCAGCCACTACTCAGGTGCACATTTAGAGCGGCGTTATGATGATCGTGGTCTTGATGAAAATTCAGAAAACGAGTTCAGCAAGAAAGGAATTCCCCTATCTGTTTTTTCTTTGACAAGCGAGAGGGGAAAAAACAAGGAGAAGATCCTTTCAACAGGCATTGCAAGTGAGCAGCTCAGGGATGTTAGGGTCCTTGATATTGAACGCATCTTCAGACCTCAGTTGCCTCAGACTTTATGCAAATTAACTCATATCACATATCTTAGTTTAAGGTGGACTTATTTGGAGGAATTCCCACCATTCATAGGCAAATTGGTGAACCTGGAGACATTAGATTTAAAGCATATATGTATCCGTGTTCTCCCTAGCTCCATCTGGAAATTGAAGAAACTGAGGAACTTGTACCTGAACCATAAATATCGAAGTAGAGTTGAGGGGAAACTAAGAGGAGACGATCAGGAAAATGTTCACACACTATGAGTGTGTTCATGTACGGGGATTGACCTCTTCTCCATGACCTTCACAAGCTGAAGAACCTTAAAAATTTAAAATTAGTTTTCCACTTGACACAAAGCAGAGAAAGACACACTTGCCAAGATGATTGTGCAGCTGAACCAGCATCATTCACTGAGACTTTAGATCAGTCAATGAAATTGGTGGTCCTAAAAAACTAATTTTTCACAATATGTCAAAGATGGAGAGTCTCTCATCCCTCCAGTTGTTTGGGAAATTACTAGATAAACTACAAATGAACCGCCTTCACCAAAATCTTACTGATCTCACCTTGTCAGATGATCCAATTGCAAAGCCTGCCCAAACTTAAGTCATTGTTTTTTATGCAGTCTCTTATACAGGGAGAAGCTGGTTTGTGCCACAGGCAGTTTTCCACAACTTCAAGTGCTAAGATTCTGGAATTTAAGGGAACTTCAAGAATGGGATGTGAAGGAAGGAATGAAGTCCGGTCCTGTGGAAATCCGGCATGTCCAGTGGAAGCATTTGAAGACTCTTCGCTTGATTAAGTTACATAAAATGTCAAAGCCATTCATGAAAGACATCTTAAATTGTAAGAAGGCATTGTTGGATGATGTTGAGATCGATTACAATTGATGGATACAATATATGGATATCGCCCAGCAATATCAAGCAGGTATTCTTTTCTTTTCCCTGCACCTATTTGACTCCCCCATATTTCATGATGATAATTTACTTCTTTCCAATGCATTTTGTCACAGGTTTGTGCTCATTTTTTGTATGAGCATCATAAACAAAGCACAAGAAAAATGCTGATGGTATTGGTGACTTGATGTTTTAGTTATCCTTGTTGCTTGATATCTTTCCCAAGCATTCCAAACTTTAAAGTTTCGGTGTAAGTTAAGGCTTTCTATTTGCTATGTACATGCAATTCCCAAACTACCACACTTAGATTTTTGTGTTCTCAAATAATTGCATTCATATTTTGGAACAATGTTAATACACATGACCAGTGCATTATAAAAAATTCATGGAACATTTTATGTGCGTTGTTGCCTTTGAAGTGTTAATTTACATGATTACTACCCTATCAAAAATAAATAGTAGAAAAATGGATGAATATTTTCATTCTAAGAAACAATTAAAGGTGTATCCATTCTTCATTTGGAGTCATAATCATCTACTCCAGTAAAATTCAAACATAGATGATAGACATACTCTTACTTTCTCACTTTAACGACAATCTCGCTTTAGTAGATCTTTTTTCTCAATTATTACTCACCTAAAGGACAATCTCACTTCAGTATATCTTCTATCCAAAAATAGTTGAGAGGTCGTTTCCTAGTGTTAACTTACATGTTGTTAAAATTATTAGAGAAACGGAAAATAATCTTGGATTGCACTCATTGGAGTGTATTCAAAGGAAATGATGGAAAATACATCGGATAATTAGCAGCAACTCAAAGCTTAATGGTAAATTTTTTAGAAAGTATTCAAGAGATCAAATAAATGGGAGAGAGGGAAATTAACTATTCAGCCACGCCATTTACCTTTATCATGTTAGGAACACCTGTGACTTCCGTCTGTGATTACTTCATTGTTGAAAATACGGCCTACTTTTGTCATCATTTTGGACAAGATCCAAAATATCTAAGATTAGGAGTCTAATCTAAAATTTCAAGAGTGGAGAGAATTTATAGGGGATAAACAGGGGAGTGAAGTTGATAAGGACGTGGAAATTATGAGTTGTCTAAGTCTCACATAGCTAACACAAAATATTCAGTAGAATATTTAAATACTTTGTTCTCTTCTAATAATAGCTAACTTTTAAGAGTAGATTCCCCAAGTACTTGAATGTTTATCAATTGATATGAGAGGTAGTCCTCAGTGTCTTAGAAAGTGTAACTATGGAAGGATTCTGACCAGTGGTGTTGAGACATCGACTCTGAAGTGCGGTGATTTGATAGGGATTTACGTAAGTAGTTTGCTTCTCCTCCCTTAAAAGCTAGAGAGTAAAAGACAAAGGACATGCTACACTGATTACAATTAATTAGATTCTATTATGCATATAAAATTTCTTATGCAACTTTTCATCATTTGAAAAGTACTTAAAATTTTCTTATTGTAACATTTAAACATAACTAAAGGAGGGATTAGTTTAAAATTTGGGTAGTTTGCATATAAATGTATTTTCTAGAAACAGAATGGAGATTTCTTTTAAAGGTGTTAAGTTGATAGAAAGAAAGATGCAAGCATTTGAGTGCATTCCCAAAATTTTTAAGAAAATAAATTGTATTGTATATGATATAAAAGCAACTAGACAACATGAAGCGTCTTGAGGAATTGATATATCCTGTCACATTTCTAATCAGGCAACACGAATTAATACAAATTCAAAAAGAATTTAACACAACCTTCTCCAAGTAGTTGCCTGAACGAGAGTCCAACTTTTCCCTTAAAGCCTGGATTTTGAACTTCGAGATTCCTTAGACCATTTGGGAGGATGTATTTTATACTCTAGGGCTGGCCCCAACTCATTGCTTTCTTCTTTGCGTACAATGTCATTAGAGAATGCATCTGGATTGGCCTTGATGCAGCTCTGCAGAGCAACAAACGGATGTACACAGTCCGAGCCCTGCATATTTGGAGCAAATTTCACATTCCAACCCTTAGAAGAATACAGAAATCAAGACTTAAAAAATAAAATACTTTAAATTTGCCCATATTGGTCGCTAATTGATATTGCAGAATATAAGCGATGATTCAGTAATACAGACTTGCACATTACCACTGAACTCTTATCAACAAAAACATTATGCTGAAAGGGCACATATAACCTTTGAAATCAGGCTTTAAGGGGGCAAGAGATTGAATTTTAACCCTATTTCAATTTCACAAAACCAGTTTATAAAGTGAGGTTTATTTTCATTCCTATATCCTCCACTATTTTTGGTATGTGGATAACATGATGAGTGACCTTTTTAGTGGATCTAAGGTAGGTTCTGAAAACAACCTAAAAAACGAATTTTAAACATAACTCAATTTTTCAAAAACGGATTTGTAAGTGAATTTTATACCCACTTATATATTATAATTAGTCATGTCTATGATATGGATTGGGATCTCCAACGCAATAAATTGATGAAAAATCACTATGTTGCTGTTCACTAATCTAATATTAAACAGGTTACGTGGGAAGGCTGATCTAGGTAGATATAGGCTGAAGCTGTGACCTACAACCAGCTAAACCAGTTCAGATCACACTTGCAAGTGTACCTACATCTTGCTTCAAGAAACGAAGCTATGCTATGTAATCACAAATGAAAGCAAAGTATAAAGTAAGATATACCTTTTCTTCAGAGGTACTCTTGAGAAAACACAAAAATGCCTCTGAGAATTGAGAATCACAAGGACCAGTTCGCAAATCAGCAATGCATGGGCATTCGAGAGCTTTCTGAGCCATTTCCTCAACAGACTGAAATTCCACAATTTTCAATTGTTTTCATTCATTCACTTAATTGCCAAGTTGAAAGCAAAAGACCAAAGCAATTCTGTGCAAACCTCAGTGTGTTGGCTTCCATATTCTGCAGCTTCTGCAATAATAATAAAATAAAATAAACACACAAACCGAGATTTCGTTCCAGCCACACACACATGTACACAAACAGTAAAGTGCATGAGAAATAAACACGGAAAAACAACCTGCGAGCGCGGATTCCAAGGAAGTTGGTTTGGAGGTGTCGTTGGCGGTAGTTTGAGGCTCCGCCACAGCTTCTGCGCTTTCAATTTGACCCATTGTGAATCCTGATTTCTGAGTCCTCAATTCTGAACCTCTTTGGCTTTGTGGTGCGTTGAAAATTCAAACTCTGAAGCCAAATCTGAATTATTATCTTCTCTCGCACACAAATGAGTGCTTCTCGTCCAATTATTCCCGGAATTTCCCCTTCGTTACTCCACCATTTTCTTAAAGTTAATTTTGTAACATCAGACGATATCGACTTTCGGTATGAAAATATGATGACTCAAATTCGTGTAACCTAAACTATTAATGACGCCAAAATATTTGAGTATTTAACCTAATTGCACGTAGAATCAAAGTCGTGGTTATTAATTAAATCGAAACAACGTTTCAATTGATAAATGTGATTGATGATCTTTAGCAATTACTTGTTTATAATCTTCTATGATATTGCACCTATACAAATTAATAATTAGCATTTTTCTAATAACTAATATCTAGCAAGAAAAAGTAATTTATTATCTTTAACATATTTGCGAAAGAGTAAAATGATAAAAATAACTTAATCATAAAAAATGATAAAGAGAACTTAAGAGCTAAAATTAAGTTATTTTTTAATTTTTAAAGCTGATAAATTTAATTATTTATATATATTTAAATTTTACGATTTAATTATTATTGGTTTTAATATATTCATTAAATTTTTTTATTTACATAAGATTTTAAACTCAGAAGATCTCATGTCAAAAAGTATGTCCAATCCTCTAAAATGAATCAATAAGTTGTAATATCTACCACAAAAGAGCAATCCGTCAATATTGAAATTCTCAAATATCTCATTAGGTATTAAGAGTACACTCATCTACATTATGATGCTATAAAACTAGTCTTCTCTCTATAGAAGACGTGAATTACATGTCTCTCTTTTAGACTCTCACTATGAACATGTTGTAACTGGTACTACGTTAACTACTCTCCATATCGGATGTATATTCTAATCCATGATGATATCATCTGTCACTAAAGAAGAAAAATTCTCTATCGTCAGCATGTATCCTGGCATATCTTTACACATAAGATAGGAGACACTTCATATGGGATGCAGATCCTGATTGTGTGTGATTGTTGTGATCACACTGGAGAAACTAGTGAAGAAGACGATGATGACTCAAATGAGGATGATGACTTTGGAGGAGGATCTTGCAAACCTCCTTTCTCTCCCAACATGTTTGAACCTGGAAAAGGTCCTTGGATTGGACTTCATCACCAAGAGATCCTTGAAGAAGAAGGTATCATTCTTCATAAACAAGATAAGTGCAGAACCTTTGTTATTGCTCCTCCTATTCCATGCATGATGATCAACCCAATATCCTACAAAGAGGAATTTTCTCCTCTTGAAAGAAATATTGATCTTGTGTCCAAAACAACAACCAAACCACATATTGTCTGCCAAGAAGTTGGATCAGATGACAAAACAAACCACTGAGCTAAGCTGAGGAGGAAGCATTAAAATGACAAACAAAAAATATCAAAGCCCAAAACTCCATCTTGCAAAGAATTGATCAAAAGATGGATAAAATCTCAACACATCTTAAAGAAACTAATGAAAATGTACAACATCTCAACTCATATTTGAACTCTCAAGGTTAGAAGAAGATTGAAAGAACACCATCTTTTGAGAATTATCCCACACAAAAGAAAAGGAGATTAGACAGTTTAAGGCTCAAATTCAGGAGATGAACAATTACATTGAAGCAAAAGTCAAACAACAAAGAACAGAAAAAGATCCTTATTCATCTCTACTTACTCCAACTCCTACTTATTCCTCTTTCTAGGACCCATCTCCATTCTTCCAACCACCAACACAGTTTTCCTGATCTTTACCTACAACCACTACTTATATACCATGGCTCAAACCAAGAACACCAAAGCAAGACAAAGGCAAAAGAAAGTCAGTCCACCTTCTCAAGAATCTTCTCATGAAGTTCAACTCTCACCAAAGAGACAAACTCATCAAGACGCATTTAATCTCGTTTTTCAAGACTCTCAAGATTTATATTTTCAAATGACTATAGAATCTTGTCCTGATCCAACTCCTAAAAATACTCTTACAATTGTTGAAGGGTATTCCTCTAAAGATTCAGAGACAGAAGTCCCCAGTTATACAGATTTAACCCAAATTCTGATGACCAACACCTCCAAACTAGAAGTCAGACATGAACCTATTTATGATTCTTCTGATAAAGAAATTAACTCTGGTTCAAAAAGGACAAATACCTCTCCTTAGTTTACTATTGACAATATCCCTCCAAGTCAGTGGAGAGACTAATTGAATTTGGAGTCTGGTTAGATACCAAAATGGTTAAAGAATCTGATTCTTACAAAGTCATTGAAGAGTTTTGTGGCATCCTGATATGTGTGATCCAACTGTGATTGTTGTGATCACACTGGAGAAACCAGTGAAGAAGACAACGATGACTCAAATGAGGATGATGACTTTGGAGGAGGATCTTGCAAAGCTCCTTTCTCCCCCAACATGTTTGAACCTGAAAAAGGTCATTAGATTGGACTTCATCACCAAGAGATCCTTGAAAAAGAAGGTATTCTTCTTCATAAACAAGATAAGTGCAGAACCTTTGTTATTGCTCCTCCTATTCCATACATGATGATCAACCCAATAACCTACAAAGAGGAATTTCCTCCTATTGAAAGAAATATTGATCTTGTGTCCAAAACAACAACCAAACCACATATTGTCTGCCAAGAAGTCAGACCAGATGACAAAACAAACCACTGAGCCAAGCTGAGGAGGAAGTATTAAACTGACAAACAAAAAATATCAAAGCCTAAAACTCCATCTTGCAAAGAATTGATCAAAAGATGGATAAAATCTCAACACATCTTAAAGAAACTGATGAAAAGGTTCAACATCTCAACTCAACTTTGAACTCTCAAGGTTAGAAGAAGATTGGAAGAACACTATCTTTTGAGAATTATCTCACACAAAAGAAAAGGAGATTAGACAGCTTAAGGCTCAAATTCAGGAGATGAACAATTATATTGAAACAAAAGTCAAATAACAAAGAACAGAGAAAGATTCATATCCATCTTTATTTACTCCAACTCCTACTTACTCCTCTTTCTAGGACCCGTCTCCATTCTTTCAACCACCAACACAGTCTTCCTGATCTTTACCTACAACCACTACTTATAGACCATGGCTCAAACCAAGAACACCAAAGCAAGACAAAGGCAAAGAAAATAAAGTCAGTCCACCTTCTCAAGAATCTTCTCATGAAGTTCAACTCTCACCAAAGAGACAAACTCATCAAGACGCATTTAATCTTGTCTTTCAAGACTCTCAAGATTTATATTTTCAAATGACTATAGAATCTTGTCCTGATCCAACTCCTAAGAATACTCTTATAATTATTGAAGGGTATTCCTCTAAATATTCAGAGACAAAAGTCCCTAGTTATGCAGATTTAACCCAAATTCTGATGACCAACATCTCCAAACTAAAAGTCAGACATGAACCTAATTATGATTCTCCTCATAAAGAAATTAACTCTGATTCAACAAGGACAAATACCTCTCCTTGGTTTACTATTGATTATATCCCTCCAAGTCAGTGGAGAGATAGACTAATTGAATTTAGAGTCTGGTTAGATACCAAAATGGTTAAAGAATCTGATTTTTACAAAGTCATTGAAGAGTTTTGTGGCAGAATGACTATAACCCTTAAGGAATTGTATCATAACCTGGGAGTTGTTAGACAAAATCAGTTCCATGAATTGGGACAAACTTTAGCAGTACTAGGATGACTCGATTATTGATAAGAAACCCAGGCAAGAATTTTTAGAAATGAGATGTTGCTCAGTGAAGATCAAAGATCTGAAGAAGCATTATCAACGAATGAGCAAGAGATTCTACCATCTTAATGGGCTCAATGATCTCAGCCTAAAAAATACTTATATAGCATCTCTTCCTACTAAAATCCAGTCAGAACTAAATAAGATGGCAATGGCTATCCAAAAAGACTTCACCACCTTGACTATGGGTTAAATTTATCAGATGACCCTAGAGGTCATGGATTAACTTTGTAGACAACATGAATTCTTTTCTGACATCATGACCTAGAAGACTAAATTCAATAAGGCCTAACAGAAGCCCTATCTTGAAATCAAGTATAAGAAACCCTTTTCAGGAAATTGCAAAGAGAAAAGGCGGGAGAAACAACCTATTCGCAAGAAAAAGAAGAATTTCAAATTCTTCAAGAAGAAGATCATAGGAAAATCTCGGGATAAAAAATGTTTTATTTGCAAGAAGAAATGTTATTTCTCTAAGAATTGTCCCCACAAAGCTAAAAGAGTCATAAAGCTTATCTCCCCTCTCAATCTTGGAGATAGTGAAGATATAAATTCCATATACTTAGAACAAAGTTCTATAGATGAAGAAACAGTTTTTGTCCTCACTACGTTCTCTAATGAAACAGAATCTGATTATTCAGACGCAGAATCAGAAACAGATATTGTTCTAGTCTTCTCTTTCCAAGAGATCAATCCCATTAATGTCTCTCCTTCTCAACCATGCCTATAAGTATAGCTTCTTCTTTCTAAGTATGAGAAAATCATAGCATATCTTGACACATGAACCCAAAAATTCATGATGGATCCAGATATACTTCAAAAAGAATTTGAAAAAAAAAGTCTCTTATTTTGTTGCAGTTGATGGAAAGATTTTTAAGACTAAACTTATCACAAAATCCCCAATCGTGATTAAATTCTTCCCAGAATGCATAGTCTGGTCAAAAGCAATTGGAAATAAGCTGTTAAACAAAGATATATTGGTAGGAATGAATATTTATTCCATGGCTCATAAGCTTCAGATCCATCCTACTGGGATTAAATTCAAAAGGGAATTTAAATATTTTACAGAAGTACCCAGGCTCTTTTCCCTCTCTATCTTATCTCGAAAGGAGACCTTCTTCTTTAAGGATCACAACATATCGTTCATATTTTCATAGAGGGTTTGATTTCTCTTGGTGATGAAGTCCAATCCAAGGACCTTTTTCCTGGTTCAAACCTTCTGTTGGGAGAGAAAGGGGGATTGCAAGATCCAAAGTCATCATCCTCATCTAAGTCATCGTTGACTTCCTCACTGGTATCTCTAGTGTGATCACAACAATCACAATTCGAATCACACATATTAGGATCTGCATCCCATATGAAGTGTCCATTTATCTAATATGTAAAGATAGACTTTTAGTCAGGATATACGCTGACGATAAGGAGTTTGCCTTTTTTAGTGATAGGTGATATCATAGATTGGAATATGGAGGTGCTTGAAGTGGGAATATCTTCATGATTCTTGAAGATGGTTTTGACAGTACCATCTATAGATCTTCTGAAAGTGGCTTCAGTAAACTGGATCGATTTCTGATTGGTATGGGGCTCTTCATAGTTGGTGACCCACTGCTTAAGGATAAGTTGTTGTAGTTCTTATTGTGAAATGTTTATGGGGATCTGAACTATGAAAGGTGTTTCATATTGATTATTGGTCAAGACGAATAATGTTTCATCTTTGCATGAGGGTAATGCAAGATTTATGGCATGATCTTACAGTCTGTAGATTATCTAGTGATGAAGGATAACTGATAGTGCATCAGCTAATTGTTCAACTCTTGTGATTTGAATTTGAACCTTCAATTTGAGAGATGGTGAGATCTTTCAAACTAACATTGAAGTTGGGAAAGATGGTCAGGATTACACTTTCGACATGGAGAGTAGATAATACAATACCAATTACAATATGTTCATAGTGCAGATAGAGTCTAGAAGAAAGACTTTGGCTAAGACAGGTAATTCATGTCTTCCATGGAAAGAGAGGACTAGTCTTATAGTCTCATAATGGAGATGAGTGTATTCTTCATTCTGTCAATACCTAATGAGATCTTTGGGGATCTCAATATTGAAGTATTACTCTTTTGTGGTAGAAGCTAAAGCATATTGATCCATTCTGGAGGATTAAACATATTCTTTGACATGGGGGTCTTCTATTGAAGATGAGTCTAGAGATAGACCTAAAGGTAGATCTTTGTCTTTTAAAGATATTATAGGGACGTAGGAGTGAATAATTTCAGAGATTTGAGCTTCTTCAGGGACATAGGAATATTCAATAAGATTTTCTATTTTTGATGAACGAGTTTTAGAAATATTTTTTGGAAGAGAAAGTATAATTTAACAAAACGGGACCAGACTCTTTTAGTGTTTGGTTATCCATTTCTAATAGGTTCTTTTACTCGCTTTCTGTATATAATTTCTACTATCATACCCCTTCTGAAAAATTGTTAGGCTCCGATATTATTTTATCTCAGAGTTCTCTTCTTATGAAAAATATAAATTTGAGTGGGATTTTAAGCCATGGTAGTATCGGTATGTCCCAAAAAATTTCATATTATCTTAATAAGAAGGAGTCTTTGTCTGAAATAGTATCAGAGATGGCAGATACATGTATGATATTTTTTTTTTTTTTGGTAATACATGTGGGATGAATATAAATTTTATATACAAGATTAATATAAAGAAATTTATACTTCCAATGTTAAACATTACATATAATCATTAAATCTATTGAACAGATTTTAATTGAAAATTATATAATAATATATATATATATATATATATATATATATAAAAACTTAGACTAGCTAGAAGTATATCAAATTTTGTATATTATGGTTCTTATCCAAATGCAATATGCTGAATTCTAGTAGTATTATATTTATAAATATAAAACATGTAAATTTAACTATTCCTTCAAGAATCAGGCTAATATATATGGTATAATAAATTTCAACAATACATATATATGATATAGTAATAGTAACATTAATACTAATCATGTTCCATTTGATCAACCAGAACCAGAATTGGAGAAAATGGAACATTTCCCTCTGCATCTTATCAATAGGAGACAGTCACTGAGTCAATGAACTATTAAAAATATTTAAACCATGAGGAAAAGTAGAAACTTTAATTAATTTCATAGAATACATAACCGTTTCCCTATTCTTGGAGAAAATAACTAAAAAAAGGAAAACAAATAAGAACAAAATATAGCACAAAAAGTTGCTGAGGCCTTGCCAGATACAAACTTTTCAAATAATTTCTAGTCAAACAGTGTGTGCCGGCCAGAGTTTTGAATGAACCAATCACAATCCTCAAACTCATAATGAAATTCCTCTATTAAATCTTAAAAAGTTAGCGGATTTCAATGGCCCATATAATACAGAAGAACAAGTTAACCACCCAACATAAAGAAGAGACATTATCGTCTCCTAGTTGCCTATGCAACCAATATTAAACCTCAATAAAACATCACATCCTCCAAACGAACAGCACACAAACAATTAGAATATTCCCTCATTTGTCACTACTAGTAGGAAGCATCACTACACCACGCCTTATTTTAAAATTCTTTGGAAAAAGTAGTGAAACTTTATGGTTGATATGTCCTATACCCTCCTCCTCCTATTTGGTCAATGCTCCAAACACTACTAAGCCCTCCAAACGCTTCTAAATCTTTGCTCAAAATCTCACAACAGCCCCTTCCATTACAATGATCATGGAACCAAATCCAACACCAGATCATAGTCTGGACTGGTTTGAAGGTTCTGTTTCTTTCTTTCCACTTCCACCATTCTTTGATGATCCATATAACTCTAGTGACATTCAAGAGTATCAGCTGTGGGGTCAAGACATAAACAGCCAGTATCAAACTGATGCTCATACCAGTTCCCCTAGTGCCACCAACATTGCTACTAGCATAGCACCCCCTGAGACTTGTGGTTCTGACAACCTTCCACTCTCTGATTTGCCCAAGAAAAGAAGTGCCACTGATGAGTCAAGTCTCAGACCACCACAAAACCACAAGCACAAGAAAATCAAGAGCAAACCAATGATTAATGAAACAGATAAAGGAGATGCACGAGGGACAACAGTTAGAAAACCTGGTGGGAACAAGAAAGGTGCTGCTAAAGGTGTAGGAAATAATTGCAACAACAAGGAAGGTAGGTGGGCTGAACAGTTGCTCAATCCTTGTGCTGCAGCCATAATTGGTGGAAACCGAAACCGTGTGCAACACCTCTTGTATGTTCTCCATGAGTTAGCATCACCTACTGGTGATGCTAACCACAGGCTTGCAGCACATGGTCTTAAAGCACTCACACACCACTTATCATCTTCTCCAGCATCTACCTCTTCAGAATCCATAACTTTTGCATCTACCGAGCCACGGTTCTTCCAAAAGACACTACTCAAGTTCTATGAGGTTAGCCCTTGGTTTTCTTTTCCTAGCAACATAGCAAATGCTTCCATCCTTCAAGTTCTTGGGGAAGACAATGAGAATTCACGCACCCTTCACATCCTTGACATTGGAGCCTCTCATGGCATGCAATGGCCAACTTTTCTAGAGGCCTTGAGTCGCAGACCTGGTGGACCTCCTCCACTTGTTCGCCTCACTGTGGTCACTGCTTCTTCCACTGAAAATGACACCCCATTTTCTATTGGTCCTCCTGGTGATAACTTCACATCTAGACTCCTTATTTTTGCTAAGTCAATGCACATTAATTTGCAGATTGAAAGGCTAGATAATTGTCCATTACATACGCTGAGTGCTCAAAGCGTTAACACCTCCCCGGATGAAATCTTTGTTGTGTGTGCACAGTTTAGGCTGCATCAGTTAAGTCACAATACCACTGATGAAAGGAGTGGGTTTCTGAAAGTGCTGAGGAACATGGAGCCCAAAGCGGTGATACTAAGTGACAACAACATGGATTGTTGTTGCAATTGTTGTGGGGATTTTGCCACCGGGTTCTCTAGAAGGGTGGAGTACTTGTGGAGGTTTTTGGACTCAACAAGCTCAGCGTTCAAGGGTCGTGAGAGTGATGAAAGGAGAGTGATGGAAGGTGAGGCGGCAAAAGCATTGACAAACCAGCGAGAGATGAATGAAGGGAAGGAAAAATGGTGTGAGAGAATGAAAGAAGCAGGGTTTGTGGGAGAAGTGTTTGGAGAGGATGCAATAGATGGAGGTAGAGCTTTGCTGAGAAAGTATGATAGTAATTGGGAGATGAAAGTTGAAGATGAAAATAGAAGTGTTGGACTATGGTGGAAAGGGCAACCTGTTTCTTTCTGTTCCTTCTGGAAGCTGGACGGGAATGATCATAGCTCAACATTCACATCATGATGAACCGTGACTTAGAATTCAGTACAAGTTTATATCAAACAGGTTCTAGTAAGCGAAAGAATTTCAATTGCAGGTTAACAGTAAACAAGCATGGTAGGAGGGAGGTAGCATTAGTATTCATAGTTCTTAATTCTTCCACTGCCAATTTTCTTCACCATATCATATTCTTGATTATATAAATTCTTGTAACATGAAGAGGGATGCAAATTATTTCGTCAGTTGTGTGCTTTGTAATAACTGCTAACTGCAGTTAAGAAGATACTTCTGTTTAAGAGTTTAGCATCTGTTGGTCTTCAGCTACAAATCTGAAGTTAGATCCAGATCGCAAGCCAACCAACATTGCAGTAGGGATATTGGAAGAACTTCAGATGTTCAGTTAAGCTTGATATTTTTTTTTAACGAACTTATTTTAATTTTTACTAGTTCTCAAAAGTTTATTTTAATGAAGTTGTTTTTCGTAATTAATTAAAATGAAAATTTAACATGTTTGGTAGTCAAATTTAGAGCATAAACCAGTAAACAATTAATAGCTCTGTTGATCTAATTATATTCTGTTAATCCACATAGAGGGCAGACATCAATCAACTGCTATTTCTGGACCTGCTTTAAATTTAAAAACATTTTATTTTTATTTTTAAATTTTCAAAAACTTATGAGAAATAACTTTTGTTATTTACTCTGTTTTTTATACTAACATTTAAAATTAAAAAATTAGAAAAGAAAATATTTTTCTCAAATCAATAAACCCTAATATTTACTAATGAGTACCTGGTCTTTACCTACAAGCATGAGTTTTAACTTTTTAACGTCAGATTTAGAAGTTTACTCGTGAGATTACCTTTTGCATAGAAGCAACATCAAATGCACAACATATCAGAGTTCATTCTATCGGTGTTGGACAAAATTATATATTTATGTACACTGCAACTGGGATAATTAGAAAATCCTACAGAGCAAGGCAAGTTTTTTCCAAAAACTTCATATTCCAGATCTTATCCCAAATAAAAAGCAGACATTCTTCTCATTAGCAGATGTTGAAATTTCCTGTCGTAGATAGAACAGAACATTCAGCCTGTGTCTGTTCATGATTAAAAAATCCTCATGATTCAAAAATCCGCACTGAATTTCGAATCTCCTGGCGACAAACAGGACATTTTGGTGCCACTTCACGTTCAACTGAAATGGCACACCCTTGGCAACACACAAGATGCCCACAGGGGATGAAAACAGAGCGCCTTCTCCTCATCAGACATATAACACATAGTTGTCCATCTGGAACATCTTCAATCTCATCATCCACCTGAGGTTCAACATCACTCACTGCTTGCCTTTGTTGCTGGAGCTGCCTCTGTAGCTTCCACTGTTTCCACTTATTCCAGTTCCTGAAAACCAGCAGAGTTTATTTGCCTTCAATTCAACTCTAAGTCTCTACCACCCAAAATTACCAATAATATATTTTCAAATAATTTCCACTATTCTAATTATTATCAAAATGAAGGGTATTAAAGTATGCCAACTATATTAAACAACTAGTCTATTACTCATAATAATGAAGACAAAGTTTATCAAACCAGTAAATTCACTTGTTTCCGAAAATTGAAAGCCAGCTATAATTAACAGAATCCAGAACATCACAGAAATAACACATAATAAATGAACAGAAAAGACAAACCAACATACCTCACAACTGCATAGCCAAGGATCCCAACTGACATTGAACCAAGAGCAATTCCACCCCAAAACAATATTTTCGTTTTGATGGAAAGATCCAGTATCATCTGATCTTTACTCAAGTCAGATCTACAAAAGAGATGACAATTACCATGAGCAGCAGTTCCACAGGCTGAATCACTTATTAATATTTACGGAGATATATGTTCCCAAATATTCAACTTGAAGGGAAAAAATTGAAAATTCAGCATCACTCTTATTAATTCACCACCAAAACAAAATCTTAGGTTCATCAAGTGATCCATTATCAAAAAATAATTTATACTTCACAAATACACCTGCACATCTACTTGTTGGCATGAAAATTCAAGCAAGTTTGATCAAAACCACATCTTCGCACATTCATGGTCACCAATGTAAATTAATTAATTAATTATAAAATTAAAATAACCATAATCTTTCTACCAGTAGTAAAATGATATTTCCCCTAGAATGTATCCTACTGGATACTGAAGGTACAAAGAAAGGAATATTGTTATGCTACTTTCAAATGAAACAGTCCCCTCTACTATACTAAAATTATAACTAACAATACCAAATGGTAGGGTTATTTCCATGAATCAACAATAGTTTATTGCAACTAAAATAAACTTACAGAAAATATGGTAGATCTTTGCATGACTTAATTTCAGCAATTCCATTATTTAAACTGCAAAGGCCAACAGCAGTGATATCCTTCCCCAATGGAAGTATTTTCTCTTCATCTAGCAGTCCGACCTACAGAAATGAAACATATGATATAATTTCAGCAAATGTGACATACCAAAGATCAAAAGTTTCATAAGAGACAGCAAAAGATGCAAAACACCGAAACAGATTGATTGAAGGGTGAGTTAGTGCGAGTGTTGAGCTTTAAACCAACTCAACATGATGCTACCCACTGCAAATAAGAGATGAGAATATCAACTCACCGGATACTCATGCCCAAAAAGTGCTTGCAAGAAAGTATATGGAGAAGCATTTATAGGTTGCAATTTATGATAAACTGTCGTCAGAGGTAAAGGATGTCTTGAGCCATCCATGTTGATCACAACATACTCAGTAGATGGACGCCGTCCAACATCAATTAGAACAAAAGGCACCTACAACAAATATAGTTAGAATATCTAGAAAATATTTCATATTATCACCACTATTGTATCTAAAATTATTTTACAGTATCTTACATGATCCTTTCAAAGTGGGATAGGACTTTGGTTATTTTTGTTGTTACATTTTAAGGAGTGATTTTCATACTTCAATATATTTATTTCATGATTTGTTTCCTTATTCTGCTAATATTAGGAGTCTAGTACCAGTGTAAATAAAACTTACTGCTTTTTATTCTGTAAAACACCATTCCAAGACATTCAATAAATTAATATCTATATTTTTCATTCTAAGCTTGATCACTTTTTCCTCTCCTCTGCATTTTCCTATAATTTGAAGATATAATCGGCCGGTTTGTTTAAACTTACAATAAGTGTTGTTGAGATACGCAAGTTCTAAAATAATCACTTATTTCAGAAGCAGATAGAATTTGATTAATAAAAACGCAGAAAACTGCGTATTTTTAAAATAAACAGATTAGCCCAACACATTAAGAGAACACAAATCTGTTTATTTTATTAAAAATAACACTTATTTTAAAAAATAAGCACAAACAAACTCACCCATTATAAGTCCTACCTATTAAAACAAATTAAGATAAAAGGTGAAGAAAAGAGAAATCAAAAGACACATCATAATCCTTTCATACAAAATGCCTACTAGCAGCAGCTTGTGCCAACAAAGGTGCTGTCAGAGACTCATGGCCACTAGCCATAGCCAAAACAAGATATTCATAGCACTGTGTGTCTGTGTCACATGAATACTGGCCAAAATCACAGCAGAATAATCCCAATTGCAGATCAATGCCCTACTATTATACCATCAAGTGTTGGCTATTCCTGTTCAAACCTCACCGCCTCCATTTTCCAGTCATATCCTAGTAGCCCAAACATGTTCTGACCAAGCGTGCTCCTTTGCAGATTCCTCTGTGATATTACTTCCTTCCAATCAATCTATCTTTTCTTCTGTTTATTTTTTTCTTGTGTTTCGTTGTTCTACTTCAACTATCCATCAGTTTTTATTTTATTTTTAATTAGCTCGTGTTCTAGTTATTGCAACTGAAAGTAGATCTTGTGTGAAATGCTGGACTGTTTTTACTAACCTTTGTTAAAAGCTACAATCTTGTGCAGCAACAGATCGCATTATATATTATTTATAATCTAAGCAATAAAATTTAACCATTAAATTAATTATGGATATTAAGTAATCTACTAGCATATATGTACTGCATAACCTAGAACAGAGTCTTCTTTGTTCTCAGTCCTACTCAGTTATATATACTAACTTGAAGTACCAAATTTGACCTCATGAAATACAAATCAATTGACAAGATTATACTAGAATTTCTCTTTATACATTATGAACCTCCATATGTAACAAAGTTATTCATCAATTACCTTCCTTAAAGATGTAGACTCTTGCTGTCTCCAAGATCTTGCAAATATGGCTCGAAGATCAGAAGTCCATCCAAATAAGCCTTTCCATTCATTGTATATACACTTCATGATAAACAACACAAAATAAATTAATAAATAAATTAGACTTCTAATTCACGACTGACTTACTAAGTTGCAAGACATTTAAGCTGAAATCAAATTTATATTTTCTACAAAAATGAAAAAGATATTAGTCCTTTTTAGAATAAAGAACTAAATGCCAAAATGGGTAGCCAAATATCATTTAAAAAAAATTAATTACTTATATTTCTGCGATGCTAGTCACCTACACATTCTTTCAATTACTCAAGAACAAAAACAGGCATGTCAATATTCAATATCCAATAACACCTTATGGTCAAAACATCAAAATTTACACCTATCCATAAAATGAAAGGGGAACTCCACTCTGAAGTTGTACTTCAGAAGATGCAGAGCAGTTATAATTATAACTAAATAAAGATAATTATAGCGGTTAGATTTTAACAACTTTGTAGTTCAGTATGCATTCGCATATATTGTATCACAATTTCAACCATGAATTTATCCTCTAAATTTTTATTTTTTCTTGAATTATGGTGAACGAAAATCCCTGGAGATTAGTGCCTCTACAAAATAAAATAACTCAAATAAGTGAAGGTTCATTACATTTACATGATGCCCGCTAAAAAGACAAATCAATCAACAAGGCAGGGGGTGAGCGGTTTATAATTTAATAGTATGTTTCGTTTTCTCTTGACGTGAATTTCTCAACACACAATCTTAAAAGTAACATGTTTACAGAGGAAAAACAAAACACACACGCTGAGGGCTTGTGTTGAGCAGGTGGAGCTAATGACGTGTTTGAAAAGTCATTGACTCACGGTAAACACCAACAATCCATGAGAGAAGGACTTAAGTTTTTTTAAAAGAAGGAAACAAATGATAATGTGTTTGATAAACCCTTACATCGTGCCGAATGTCAATCCAATATGAGAGGAGGATTGCATTCAACCTGCAATGAAAAGTGGAATTTGCCCTTTCCAAACATGCTCTAATAGTGTGCAACTGATAGTTTAAGAAACAAAATGTTGGATTGGCATTCAAACAACCAGCGTTTAAGGTACAAACAAAACAAGCAAACTAAGTTCCGTTTCAGTTTCCACCTTCACGTATTTTTGTTCTGAATCAAGTATGAAGTGATTGCACTCCAGAATTTCAACTTTTCACTTCCTAAATTAAACCATAAAGACCTAAATTCAAATTACAAGTTGACCGATATTCTAAAAACATTAATAACCACGTAACATACACCCCCAAAATTTGGAATAAAACCCTTAAAGATAGCAAATTTTGAACAAACAAGCACAATCCCTTCGCTCAATCGCACAGTAATCTCAAAAAATTCGAGAAAAGAAAAAAAAAAGAGGTTACCGTTTGAGTTCTTTGGAGAATGACGCCTTTATCACCGGACTCGCGAGAAACCAAGACGCCAGGTCTGAGGGTTTTCCAGGAGCCATCGACGGCGGACTTGGCATCGACGGTGCCGCGGACAATTACGATTGTGCCACCGTCGGAATTAGAGTCGGCCTCGGAGGGAGTATCGGCGAGGAGGGATCGGAGGTCGGAAACGGACAGATAAGGGGCGCGGCGGAGCTTGCGGAGGGCGGTAGAAGTGGCGGAGAATTTGAAGAGAGTGCGGAGAGCGGCGTAGGCCAAGGCGAAGCCCAAAACGGCGCCGTCGAAGGAAAGGGCAAGCTGGGAGAGAAGGGACACCAAGGCTTGCTCCTGATGGGACATTGATTTTCTTCATTCATTCCTTACACCAGCACACGCTTTTCCTCTCCGCAATATCCCCAATTCCACGGCGTCGTTTAGTCTCTTCTAGAACATCCACCGTTCAGCAACTACCATGTGAAAATATTAATTTTAAGTTCAATTTTAAAATATTGATTGTTATGAAATAAAGAAATTATAATGCCCAAAAATGATTATTTTAGTATAGCAATGGAAAATGAAAAGTAGCTTCTTTTGGGTTGCACCCAATTTACAAAATGTTTACTTTTAATCAATTTATTTTTTTTTAACTTTCCACATTCAGATGACAACAATTTGTTGTAATTTATAATTGGGTGTTTTGAAAGATTCTATATTTTCAAAAAGCTTTGTCCAGTAAATTTAGTGAGGAGAAATAAATTATATCCTCAAACTATTTCCATTAAAAAACGGAACTTTTCTGGTAGAATTTGAAGAGTCGTTCATTGTATGAGCTTTTTATCCTCTGGTACCGAAAATGCTAGTTGATCAAGAAAAGGAAACCCAAAAAGAGGTCTGGTGGAAATTATGTTCAACTTTCTTCCTTCCTTTCTTCCTTTTTGATTAATAATTGTAAGGATTTGAAAAACCTTGATGTAATGAAAAATACAAAACCAATGTTTCTCTTTCTGACAACACTGTCAAAGGGTAACATGGTGTTGATGATATTATGCATGTCACTTTGATTACAGCTACTCCTGTCTCCAACTAATAATCATTGCTTACAGCTATAGTTTTCCTTCCTCAACAATGTGAACACAAAAAAAAAAAGCTAGGAAAAATACCTTACTTCCATATCCCTGAATCTCCTTCCTCTACCATCCTTTTCACCTTTTCATTACTTTATCTTTTCTGTCCATTCTTTAATCCTTCTCACTTTTTGGCCGGCTGTTTCTCCATCATCCACTCTCACATACATTCCTTAGCCTGTCACCTTTTCCCCCCACTATAAATTCTCTCTTAACTTCATATTTTCATCATAAGCAAAAACCAAGTCACTCTTACTTGCTTCACCTCTAAAAGTATGGCCACCACCACCTACGCTTCTTCTTCTTCTTCATCACAAAGATCATGGGCCATGGTGTTGGCTTTGGTCTCAGCAGTGGTGTTGTCTCCCTTATATGCGAATTCAAGGAGTGACAGGAGGTACTATGAGTCAAAATGGAGCTCTGGTGGTTTTATTCTGCCTATGCTTCTTGCTGGACTCATAATTGCCATCAGAACAACCTCTTCATCATCATCATCAACAACAGCAAGAGCTTCCTTTCTACCATCTCCTGAGCCTTCATGGGTACTCAGAATTGGAAGCTCTTCTTGGGGGTTGGGGGGGATTTTGGTTATGCTCATGCTTGTTCTTCACTGGCAGGCCTCAGTTCAAGAATTCTTTTGGAGATAGAAGTATTAAATGATGATACTCTGTCCATTTTTGTGCTTGTTGCATTTATACATGTACTGTATGTTTAACATATATGAGAAACTATAGTTATGCATTCAAATTTTGAGCCTCTGATTTCGGGTTTTTTATATCTTATAAGCTTAAACTGATAGCAAAAAAAAAAAAGTTACCTGACAAACTTAATTTTCAAGGTTACTTCATATTCTTGATTTCTGTTTAGTTTAGTACTTACAGTGTGAATGCTACTGTCATAAGGACATTATCAGGTTAAAAGCCAAATGTAAGATAAAAACTAAAAATGAAATATACATAAGATTTATTAAAATTTAGATGAAGAACTTCAGCAATTTGCACTATTGCAGTACCAATCATTTAAATTATTGATCCACAGCATTGAATCTGCAGGCCCAACCAAGGCCCTTTTCCTAGAATTTAAATAATCTGGGCCAGCTCATAGCGTTGGGTCCATGAAGGTGATTTCTACAATTTAATCAGATTCAACACATCAAGCCCAAACAATGAATTTACGTTGAACTTGTGCGAATTATTCAAATTGACTAATTTATTTAAATACATATAGTCAAATTTGTAGACCTACGTAAGCTGTAGTTTAACCAATGAATGAAAGTCAAGTAGTGAACTCTGCATCGAATCAAACTCACAGTAGATAGAAAAAGATGCGATGTGGTGTTGGAGCAAAGAAAATCCCACGGAAGAAAAGTTTGTGATGTGACCTTTGAAATCTGAAGGCGTGGAAGACTATGAACCTGGAGTTAGATTAGGTTATTCAGTTTCTAGAGCTTTGGAAACTCTTCCTCGTTGATTGATGGCAAAAAATACTCACAAGTCTGCAATTTGCGGATCATGCTATAGTTACTTTTCAACGTAGACTAAGTCAATTAAAGCTTCTTCCAACAACTCCTCATATGGGTATTTACCATGTTGAACTTTGTTTCATGCCACAAGCAGAATATTCTGATATTGCTTGTATTCCTGGATCATGTAATATCAATTAGTACTTCATCATGGTTTAGTTTTGAAATTTCAGCTATTTATCTTCTAATTATCATAACTGAAACAAATTTCATCATGATTTGTCTTATACGTATGTAATAGTTGAACATAAAACATTGATGTTGTATTTCTTTTGTGGTTTAAATAAGTCTTTGGTTTTTTTACAACATGGTATTTTTTTTTTCTTTCGGAATTTGTAAGTCTCTGTCTTTCCTTTTGTTTACTTTTATTTCTTACATTTAACCTGAAATAATATGTTTATAATTCCTCACCAGCGTTTGAGGAGTAAAAGTCATTATTTTATGTCTTAGTCATTAAAAGTAAAATAAGAAATAAAGACAAAACAATTCTTTAAGTGTCATGTTTTCAGAGATGAAAAATATATTTAAACTTTTCTTAATATTATATAAAACATTATTTTAACCATGGAAATAACACAAAATGAAACGGATGCTCTTTATATTTATTTATTTTTACTTAAAATAGAAACTAACACTAATTTTAATGCATGACATTTCTGAAAATGATAAAAACCTGAATTTGAAATATAATTTTACGTATTTTTAACGTGATAGAAAATAAAATTAAACCGTGCACAGTCCTATCATTGTCCAAAACTAAAGCTGGCCTAGCTATTAAGTTAAATGCCAAAAAGATTAATCTTCGGATAAGACTTAGATGTATAGGTGCATATATTTTTTTTTGTTATTCTTCTATTAAAGTTTTGTTGTAGAATAAAGTTTGGTATTTTATTCTGCTCTGATTTCTGAAGTAAATTATAAACTGTTAAAATTGATAATGCCTGTCCTCTAGTCCCAGCACATGTTTTTTATTTTTGTATTTATTAGGAATCTTTACAGGATTCTCAACAACTCCAGGATTTAAATTCCTCGTATTGCAAGTATAGTTTATCTGAGGACAAATTTACTCATACCTTTAATTAAGGAACTTATACTATTTTATTACCAGTGACAAAAATATATGAACTCGGATTACTGTTATATTAGTGATAAAAATATACAAACTTGTTTATGTTGGTTCATTCATGATGGTTTCACACATGTCAATAGGGAAAATTTTCAAGGCATGACAGAATTGGTTACACAAATACAGTTCAACTCACTAGGTTGAAAATTGTCAATATCTATTGCCAACAAGTTCCTTGGAAGTAAAGCTCACCAACCATAGAAACCCAAATGGAAGTAACTCCTAGTGTTGATAATTGGTCCCTCTGGGATCATCCCACATTGTAGTTGAGTTCAAAACTCAATAAATATAGAATTCTAGAATCGGAGTGGGTGAGATGTAATAAATTTGAGGACCAACTCCATAAAATCAATCATTTCAGCACATAATTGAATCAAGTTAGCAAGTTCATAGCAGTAACAGAGAGTTGTCCTGTACAAATATTTCTATATACATAGCTGTCACTAAATTTTTATGTTGGAATAGAAAGGAAATCCAAGGCCGGGTCAACTTCTTGAGCCAACCATGGTGTTTGTAGAAGTTCCCATGCTTGATACGGTTAGCCCTCGATCATACATACGCTGGATTTCTTCCCTGTATTCTGTAAGATACTTGTCAGGTATGGCTGGTGTAAGTTCAATAACATCTCCCATCTTCAACTTGCTATTGGGATCACTCACAGGCTTGTGATTCAGCCTTGGCCTCAACTCTTCCTTCAATGGGAACCTATATGTTGTCAACCTGGAGCTTGCGCGCCCAGCTCTTTCCAACAAATCCAATATGGTTGAGTTTGCACTGAATTCTTGAACAGACATCTGCACATCCATTCAAACACAGGCACAATTAATACAGACGTTGATGCTAATGCACTATCCAACTTTAGCTGCACAAAATGACAATGCATGCTCTATTTTCCACATTTTTAAACTCTATTATTAGACCATTGCACACCACAATCACTAAAAGCATCAATTCCAAAGCACGTATATATACAGGTTACCGTTTGAGGATCAGTCATGTCAACCACAAAAAAGCATTTGGGAAACATCACTATCCAGTGAGTTCATGAAAATAGAGCTATGAACGAACTTATATAAAAAAATTTCATGAACACTTACAAGAGAAGAAAATATTAAGACAACATGAATTAGCTTCTCATCTAACTTCACCAATAACTGAGACGCATTAGTTGAGTCTAACTTGTGAAAGAAATTCAATTCCTTTTACCTTCATACTTTCTTGTCTTATAAATGCATATGGGGGAAGTTTATCGAAAACAAGGCTTAAGACTTATCAAATAGCATTGTCTGAGTCAACTAATGACTGTTAATCAGTATTTGAATTAATTTTTTGAGCGAGTTTTAAGACTCGTCGAATGAATTGAAGACTTGAAAACATAAATTTCAATTACATAATTACTAGCACAAACCTTGTCATTCTCGATCATAATAACAAACACGGGCCCATTCTGACCACAATCAGGCCTATAAGAATATGGGCAATCAGCAGCATGGGAAGGGAACTTGCATGGGAGCTTGACTGAATCAGCATATCCAACAGATGAACAATCTCTACTCATTGCTTCGCACTGCCAGGTGACCACCCATCGAGCCCACTCCACCATCTGAAGCACAAATGAAGAATGCTGGCAATCATCTTCCTTGTATCTCCAGTGAGCAGCAAATCCAAACTCTGCTTGCAAATGCATATCTTTTGTTCGAATTTGAACTTCAAGGGGAACCTTGCTTTCACCCATCATCACCACCGTATGCAGAGATTGATATCTGTGAATTATAAATAAAAATCAGACTATATATAGATTGCAAATTGAAAATATGCATCCCCACTAGAGCCCCAACATACCCATTGAACTTGGGGCGACCTATATAATCTTTGAGCTTTCCAGGTACCTCAGACCACAACCGATGAACAGTTGTTAAGGCTTTATAACAGTCTTCTTCCTTGTCAACAATCAAGCGCAGCCCATAAATGTCATGGATATCATCAATGGTAAGTTTCTTCCTACATAGACAAATAAAAGAATCGTGAGAAACTGAGGTGTACAAACAGTACATTTAGCAGGCCAGGTTGAACTGTTAGTAGATCTCAACATGTTCCAGTAGTAGTTTCACACCAATATCACCATAAAAATAGCCACGAATTTGTCTCATACGCTAGTCTAAAACAACTCAAAACAGATACGCTGATGTTTACATGTGTTTATGCAGCAGCAACAACTGCCTGTCTGTTCTGATATGACACCAATTTTAGTGTAATTAATACTCATCAAACAATATTACCTCCCCTACCTACAAAGGAAATTTCAAGTACTATATTTGCATTTAAAGAAAAAAATTCCCAAAACCCCAATGGAAGAAAACAAGAAGTTAAGGAATTCAGCAACTATATAAAAAGTAAGGGAAGGTAAAGCATACTTCAACATCTTGCAATAAATGCTATACAAGCTCTTATGCCGCCCAGAAATGACATTATAAGATATGCCTTCATCTTTAAGAGCTTGCTCTAATCTCTCTATTGCAGAAGTAATCATTGCATCATCGTACGACTCCACAAGCTTTGATGAAAGCTCCTCGTGCTGGCTTGGGTTGAGATGCTTAAAACACAAATTTTCTAATTGTTCTTTCCAACTAGAAATTCCTAAGCGATTGGCCAGTGGTGCAAAAATCTCCAGAGTCTCCTTCGCAAACCTCTGTCGCTTGGTCACTGGCAACGCATCTAATGTCATCATATTATGTAATCGATCTGCCAATTTAATGAGGACAGCTCTTGCATCTGCCATGGCAAGGAACATAGTATGCAAGCGATCTGCTTCAACTGACTTGCAAGCTGTATTATTTTCTCGAGCCAGCTTGCTTAAGTGGCTCAGTTTAGATACCTAAAATGCCATACAATTAGTTAGAATCTTAAAAGGCAAAACCATTAAAAAAAATTGTAATGCCTATATATGAAGACAAGACATCAATGGGTATTATAGGAATAGATTCCTAAAAAAAATACAAATTTTAGCCACCCAAATACAACAATGAGTGCTATTAAGTTATTATACTGACACTTACAAGACACCAACCTACTGAACAACAAAACTGCCCCAATAACTGAATCACATTAGACCTTTCATGGCCTGTATATCTAAACACACACAACTATATTAACTCCAAGATCAATGTTAAAAAAATCCAACCAGCCAAATTACACTAGGCCATAGCATCTAACACTAGATCTGAAGTATAAAGTTCATTAAAACTTCAAGATTAGAGGTTGATTCAAATGATCCTACAGATCACAAGCATCAAGTTCCAAAATCCTAAACCTCACGTATTAATCAATTAACAAGAGACAAGCTCCTCACCCCTTCAACCAAATCAGCAACTCCAGCGCCAAATGTTCCAAATATATAATCATACGTCAGAAAAGCATCATCCAGCGTGTCATGCAAGAGCCCCGCCGCCACAACAGTTGAATTGGCACCAATCAAAGCCAGCAACACAGCAGTCTCCAAACAATGCTGCAAGTAAGGATCCCCACTAGCCCGCATCTACAAAAACACAAACAAACAAACAAATCAATTCACCATAAGTCCCAAACCACATGTCACACCTTCAAACTGCAAAACACACATAAAAATAGTTCCAGTCCATGATTCCGCGTACCTGCCCTCTGTGTGCCTTCTCAGCTTCACAAAAGGCCTTGATGACAAACTCCTCACAGAAGATCTTGTGTCTCAACTGCGCCCCCAGCAGTAACTTTTTAGCATAGGGTTCAAAATGAAACCCACCCTCCACGAAATTATCCTCTAAATTAAAGGTCAACTCATCCACAAGCGCTGCAGAAGAATCACCGGCATCTAAGTCATAATCCAAACAAGACCCCAACGCATTCCTCACAAACCCATGAAACAACCCACTAGTCCCACCCCTGATACTTCTCGCAGAAGTAGAACTAATGGAACTTCTGCTGCTACTACTACACGAAACAGGACCATGAAAAACCGACACAGGACTCTGATCCCTCTTCCACGAAGACCCTCCAAACTTGCTCGGAGAATACGAGAAGGAACTGCCCAACTCCTTCAAATCGTCCTCCTCCCCAGTAAAACTCGACGATAACGGCGTGTGTTTCACCGCCGGTGCCGGAGACGAGAAGAGGCACGAGAGGCCACCCATCACCGGCTTCTGCGACGTCGACGCCGGAGCCGACGACGCCGCCGGAGACGAAGATCGTGACCCCAATTCGAACTCGTAGGAAGCGTGAGCGTTGATCTGGCAAGGGTGCGGCGTAGAACACACGCTGCTCGGTGGACTTGCGTACAAGGCTATCGTGGAAACCGCCATGTAAAGAGGTCACGAAATCACAATTAGGGTTTTCAGATTTTCAATCCCAAACACGGAACAATTGGTGAAGTCACACTTTTTTTAATACCCTATGGGAAGAAAAGAATAACCGGATAATTAAGATTCTTTTGGGGTACCAAATTGAGAAAAAGAGAGACCCAAAGGACTCAAACAGGAAAAGTTTTCCCTATGTCTGTACAGAGAGAAAAAAAAAAACGAATTGGAAATGGAAATTGTTCGATTGAATAGTTCAGGAATTTAAAAACTTTTTTCTTTGTATAGAGATAGGTGTTGTTTATATACAGAATTTTTTTATGGCGGGGTGGAGAAAAGAGCCCTAAATAGATAAGAATTTACAGGTGATAACCCTGGACTGAAGGTGAAAGAGTCAAATACGTTTGGAAATGGAAGCAGGAGAGAGAAAAGGAAGGACCGAGAGAGAGAGAGAGAGAGAGAGAGAAGATGGTTGGTTTGTGAAGATTTTTGCAGAAGCTGTCTTCTGAGTTTGTTTATGTGAGGGGAATGGCTCAGACGCCAGGGAAGGAAGGGGGTGAAATGACGGCTGTATCCTCAGAAGATTATGGAATGGCAGGGGGTGTTTTAGATAAGTTTTGTTTTTTTAATGTTGTCAGGGATTTATTTGGTTTTGGCTCATTTTAACGTAAATTAGTGAGAGATTTGTTGCGAAGATATTTGTTTTTGTTATGCCCGATTTGGCATCAATGCGGCCCCCATTGAATCTAGACGGCTATTGTGTTCAGAGAAATCCACGCCATAAATACCGTCAAAACTCTATATTTATCGCAATAAAATCTGGACTCAATTTTCTATTTATTTTACATAATTTTTTCAATTATTTAACTCAATTATTAATTTAATACGCAATATTCATGTTAAATACCAACATTATGTTTCGCCACATTAATCTTTAAAGTGTTCAGGCATTAAAATTGTTTTCCACTTAAATTCACAGTCACTTTAATTTCTTAAATGTTTATTGCTAAATCCTTTTTCTAGAAAATATAATGTCTATTTATATCTTTTTCTAAACCAAACTCCTCAAACCGTGAAACCTCTTAGCCAACCTAAAATATGTCTTTGACTTATTGTTGTTAGGATGAAGCATTCCTCTATTCAAAGTACTGTATTATTTTATGAAAAATATATAAAAAAAATATTTATAATTGATATTATATCTCTTATTAGTGGTTGGTTTTGTTTCACCGACTTTGTTTTCCATTTTTTTAACCAGTTTTATGAATGTTCTTAATTCTGTCGGGTTAAAAATTATTTTTTATAATATTTAAAAAAATAATATATTCTTACAATAAATTAGCTTTAATATTTTTATTTATATTTTTTATACATAAATAATTTTTTCATTATTATTAATTAAACATATACTTTAATTTATTATATTTACATTAAAATTATATAAAAAATATTTAATTATTTTTATACGAATATAAATTATTATTATAACATTATATTTAAATATTTAATTATATATAAATTAATTATTTTTTAAATTATCATTTTAAAATATTAATAGATATGAAATATATGATTTATAAAAATATATAATAAAACAAAATTTGATATATGAGATCAAAATAATAAAATTTATAAAATAAAATTTAATAAATAAATAAATAAAATAATAGTAATTATTATTAAAATTATAAAAATTAACGTGGAATATTAAAAAAACTTTTTGTATCTTATATTGATAAAAAAATGTTAAAATAACCAAATTAATTAAAGATACTAATTAAATACAAAAGAAGATAAAAGATTAATAAAATAAACTGATTAATTAAAAAAATTGAGAACACAAAAGAGGAGTGAAGGATTACTTATCATTCTTATTTATTAGAATATTTTTTACTTTGCAATATCATTTTTTTAGTACAAATATAATTAATAAATTGATAACTGATATTATACTGAACTATAAAAAGGACGTTATGATTAAAATAATTAATCGAAAGTTAACTTCATTTCTATTTCAACTGCAAATCTTCGTGTGAAACTACTTTCGAACTCAACTGAATTAAATATGAGTATATATAAATTAGGGCTATATATATATATAGTAGATGGGTTGATTGTAGGTTTTATAGGTCATTAAAGAGTGAAAAAGAAAACATATATAGACATGATAGATGGCATGGGGAATAAAAATAGTGAAGAAGGTTGGTAGTCTCATCAATGTGGAGGGGCAAGTGGGGACAACTTTCACTCAGTACAATGCTTTACGCAATAATCAATTCCCACATTCTTATCTTCTACCACCCAATTTCACATTATTATATCTTCATACTTATCCTCTTTACTCTATATCTTCTAATCCATAATTAATAACATCTAACAATTTTCTACGTTCCTCACTACATCAAATATATAAAAATGGAGATAACTTGTGTGAATCCCTCAAAATATCACCCATAGTCATTTACACTTTCTATTATCATCATCGTCATCATTCACACATATGACCTTAAGATATAAGTGTCTCAAAAAAATATTTCCACCATTATCATTTTCTCAACTATTTCTCTGTTGCTTCTACACAGTTTTTTTTTTTTTGTTCTTTATTTATCTATAAATGTTTTACAAAATTTATTTTGATATTTAATTTCGAAATTTAAACTCTTAGTCCTTATTTTTTTACGATCATTGTCATTGTATCCCACTAAGCACACCTTTCAATGCGATAAAGTTTTTGGGTCACAAATTTGGATAACTTTTTTTTTTTTTAAACAAAAATATATTGATTTATAGATTGTACAATGTACTAACTCTTTATATAAAAGAACAAAATTCTCAAATTTCATGAACATTTTTACAAAATCTATCTGAAATTAAAAATAATAGATCAGTGGTTGCCCTGTTTATCACGTGGGGAAATAGTTGGACGTCATAACTATTAAAGGGACATTACAAGTTTCAATTTTTCATTTAATAAACACTTGCATTACAATTCAAATTCTAACACGCAATTAATATCTATTGTAAAGAGAAAAAAAAAACACATTATTAATATATTTTTTGCAATATAGGATCACAAGAATATAGGGCTAGTCATCAATATTCCATGTATTTTTTTTATTCGAATGTAATTTTTAAAAAATCCACCAAATTTTCCAATGTAACAAATTAATATAATTGTTTTTATCGGATCGGAGGATGTGAGGTGGGATTTAGAAGATTAATGAATTGCGTTCCGAATTTCAATTTTAAAAATATTGAATCCTTGCTCTAGAAAGATTCATCTGTAAAAAATATTTTGAAACATGGAACACGATTTACACATATTCTCAAAAAGACCTTCTCCAATCTAGTAAGAAAAATTATAATTCTTTTATTATTTCACTAATTTAATTTTCTTTTTAACTTAAGCGAATATTTTAATATCTGAATTACTTTAATAAATTTATAATAATAAGAAGAAGAAGAAGAAATTAAAAATCTTAATTCTAAAAAGTCAATAATTTAGTATTGTTATTTTATTTACAAAATATGTGACTAAAAATTATTTACGTAGCATTGTTGACCACCGACGCATCACTTTACTTGTACAATACACATTAGAAACGTATAATACAAACAACAAGGTGTGCAACAAAGTCGTAAGTTGTAAACACACAAATTCAAAAATTTCACCCAGTGGTTTCACGAGTTTTTCAATTTTGTTCTTATATTAAAGTTTTTCTAATTTTCCTAATTATCATTCTGGCATATTAAAAGAAAAAAGTAAATATTATTTAGAAATGAACATAGAGGAGGGGCAATAGTGGGAAGTTGGTGATCCTGGTGGAGAAGGTGTTGCGTGGAGAACATGTTTGTGATGGGTTCCGAGATGGTTTGAGATTTGAGAGAGAAGAGTGAGGTGAGGACCACTTGGTTTGTTTTTTTTTGTTTATGCGAGAAGGTTTTTTGAGTGGCATGTGTGTGTTTTTTTGTGTTAGATTCAGTTTCGTGGTGAGCGAGGTTAGTGGACACGTGGTCTTCATTGACGGCTATTACCTCTGCAACGGGCTGGGTAAGTTGAGTTGAATGATGATGAATCTTCCACACTTTTCTCTCCTCCTTCTTGTGGACACCGTCACACTCCACCGTGTCGCACTCACCTTCCTACTGTTTGGCACGCTCCTATCCTTCTATTCTCCAATTTTTCTATTTTCAATCTTCAAGACAAAACCACCTGTTACTAGTCAAACACACCGCTAGATGTAAATATAAATATAGAATAAATTTAAATTACATAACAAAATCATTTGTTATTGCCTACATTTGAAACGAGCGTCCAAGGATTTGTGGTTTGAGGTCCTCAAAATAAATATCCGAGTATTTAAGTATTACCATTTTCTTTTTAACACTTCAACCGTTATATAATTTAGGTGTTTTAGAGTGGGTTAGGTACAATTTTTATTTTATTTTTACTTTAAACAGGTGTGTGTGTTTGGTTTAACAAAAACGTGCAAGACAGACATAAACGTGTGTACGAATGTGTGACACCGTGGAGATTGCAGTTTGCACCCGCTACGCATGCTTTTATTATGATTGTGACGGATGAGTGTTGTGTTCCACCAAAAACTAACTCCAGTAAAAGACAAGGTAATCCACAACTGTGCTTCAAACTTTGACAATTCATGTTCCTAATTGGTTTCGATTACAACTACCTTTTTACTCTCAAACGGGTTATACACCTTCGTTTTTGTCATTTGCCTCAACTTTCTCACAACTTGCATTACACGTTGTCTGCAAAATTTTGGTCCCAAGGGAAAGAGAAAGAAAAATTGTAGTTGTATAATGTAAGGGCATTTCTGAAATGCAGTTGTAATAATGTATCTATAATTAACTCTCTTTGTTGATATGTTTTATTTTAGTAGTTTAAGATTTAAGAATTTCAATGTATGAATAAAACTGTGAAAATGAAAATGAAAATAATTAAATAACTTACGAGAAATACTTGTAATTTAATATTTTTTTAAAATATTGTTAAAACATCTCTAAAAAAATTAGTAATAATTTTAAAATAACAAATAACAAATTTATGTATCACATAAATTATTTTAAAAGTAGTTAAAATTATTTATATTAAAAAAAATTATCTATTTTTTATGTTTTTTTATTTTAAATAAATTATTTATAATAAAATATATTTTTGTTAATAAGTTTATTCATGTTTTTTTTAATCTAACGTTATTAGTTTTTTCACAAATAGTTTTTATTAATTATAAAAGTATGATTTTAAAACATAATTAAGTATTTGAAGATAATGGATCATGTAGGAAATAATTATCATTGCTATTTTGTCGGAAACAATTATGTTACCAGGATTTGAAATTTGATATATTTTCTTATGCTTCTCGTTGACTTGTATCATTAAAATATATACGTGACATTTAATGTTTTTTATTTTTATCAATTTATGATGAACACATTAAATTGTTTTTCGTAACACGCATGCGCGCTGTATCTAACTTTACGTTGTTTCAATTATTTCATAAAATAACATTAGACGAATCTTGAAAAATTTATTATTATTATTATTATTATTGGATGGTTAATTTGATTTTATGTAGAAGTAAATTATGGAAATATTTGTCGATTTATATGTCCGTTTATTAAGTTATTTCATCATGATGTAATAAAAGACTCTTTTTTTCTACATGTACAAATAAATATCATTAAACTTCAAAATCTAAGCTTTAATTGTTTTAGATTAAATAATTAGATTAAACTTCACTCTTTTTTTATGATTTTAACCAAACAACATATTTTTTTAATTGTTTTATATTTTTTTTAAATCCATCTTGAGAAAGACTTGAATAAATGATTCTTAATTAGTTATCGAAACAAGAGTGTGAGATATATACAATTGTTTTTTTTTTCATATCACACCAAAATGGCCCACAAAGGCCCAAAAAATAAATTAGAATTTTGACAATTATTTTATATATCTCCATAATTGTTTTTTGCGCCTAAAATGATGAAAACTAATCTTTTAATTTTTCATGTAATAGGAGGTGAAAAAGCAATCATGGAGTGCAAAAAGCAAAAGTCTAGAATTTTAAGAATAGCACAACACAGTACAGAGACTACAATTCAAATCAAGTAAGCCCACGAGATTGCATAAGTAGTGATTGGAGATTTTCAAAATCAAATAATATATATATATATATATATATATATATATATATATATATATATATATATATATATATATAGCATCATTTTGTTTTTTCAATAGTTGTATAATATGTGGTTTTTAATAAGAAGTTCGTAATATGTGAACAAGCTTTAAATAATTTATAACATATTTTTAATAAAGGAAATTTTTTACTATTATATGTCATAAAAATAGTTTTTAATATTATTGAGTAATAATGCTAAATAAAAAAATCAACTATATATTTTAAAAATTAATGAAAAAATTTATTTTCCGGAACAATATAGCATCTATCTACATTATACATATCAAAAATTAGTTAAAAAAAATCCATTGATGTATTTAGATCTAGGGTTATTTTGCGAAACAAATTACCGAAAAATATTTATATCAAGGTGTTTCTGGTGGAATTTCGATCGATTTCGATTCTAAAGGTGTTTTGGTCCTAATCAAAATTCTACCACGTAAGTTCTTTTTACTTAGGCTAGCAATTTGATTTTCAATCGAAAACATGCATGAGAATCGAAAATCACAATATATCGAAAAAGCTATTTTTGGTATTTTGTATTTAAAGTACTTGAAAGCGATAAAACTATCGAATCGAAAAAACAGAATGTTAAATTGCGAGGAAATGTAAATTACGAGAACCCCAAGTTTGCAATAATTGTAAATGACAAGGAATCGGAAATGACGGAAATGTAAATGGCAGGAAGTTAAGTTTGCATGAAAAACTAAATGACGGGAAATCGAAACGTGCAGAAAATATAAATAACTGGAAACTTAAACGCAGAAACTTAAATTTTCATTGAATTGAAATGACAAGGAATCGAAAGTACAGAAACATAAAACTGCTGAATTTAAATTGCATCAAAGTAAATTACCAAGGAAAATACAGAAGCGGTAAATGTACTCGATGAGCAAGGAAATCCAGATTGCCGAAGCTTCATGGTGTTCGTCGTTTCTCCGGTAGACTTTTCACTACTGATTCCGTCCTCCGCCAATTTCGCCCCCTGTTCAGTCCTTCTTTGCTCTATTTATAGGACATCGTTCAAGCTTTCCAGGAGCAGTTAACAAGGTTGCTACCACGTTCTACGTGCATATGACAGTTTACCTTCCACGGTCTCCCACGTTCTCACGATCTTCGACTTCCTCCAGGGTTTCGAAACTGTTATCTATACGTGCGTTTGACTTGTTCTTCTCTTCACGGTTTTGCCAGAATCCCAATGTCCACATTGACTTTCTTCACTCTCGATTTTGTATTTTCGAGAATTTCGATTTTACTTGTGATTCCTTTTTTACCTAGGTCTCATATAACTTAGTTTTTATTCGATAACAGACATTTGGTTATCATTCACTCGATTCTCGATTGTGCTTCTCGATGCTACGTACTTCTAATCAGACATCAAATGAATTTTTGTTTATCTTATCGAGTCACATTTCTTTCCTTCATTTTCGATCGCTTTTCTCGATTTGTCACTAACAAAATGCCCCCTTGGAAGAATATGAATAGTTTGTTTATATTCTTTCAATATTTCCCGCCTTAGTATTTGGAGGTTCACAGAACTTTAGGGTTTAGGGTTTCTGGGTTTTTAGGGTTTAAAGGGTTTTAGGTTACTTTTTGCTTTACGTCGCTATCATATCAGTCTGCTACCTTACAGTACAAGCAACATTAATTACCTTTCACCTCCATCGTTTCCAACTCCCTAGGCGCTTTTCCCTTTAACTTTTCCCTTGGTCTTTATTCGGGTTTTTACGCGAACTTTTACCCTCTGTTTGTACCTCCATCGTCTTCCTTGAGTTCTTGCTTTCATCTCTGTGCCTTCATCTTTCCCGTTGCTTTTCTTCATCCTACCCATTACTGAAATGGCCACTTCCTCCAAGTCTTCTGACTTTTCTGCTCCGCCTCTTCCCTCGCTGACGGCTCCCCTTCTGGAGATCAATAATCAGAAGTTTGTTCCAATCCCTCTGATGGAGGAGGCTTCTCAGAAAATTGCTGAGACGCAGGTACTCATTCCTTACATTGCTGATAATGTTAATTTTGGTTTTGGGGGTCTTGTCCGTTCTAGTAGTGGAACTTTTTCTTCCTTCACCCTCTCGAACAGCCCAGCACTTATTCATCACCCTGAGGTTCGGACGGATTTCTTGAATATGGCCTCGAGGGTATACCGAACGGGTCCACCTTCCAAAAAACCTTCATTCCTTAGGTGGTTTGATAGAGTACAGGCTAAGTTTGGGAACCACTGGAGAGATATAGGGATTTTTGATTTTTTACGACTATCTCGATGCGATTTGTCATCTTTGGATATGACTATGTTTCTATCTGCCGTGCATTTGTGGAACAAGGATTTGCATGCCTTGGAATTACCCTGTGGTCCCTCGTCACATACTCTCTTTGAGATTGTCTGCTATAACCTAGACTCGAAACCTCTCTGGAGAGAAGTATTATAAGGGTGCTTACCCTTCGGACAATTCTTTGAGATCTAAGGTCGATTGGGAATCGAAAGCTTACGGATATTTTCTTGAGAAGCATTTCGTCGATGACGAATTGAAGGTTGTGGTTGACGAAGAACACATAGCGTTTTTGGTATATTGGCTATGTACCCACGTTTTTTGTCCTCGATCCATCCAAATTTCCTCCCACCTCTATAATCTAGCCTATCTTCTCCATACGGGCCAGCCTAAGATATGTTTGGCTAAACTCCTGTTAGCGCATGTGTATACTCGCTTTCGACGAGGTCGTCGAAATTTTAAGTACTCCTAAGGCATCGGGAAACTTTTACTGGTCCCATCTCGGTTTATTCGGTTGTGGTTAAACTCGATTTTTGAGAGCATCCTCCCCCCGATTTCCAGCATCCCCCCAAGTGTAAATATAGAAGGGGCCCGATTATCTTCTCGTCATCCTCACCAAAAACCCGATGAAGCTGCTTATTGTCAATACATTAATTTTTTGTTATCTAGATTTAATTTCGATTCGGTTTTAGCTCCTTTTACCGTGCATCTCGGACGAATAAATGGTCAACTCAGGGGACCAATTTGGTTTAAGTCGAAGTTCCCTGCCTCAACTCCTGGCTTGCAATTAGAGTTGGTAGATATCTGGAGTAACTATTTAACTCATGATATGCTGGTATCGGGTTTTCAATCCAAAGACTTCAAGATCATCACTTACTACCCTCAGCTATTCTCAAGACAATTCGGCCTGAGCCAGTCCTTACCTTTCTTCCCTTTAGATACCTCCCCGAGGTTCAAGTTGAATGAATCGATAATCGAACGGGAGCTTATCAAGCTTTTGCCAAAAACCCCTATGCATTTTTATCCCTATGCTTTCGAGTCAAATTATTTGTCTACTGTGGGTTTTTCTCAATGGTGGACTGGTTGGTTCTCGAGTAGTCATGCTACTTTTGATGAAGTTCGACAGAAACTGACTGCTCAACCTTCTCTTGTGTTGCAGGATAAGTCGAAATCGAAGAAAGGTACACACTTCCACTGTCTTCAAATATCTCGATTCGAGAACTTTTATCAAATGTGTTACACCCCACTGAAATTAGAATCGACCTATTATGATGTTGTTATCTCCTTATCCAATAAGACAGACGCTAATCGATCGAACCACAAAATAATCAATCCTCTAGGTAGAACCCCTTTTGAGATGTATTGTCCAAATCGCCTTCCTATTTTTCCCACAGCTCCTTTTGGACTTGCCAAACCATTAACTCATCCTAAATGGGTTCGAGAATTGAGATCCCTCAGGGAAACACTTCGCCCAAAACCCAAAAACAAAGATATTTCTGTCTCGAAATTATCTTATTTCCCTTACCTTAACCTCCCTGAGGCTCTTTTGCCTCCCTGGCTTGTACATATCGACCGAGTCAAGATTTTGACTCCATCACCTTTTGGTGAGATTTTACTGCTTTCTTATACTTTTTTGATTCTGTATATTATAAGTTAATCTGTCTTCTTTTATTGGCAGTTTCGAAATCTACCAAGGTCACCGCTGTCGAGAAGGGTCAAGAGAAGAGACAAGAGGACTGGGAATCCTCAGATGAATCGGACCCGTCAACCTTAGTCAGAAAACGCAGACGCTCGGCCACCATTCCTACTTCTTCGAAAAAATCGAAGGTTCCTTTTGACTTCTGTTTTGGCCTATTCATTTTTCTGTCTGATCAATCCATATTCTTATACTTATCTCTTTTCGATCTTCTGTTTTCAGAAACACAAATCGAAGAGTCCTCGATCTGTTCAACTAGTTGCTCTCGATCCATTATCGACGGACTCTAATACGATCCCCACGACAACAACGCCTGCCACTCGCTCAAGTCACGTAAGTTTCCTTTTTTATGCAAATTTTATGTTCTTAAGTCTCGATAAAATTTATAACATGGTTTCCAAATTTGATTTTCAGGATCTTCCATCGGAGACTGTATCGACGAATGTCGAATCTCAATTGTTAACACCCCTCCTTGAGGTATTTTATATACTATTGTCTGATTGCTTCAACTTTTGTGCATTTCTTGTTCTGATAATGGTTTTCGATTTACAGCAACCTGAGGTTGTACAGATTCTTCCTCCTGCCTTGGTACCACTTGCTCTACCTCCCCCTGGTATTCAAAATTTTACTGTGTTGTTTTTTCATTTTATTCTTCGTTATGAATTCTCGATTCACCTTTTCGATTTCTTTTCTTTCTAGTCAATATCCCAATAATCAAAGTCCAAGGCTCCCCTTCCCCTGTTTCTGCGGAGCAAGAGGATTCTCCTCCTTTTGCGATGCCTCCTATCGAGTTGCTCTCGGCGTCATTACCAGAGATAGATGTGTCTGCTCCGAGCACTGTGCTAGAATATCGAGCTGCAATCGAAGAAGACCCTTTTTCTATCCTCGATATTCTATTATCTACAGAAACGACACCGTCGAGCTCTTCTAAGACGCCCATGACTTCAACTGAAGGACCATACCAGCTGAAGCAACGCTTCCGATCTTTCTTTTATTCCTCGCCCCTCAAAATTTTGGTGGAGTCGCGTGACAAGAAAAAGCAGTTTCAAGATATTATCACTGCCCTCGAGACGTGTCCTGATGATGATCTTCCAATGGGTCTTGATGCGGAGGTCGCGGCGGCTGCCGATTTGTTCAACAAGGCATATGCGGCGAGGAAGAAAAAACAATCAATTTCGACTAAGCTCTCCGACATTGCCTCCTTCCAGGTTGAAAAATCAAATTTGTTGAAGACTCAGAAGTTGAAGCTGGCGGAGGCATTGTCTACACAAACTTCGATTGACTGCGAGATCGAGCAGCTGGAGAAGAGACTCGCTCAACTTAAATTGCAGAAGAATTTTGTTACTTCAGAGATAGATATGATCAAATCCTCTGCAAAAGAAGTCGCATTATCTTTGGGGTAGAGCATAGAGCGCAAACAAGATCTGACCGTCAAAGAGCATTCGATTTCTTCATCTTGGAATCAATTGTTAATAGATTTTGATCAACTTAAGACTCGATACTTATCTTTGTAGAATATTATTCAATTTAATTTTTGAATGTTTATTTCTCTTATTCGAGGCTTATATATCTTTAAGTATTTTCCATTTATCGACAGTAATTTATCTTTGTTATACCAATCGATAATTGAATAGGCATTACTCGATAACACTTTAATAACTTCGAAAGGTCCTTCCCAATTCGGTGACCATTTCCCATAATTTTTACATTTCTTGTCCATCGGTAAAATCGTTTTCCACACTAAGTCACCTTCGTTAAACGTTTTCTTTCGAATCTTCTTATTGTAAACTCGAGCAATTTGATTCTTTTGTAAAATCATGCTATTCAACGCTTGTAACCTTTTTTCATCGAGTTCATTTAATTCATCATACATCATGTTCCAATAATCACAACTGGGTAAATCATTCTGCCTCTGTATTCGATTCGACTCAATATTTATCTCGATGGGCAGAATTGCATCGTGTCCATACACCAGTTTGTATGGAGTATTTTGTAAAGAGTCCTTAGGTGAATTTCGATAAGCCCATAAAATTTGCAACAACGTTTCGTGCCATGTTTTGGGTTTATGACCAACATATTTTTTGATTAACTCAATAATTATCTTGTTAATTGCTTCGACCTGCCCATTAGCCTGAGCGTAATATGGGGTTGATGTTAGTAATTGAATGTTTCTCGATTCAGCATATCTAATTATCTTTCTACCAGTAAACACTGTCCCTCTGTCTGTAGTGATAGACTGTGGGATCCCAAATCGAAAAACAATGTGTTCTTCAATGAAATCAATTACATCTTGCTGATCAACATCTTTTAATGGTATTGCTTCTACCCATTTTGAAAAATAATCGACAGCAACAATTATATACCTGTGCCCTTTCGATGATTGTGGGAAGATCTGTCCGATTAAGTTTATGGCCCAACCTCTGAAAGGCCAAGGTTTAATAATCGAGTGCAATTCACTAGCGGGTACCTGTTGTATAGGACTAAACTTTTGACACTCTTCACAGGACTTAGCATATTCGATACAATCTTTCAAAATCGAAGGCCAATAATAACCTTGTCGAGTCAATGTCCATTTCATTTTCTGTCCTATCATGTGAGCGCCACATATCCCACTATGTATTTCAGCCATTGCTAAGTAAGCGTCATCATTCCCTAAACATCTAAGTAGTACTCCGTCGATTCCTCTCTTATATAACTCACCATTTAACAACACATATTTTACCGCTCGATACTTGATTTTCTTGTCAGTTCTCCCATTGGGATTATGCAAATAATCTATAATCGATTTTCTCCAATCCTGATCATCCAAATCACTAATGTACAAAATCTCACTTTCTTGAGGCAATTTTTCTTTGATTTGAATTATTTCTTGTAGCTTTTCCGGGGATATCTTATATTTCGAGGCAATTTGCGCTAAGTCATTGGCTTCTTGATTGAATTCTCGAGGAATGTACTCGAATGTTATGTCATCGAACATTCTCTTTAAAGTCATCACTTTTTCCAAGTATCTGATCAAGTTGGTATTAGTGCATTTATACTCTTTTCGCACTTGTTTGATCACTAATTGCGAATCACCTCTAATAATTACATGTCGAGCTTTTAACTTAATTAAAGTCTCGAGACCTGCTATCAAAGCTTCATACTCGGCTTCATTATTCGAACAAATGGGTTTAATCTCCAATGATACCTTAGTCGGGATATTGTTTGGAGAAATAATAAGAATTCCTACTCCAGATTTGTCCGATGTACTTGATCCATCGAAATACATTATCCATTTACTTATTTCAATGAATAAGTTATCAGTAGACCCATCTGTATGTTCAGCCATGAAATCGGCGATTACTTGACCTTTTATCGATTTTAAAGATTCGAAGGATAATGAGAACTCCGTCAAAGCTAACACCCATTTTCCTATTCTATTATGCATAATCGGTTTCGACAAAAGAAACTTCAAAATATTATTTCTGGAATAAACCATTACATCATGAGGCTTCATTACATACTTGAGTTTTGTACAAGAGAAATACAAGCATAATCCTAATTTTTCGATATCACTATATCGAGTTTCAGCATCATTCAAAATTCTACTTAGATAATACACAGCACATTCCACACCATTCTCATCTTCTTGTGCTAATAAACTGACTATCATTCGATCTGACGCTGATACATATAACTTCAATGACTTGTTTCTTTTTACTAGAATCAGAATAGGAGGATTAGTCAGCAACATTTTGATTTGCTCGAAAGCTTCTTGATGTTCCTCCTTCCACTTAAACTCTGCTTCTTTTTTCAACTTTAACAAAGACGAAAAAACATAAGTTTTGCCAGCCAGGTTAGAAATAAATCGTCTCAAATAATTTATTTTTCCCAAAAAAGATCGTAGCTCTTTCTTAGTTTTTGGAGCGAGAGGTATTTATTATTGCTTTGGCCTTATTTTTATCGATCTCAATACCTTTTCTATGAACTATGAATCCTAAAAATTCTCCAATAGATACACCAAAGGCACATTTCAAAGGATTCATTTTTAATCCATATTTTCTCATTCTCTCGAAAGATTTTCTCAGATTACTTAAGTGTTGATGTTTCTCTTTCGATACAACAACAATGTCATCTATGTAAACTTGCATAAAATCATTGATCAAATCATGAAAAATTAGATTCATTACTCTCCGATATGTTGCACCAGACATTTTTTAATCCAAATGGCATGACTATCCATTCATAAGTACCTAATGCCCCTGGGCATCGAAAAGTCTGTTTTAGTTATATCATTCTCAGACACAAATATTTGATTATATCCTGAATAGTCATCTAAAAGACTCAACATTTCATTACCCGTTACTGCATCTATTAACATATCAGCTATTGGCATAGGATATTCATCTTTAGGAGTGGCTAAGTTCAAATCTCGATAATCGATACACACTCTCATTTTACCATTCTTTTTAATAACAGGTACGATATTAGAAATCCAATCAACATACCTAGCAGCTTCGATGAATTTTGCTTTCAAGAGTCTTTCAACCTCTTCTTTGATTTTACTCATCACCTCAGGTGCAAATCTTCTCGGTGCTTGTTTTACTTGACTTTCTTCCTTCGATGATGGGTAATCTATGCTCGACAAGACTTCGATCCAATCCAGGCATTTCTTCGTATTCCCAAGCGAGCGATCCTTATATTCTCTTAACAAGGAAATCATATCTTTCTTTAATTCTTCTTCGAGATACTTGCCGATATACGTAGGTTTTCGGTCTTCTACACTCCCAAGTTAATTTCTTCTAGTGGATCCCGAGCCTCGACTTTCTTATGACTTGATGTAATGGGTTTTTCAAAACCTAAAGGAGAATAATCATAAATACAATCAAGTATAACTTGATCGCTATTATTTGCAACTACGGTCGAGTGAATCGACTTATTTATCCCTATTTTACTACTACTACTACTTTCTTGGCTCTTCTTTCCATCTTCATATTTTCCCAATCGAGCCAAGAACTCTTCGTATTCTCTATTCATCTTCACCGGCCACTTCGAGGTTGGCCCCCTCTTTGATCATGACGAATCCTTTCTTCTCATTCATCTCTAGGAAACACTCCTCGTGCAATTTTGAATTAAAATCTTCGATCGTTTCGAAGGTGAATGGTTGAGCAAGCGCCGGATTCTGCGGTGCTCGACCGAGCTCGAGATACAAATGTTACAAATTCGTGCTCGATCTCCTCGGGATTACTTCGAGATGTCCATCTCGATTCCACATAAATAATTTTTGATGAGGCTGTCGAAGGCACAGCTCCGACTCCATGAATCCACTCCCTGCCAAGTAATGCATTGAAATTGGCATGCGACTAGACCACAACAAACACAGTAGGTCTCGAGTAAGTGCCCACTTTTACGTCTAGGGCAATCATACCTTCTGAACTTGATGTCTTTCCGCTGAAATCGGAAATCATAATATTGTGCTTGACTAAGTCTTTTAGCTCAATGCCAAATTTCTTTAGCATAGTAATTGGCAGTATATTCACTGCTGCTCCACCATCGACAAGGACTCTATTCACCATCTATCCTTGAATCTCAATGTTCAGTAATAACGGTTTCAAGTGGAACCTCATTTCCTCAGATGGGGGATCGATGAAAACAGCGTCTCTATGAGGAACTTTACATGAGGTTTGTGTTACCCATGTTATTTTTGGCCTTATGTTTTCTGAATAGAAGTCATCTTCTCGCTCGGCATCTCTTTGTTCTTGGTATTCTTTGTATTCGCTAACATATTCCGCAGGTAAAATTGATATTACCCCGATTTGATGTTCATTCCAAGTACCATCATTCTTGTCATCGAAAAATTCTCTTGCATAATGACTTTCTATCGGTGCAACATTTTCTTCAAAGTTTCTGTAATTATTCCAATAGGGGATCCTTCCTCCTCTTCTCTAGGGCCTTCCTCGGAATCTTCTTTGGAATGTTGGGAATCTAGTGGTCGATCCATCATCATACGAGAGTCTTTCGAAGACATCATTACTTTGAAGTCTACCTCTTCCTCCTCGAGAAGGATACATCTCTCTTCTAATCCACTGCCTCTGATTTTCACTAACACCAGAGCCAACGGATTTCTGCTGACTTTCTTCGATCGTTGGTCGGACTGTTTGATCTACTTTGTCATTTTTCCTTTTATTTTGGTTCTCGATCTTCTTCATCTCGTTACGTTCGAAAGCTTTGGCAGTCGATTTATCGACCACCGCTACCTGCAACGTGGGCATAATGACACATCTTCGTCTTTTTCCTTCTTTCTATTCAAAAATTCAATGAGAGAATCTCCTGATCGAGGGTATATTTCCTTTTCGAACTCTTTCTCGAATTCACTCAGGTCAAATTCCATGTCTTCCTCAGATACATCCATCCTGGCATGCTTAGGATCGATGTCTTCAGTGACATCTACCATGCCTATAAAGGCTGAATTTGTTAATCGGACATCATTAGTAATGCCCGTTTGGGATTCAATAAACCCCACTTGTACTTCGAATGGACTTGTGTCCACTTTCATTGACATCTCTTCAAATTTTAGTCTTCCTTGGTCAATCGCATCCTGGATCGTATTCCTGAAATGTATGCAATTGTTAGTCCAATGTCCAAAAACATTATGAAATTTACAATATTTTCGACCATTCCTTTGTTCTGCCGAAGGCAGTTTATGATCTTCGCTCAACTTAATTTGTTTGTCTTTTAACAAAACATCGAAGATTTTATCAGCTTTCGTCACATCGAAAGTATATGTTCGATTTGTCATTTTATCTTTTACTTCATTTTTTTGTAGCAATTTACAAGTATATGGAGCCCCTACTTTGAGTTCTGCTATGTTTACTTTCTTATCGACAGTTTCTTCAATATCATTTTCTGTCATGTTATCTGTCTCATATACATCATTTATGTATGCTATTCTTTCCTTTTTCAAAGGTTTCTCATATTTCTTATACATTTGTTTCTCATACTCAATTTGTTCCACTCTTCTCACTTTATCAGCTAATTGAGCCATGTCATTTAATGGTAAATTGACTAGTTTTTTCCTAATCGAGAATTCTAAACCTGCAGAGGTCATTCTGACTAATTCATATTCAGGAATTTGAGTGAAGCATCTCGATTTCATTTGTCTAAATCGATTCAAATAATCATCTATGCTTTCATGATTGTATCGTTTTATGTTCATCAAATCGATTAGACTTACTTGGGTCTCTCCTCTAAAGAATTGTTCATGAAAATTTCTCTCTAACTGCAACCAATTATATATCGAATTGGGCGGTAACGAAGTGAACCAAGTAAAAGCATTCTTAGTCAAAGAACTAGGAAAATATTTCATCTTTAATTCTTCACTCATCGCTAAATCCCCGCATTCGATCTGATATCGAGCCACATGCTCAATAGTCGATTCACCAACTTCTCCAGCAAATTTAGTGAATTTGGGTACTTTATATCCTCGAGGCAGTTCTGTCTCGAGAATCGCATTCGGAAAGGGAGACACAAAATATGTCTGATTGGGTGGTCTAAATTCCATCCCTTGTAAATTCATCCTTTGTCCTAACATGTTATTCTGATTGTGTATATTTTGAAATCCTTCGTTCAAATTCCCATAAATGTCATTCCTCACGTGTTGGTACTCATTTCCCATATGCTGATGTTGATCATTGTTTTTATTCCTTCTCAATAGATACGGGGGATTGACGGTAGTATTCTGATTGACATGATTTTCTACTCTCGTTTGTCGAGGTACAACCAATGCATCCCCAATTCGTGACATTTGGTCTGCTAATATCTCGAAACTAGCGGTAGTGTTTTGAACTAATGGATTTAGAACTGTAGTCAACTGTTGTGATAACATATTCACCATCTCAAAATTACTCTCATCCATTTGTTGTCTAAGTATCCCTAATGAGTTACTGGATATCCCAGTACCGGTATTTTCGATTGGATCAAAATTAGATCGATGATAATCCCTATCGAACGCATATCTTCCATGATCTAAGTTTCCTCTATGATCTAGATTGGGAGGTATTTGCTGTGTTCCTACATTCTGCACACTCCCTGAGTTCTGGGGAATTACTAGATTTTGAGATGTTCCTAGGTTTGGAGATGCTCCAAAATTCTGTGGCATACCTAAGGTTTGGAATGTTCCTAAGTTATATCTCGAATTTCGTTGCATCGAAGAAGTACCAACCCCATTCATGTTAAGCGAAGACCCAGGTGGTCTTATACTCATATACGGCCCAGCATTTGTTGTTATAGGGTTTCCCATAGTTGGCATACTGTTTAGTGCCACCGTGCTAGATCCCACTTGGATATTTGCTAAAGTGTCTGAGTTCTGTTCATTACTCACGGGTATCGACATACTTACAGTTGTCGATACTACAGGTGTATTCTCATTCTGACTTTGCCCCCCAGTATTTGATGAATGTACACCATTTAGACCCTCACTATTACTCTGGTTATTTGATGAACTCTGACTCATGATTCTCCCACTCCTTAATCTCATACACTCTCGAACTAACCAATTTTGTGTCTCTCAACACAAGAAAACGTTCCCTACCTGGCGCGCCAATTTGTTTCTGGTGGAATTTCGATCGATTTCGATTCTAAAGGTGTTTTGGTCCTAATCAAAATTCTACCACGTAAGTTCTTTTTACTTAGGCTAGCAATTTGATTTTCAATCGAAAACATGCATGAGAATCGAAAATCACAATATATCGAAAAAGCTATTTTTGGTATTTTGTATTTAAAGTACTGAAAGCAGTAAAACTATCGAATCGAAAAAACAGAATGTTAAATTGCGAAGAAATGTAAATTACGAGAACCCCAAGTTTGCAATAATTGTAAATGACAAGGAATCGGAAATGACGGAAATGTAAATGGCAGGAAGTTAAGTTTGCATGAAAAACTAAATGACGGGAAATCGAAACGTGCAGAAAATATAAATAACTGGAAACTTAAACGCAGAAACTTAAATTTTCATTGAATTAAAATGACAAGGAATCGAAAGTACAGAAACATAAAACTGCTGAATTTAAATTGCATCAAAGTAAATTACCAAGGAAAATACAGAAAGCGGTAAATGTACTCAGTGAGCAAGGAAATCCAGATTGCCAGAAGCTTCATGGTGTTCGTCGTTTCTCCGGTAGACTTTTCACTACCGATTCCGTCCTCTCGCCAATTTCGCCCCCTGTTCAGTCCTTCTTTGCTCTATTTATAGGACATCGTTCAAGCTTTCCAGGAGCGAGTTAACAAGGCTGCTACCACGTTCTACGTGCATATGACGATTTACCTTCCACGTGCCTCCCACGTTCTCACGATCTTCGACTTCCTCCAGGGTTTCGAACTGCTCTCTATACGTGCGTTTGACTTGTTCTTCTCTTCACGGTTTGGCGGAATCCCAATGTCCACATTGGCTTTCTTCACTCTCGATTTTGTATTTTCGATAATTTCGATTTTACTTGTGATTCCTTTTTGACCTAGGTCTCATATAACTTAGTTTTTATTCGATAACAGGCATTTGGTTATCATTCACTCGATTCTCGATTGTGCTTCTCGATGCTACGTACTTCTAATCAGACATCAAATGAATTTTTGTTTATCTTATCGAGTCACATTTCTTTCCTTCATTTTCGATCGCTTTTCTCGATTTGCCACTAACACAAGGATTATTTTCTTTTTTAGTTTTTAAAAATTAATAAAAAAATAAGCACTTATTTTATGTAATTAAATATGCATAATGAGCTTATAAAAATTTGACTTCCGACATGCTTACGTTTACTTTTCGCCTTAAAAAAAAAGTGAAAATTGAAAATATTTATACTGAAGCTTATTTTAGTGGGTTGGTCACATGTTGGACCCAATCTCCACTATAGCCCATGCTAAACATGGTTTCACACTTCACCCTACAAAACATTTGTGGAATGATTTTTTCTTGCAAACAAAATCTTAATTAAATAATTTTGTTTTTATTTTTAAAAGATTAAAAGTAATCCCTCTTAATTTTTACAAACATTATTTTTAATCTCTTTGAATTTCTAAAGATTTAAACGCTAGAGACTAAAAGAGACATATAAAATTATATCTGTAAAGTTATAAATCTTAAAATAAGATATATTTTACCAAATATATATATAATCTTGTTCTGTAAAATATTAATATGAAATATATTTGTTTCAATAATGCACAATTGTTAAAAATTATAGTTTTAAGAGAATTAATATATAACACGTGGTTTGGACAATTCGAATGATAATAGTAATTTGAATCCGTCTTTTGACACTAATTTTTAAAAGTAAAAGAAGGTAATTTATGTTAGACCACATTAGTGGAATGAAACGAGTTGTAACCAACAAACATCTTGATTTTTATTTTTTTTACATGAAAAAACAAAATCTACGACTAAATTCAAATTCAATATTTGCTGTCACACACTCTCGTAGAAATCACAACATTCAAATCAAACTCACACAAATATTTTTTGTTAAAAAGTGTGATATGATAAAATAGTTTATGCAAAAAAACACACTTCATCATTACGAGTTAGAATTTAAACTAACCTAACAAAGTTTACCTAATTTTTTTTTTAGCAAACCCTTATGCCATTACTTATATACATTATAATTTATTTAAAGTTAAAAAAATCATTTATTTGTTGAAAAAAAACGACTTAAATCGGAAGAAATAATATTAATGTCATGTTATTTTTTTTAATATTTTGCTATTTTTATTCAATATAAGACTTAAATTTATATTTAGATTACGCAATAAAAAAATGTAAACCTTAAAAGTTTGTGCTTGATTTCAAAGGGAGTGATTTAGAAAATAATTAAATTTAAATGACATGCAAACACGAATATAAGCAGGAGAAAAATAAAATTGTGATGGAAGCGTTGTCCATAACAGAGTATCCGTGGTGAGAACCGTGGTCGAGGGCAAAGGAGTTATATGCGAGGGATGAATTAGAAAAGATACACTTCTAACAAATGGATCAACACTTTTATTTAAAGCATTTTTTTTTAATTTCATTAAAATATTATCACAACTTATTTGCAAATATTTTTCTACAATAAAATTTGTAGAATTTTTAAAGATTTATTTTTTGAAAAAATTGAGCAAGAAATAAATGTTGTAGGTAACATCAATTGTTTCGTGACGGAGATCGGATGGGTCGAGTCATAATCGAATCGTGGTGCTTGGGCTTGGATCGTTACTCTTAACTAAAAAGAATTGCGCTCTGACTAATAGTTATAGCTTTTGGCAGTGCTGGATCCTAACAATAAATGTTTTTTCTAATATTGATTATAGTTTTATTTTAATAATAGAAATCTAGGGGTGATTAATGTTAATTGAAAATTTGCAATTAGTAAATAAAAACTCCACCCAATCCACTCGTGGTATTTTGTTTTATGTTTTTGTTTTCTCTTCTTTGTTTTAGCGAATAATATTCTACAAGTTGGGTTCAAGATTATGATATATTATATTTTTATAATTGATCTAGTTTACAATTAATCTTGTAATTTAATAATAGTACTTGATATATTATATTTTCACGTCATTCTCTTTGGATAATGTGTTCAACTTCATTAATGTTAAATTTTATAAATACTTTAGAACATTCCATTTATTTGGAATTTAAACAATGTAATATATAATTATGTCTAAACCAATTAAAAACATATTTCATATATTTTTTAATCATATTAAATATTTATATATTTTAATTTTATTAATCTAATATGATAGAACATTCCATTTATTTGGAATTTAAGTAATGTAATATATAAAAATAATATGTCTAGATCAATTTAAAACATTTTTCATAATTTTTGTTTTAACATGATGTTGGATATGGAAGACAAAAAAAGAAAACACGAGGTAATATGATCCTGAAAAGTCTAGGATCCTTCTTAATCTTGACTAATACTGTAATTACTGAAGAATAATAAAGGATGTGTCGTCCAAAACAACGACGGCGTAGGAAGGTTGGAATGCTTTAATCTGCCTCCATTTAAGAACCTTGGAAAACCTACTCCATTTCAAAAAACCAGCAATCATCCACAGTTTAAATTAAACTCATGCTTGGAAACTTACCAATTGATACATTAGAAGACTTAGAAAATAATAAGAAACTGAAGAAGAAGATATACTCAAATTATGATACTACATTCAACTATTTAGAATAATAACATCACCAAACGTTGTTGTAGGACATGTGACGTATATAAGTAACCTAATATCAAATATACGATACCAACCTACATATTATAAGAAGAATATATTATGGACTTTGAAAATAGAAAATCAAATCATTGACTTGGTAGAAAGGGTGGGTGGATTGAGTAAAAAAAAAAATGGGAAAAAGCAAGAATGAAAAAAATATTGAAGTAATTTTACACGCACCAAGCAAAAGTGTGATGGGAATCATTTTATTCATTTTAATTAAGGTCAGTTAAGTTCTTTAGAGACCAACTTTAAGGTCAGTTTATGTCCCGTTTAATACTGAGTCTAAAAGTTATAACATGACTTATTTCAAAGGTTATAAAATATGTTTTCTTTTAGTTTTTATACTTCAGAAACAATTATATTTTTATAATATATTCTTTAAATTTCATTTTTTTACTTTAATGTACCTTGTCTTCGAGAGCCACTTATTTGCTTTTGTTTCTCTTCTTTCTTGTCATTTTTTTTCCCACAAAATCATACAACTATTGTACAAAACAAATTTGGGAGAAATACATAAGACTTGGTCGTTCTAATAATGCTTTCCAGTTCATAGCTCAAAACAATTCAAACAACAATTATTGACCGAAACTCAAAAAGTTAATTTGAAAGAAGTACCAAAGACAGACTGAAAAACGGGTTGACCTTTCTAAGCCCAAACTTTATGGACTCCAAGTATGTGCCACACACATCCCATATTATTCTTAATTAACAAAATAATAAAACTCAAATTTATATTACATTAAAAATTAAAATATATAAAAAAATCTTTCAAAAGATATCACTGTTGTGTTTATTTTAAGTGTCTTTTACCAGTGTTTTGTTAATATTCTAGCAAAAGTTTAACGTGAAAAATTATGATTCCTTTTTACTGTCTCAAACTGTTATACAAACAATTAGGAATCCTGATTTATTTTTCAAACAAGTTTTTATAAATTGTTTTATTTATACCAAATTGGTTTTCTGTTAAGAGAATTTTTTTTCCTAAGTTTAATTTCTCTATATTTCGTAAGTTTCTCTTTATTTCTCCTTGTCATTTTTACATTGTCTCTGATTCCTTTTAAATTGGTAGATAATATAAAATCTCATTATATTTATAGATAAAATAAAAAAACTGAAAAAAAAATGTAATCATGTTATATAAGGAATATTAATTTAGCATAAATTAAAATAGAAACTAAATAGAATGAGTGATAATTTTTTTTATCAATGTCTAAACAACCTACATTATTTTTTTGCCTCTAGAATTTTTAAGATTTAGATTTATGTTTTTAATCTCTCTAAATTTTGTTTGGTCAAAATTACTAAACATTTTATCTTTCATGTTTTTAGATGTTGATTTTGTTAATTAACAAAGTTAATCAATAACATAAATTTGTTAGTAATTATTTTTAATATGTTACCAACTAAGTTTGATATACATTAACTGATTTGAATAAATTAGAGATTATAAATATAAATTAAAAAAAAACATATAGATAAACTAACATTATTACTTCACAGCAAAAGCTAAATTAATAATAATATAAAAAAGTTTAGGGAATAGAAGAAACATCCCAAAAAAGTTTTAAAATATAAAAAATATTAAATAAAAAAAGACTCAAGTAATATGCTTTAAGACTTTTCTAAATGTTAGGCATCTATGACGTGATTGAAAAATATGTTTAGTTTTTATAAGTTTAATAAATTATAATTTAATCCATACATGTATTACATTATTATTTATTGTTTTGAAAATGAGTTTATTTTTCTTCGTAATTAATTAATCTATAAATTCATATTCAACATATTTATAGATTATGTTGTAAATATCCTGAAATATTTTATATACACTAAACAAATAATAATCAAACCCCATAAATATTTTCTTAGTACATATATAACATAGGACTCTAAAAGGTTTATATAGTTATTGGAGCTTAATCAATACTTTTGAGTTGATGTTCATATTAAATATACTTAAACAATTTTATTATTTTTCATAGTTATACAATAATATAATTATTATTTTATGTGATAATATTTTGTAACTTTATGGAAAAAAAAACAAAATCTGATGTATAAATATATTGTTTTATTATTTAATTATAAATATTCATTGTTTTATTTTTATTATATTATATAAATTTAAAAATATATTTAATTATTGATATTATACGAAAGAACTTGTATAGTTTAGCTTATCTATATTTTATATAATAAAGAAGTTAATTTTTTTTCTTTTACAAGTTATTGTGAAGTAACTTATTTAAAATATACAAATTTTTAGTATTAAAAAAAAAATTGTATTTTTCTTCTAATATTTCTCTAGCTAGAATAAGTCAACTAAAGGGATTAGGGTTAATAAAAGAAGTCACTTTCGCACAAAGTGAAATTAAATGCACTGGCTCAATTATCTTTGGAGAAAAAGATACTTATATTTAATTTATGTTAACAAATTCTTAAGATATTTTAAAAAATATATATATAAAAAATTCAAGTAATTGATGTATGCGTATTTTCTTCCCATAAAAAAATATTTTATTATTTCCATTATTTATTCTATACTTCGTAAATAACAAGTTAAATAAAATATAATGATATATATATATATATATATATAATATTATTTATAAAATATTTTAAGTACAAATAGGTTTAAACTAAACTAGACCCACTCAAATAACTTGATAAAACCAATAAAAGAAAAAGGAGTTTGAAAGGGAAATATTTCATTTAATTTTTTCATTCCCATGTTCTTTAAAGTATGAGGCATTTATTTCTTCACTATCATCGATGGAATCTTGAATCAAAATGTAATTAGTTTTCACTCTGCCGACCTCATATGTGTGTACGATAATTCAAACAAATAATGAAGGAAGTGACGTAGTTTCTGTGCATCATGATTTATGAATTTTCTTCTTTTATTCTCTGACCTTATGATATTCGAAGCAATGCTATGTAAACCAAATGTTAGGTGTTCATTGAATGGGACCTTTTAAAACTGTAGAACCCTAGAACCTGCATTTGGAATTAATCCCATCGTTATCAGATCAGAATCATTGTTTTTTTACACACCCTATACATAATAAACTACCAGAAAAGTGAATTTTGGAAATTTTCTACATTTATAAAAATTTGTTAAACGGATTATACATATGTTATCAATACTTTTCTTAGTATTATTACAGTTAATATTCAACAAGTTTATTACCCAAACTGATATCTAGTTATAATTAAGAGCAACCAAATATTTATCCAGGCTTAAAAGTTTAAAGGAAAGATTTTTAACCTAAAAATAATTTATTAGAATACAGTAATATTATGGGAAATTTCTCTTTCAAACTTTTAAGATATAAATACTTATCAAATTAATGTAATTATTTTTATTTTTATTATATATTAAGGAGTAAACTTTATATTTAATAAAAGGAAAGATAAATTCATTAATCCAGAAATTAAGTGATGTTAATTCAACATTTATTTTCCATACATCTGAATCAATTGATATAATGACATAATATCATTTTACCGATTAATATCATAAATATATAATAAATTTATTAATAATAATATTATTTTTTTTATAAAATTATAAATATAGAATATATTAAAAAAATATAAAATCGATAATTATTAAAATATGATAAAAAATAATAAAATAATTATTATTTAAAATTGATTTAAAGAATACAATATAAAAAGAAAAGAAAAAATTAAATAATATTAAAAAAAAACGATCTTATTTTTTTTTTTAAATTGATTCGAGATTTTCTCAATTTTATCTATTTTGTTTTTCTGTGGCGATTTAATTAAAATTTAATATTGTATATCTTTTTATCTTGAAAATAGGTTTCCCTAATTTACAACATCTGGCTTTTAGGGAACATACAAAGAGTAAGCCAAAACGTGAAAAAAATGTATAACTTTTTTCAATCAAGAACATCTCAAGCAACTAACAGCAAAAACCAAATTTTCTGAAACATGGTAAATGCTACTAAAGTGAAGTCTAAAGATTAGTTTTTTTGGTTTCATAAAATTTGAGGTCTTCAACTACCAATACCATTATCTTTATTTTGTTCAGCTGACCGGACCAGAAAAGGAAAGGTTCTTAGACCGATGATCATTCATTGTTCATATTTCCTTTCCATGTGACCCAATAAAATAAACACACATAATAACATAATAAACCTACGAAATTGCGAAGAAGCGTGACACGAGTGAAGCACCTACCTTATCCCCAAAAGACCAGCAGCATACGGTGAAATTGCTAAGAAATAGCTGTGGCAGCATGACAAAGAAGTGACATAAGTTTCTCTAACAACTTCGTTTTACGGTCTGAACGTTCCAAAAAAAAAACTTGTGCTTTCAACATTCAAAGTCAATTACGATAGAAGGCAATGAGGTACGAATTCATACCTTGAATTGAACAAGTGCTACGTGATTTCCATTTCTTTTTAAACTATTTTTATTGGATTTAAACCTTCCTGCTGCCAACTTCTTGTTCTACTGTTCAGCCAAACTTGTCTTCTAAATATGTAGAGAGATAAGGTAATAAACCATGCATTAATTTATTAATTCATTAGATAAGAACTATCATTTTTTTTCTAGTTATTAAACTAACATATTAATAGTTTCTTAAATACAAGTGTTCATTGATTTATGTCAATCTAATCAGATTAATTTGACTTTTTAAGCTAGTTGATCCAACTTTAACAATATCAAGCAAATTCAATGATGATTGGTTGTGTAATTTTTTAATTTGACCACTATGAATTAAACTAATTATATAATTTTTTATCATCTATTATCATACATAAAATTTCCTGGTACATGTAATAGATGAAAGTGAAAATTAGAAAGTACGAAAAAAAATTTAATTAAGAGATTTTGCGTATTAAAAAAAACCATAAAATCACGAAGTTCTTGATAATTTGATATTTTTTTTATAAATAATATCATTTTAAGAAATATTTCCCAAAAGAGCATTTTTACGATATTATTTTTCCATCTAGCACCATTTAATGTTCACGTTGGGGAATTCGATTCTCGGAAATCGAATTTCGAACTACCATTTCTAATTTTTCTTTTTCAATAAGAATTCGGTCGAGGAATCAAATTCTGAACTGGTTTTTCTAATTTTTGTTTTAGTTTTTGTTTTATTAATTTTATAAATAGATTCTTTTTATAATTCTAAATATAATTTATTTTTAAGTTTATAATTATTATTTTAATTTATGCAATATATATATATATATATATATATATATATATTAATTTGAATTTCATATATATAATTATAATTTATGTAATATATATAATTATAATTTATATAATATATAATTTATTTAACATAAAAAATAGATATATTTTTATAAATTTTATAATTGTGATTTTTTTAAGGTTATAATTCTAAATATAATTTTTTTAACTTTATAATTATAATTTATATAATATATATAATTTATAAATAGTTATTTTTTTAAGTTTATAATTCTAAATATAATTTTTTAACTTTATAATTATAATTTATATAATATATATAATTTATAAATAGTTATTTTTTTAATTTTAATTTGATATATATTTTTTATTTGTAATTATTTAATGTATATTTAAAGTAATTTATTTATATGTTTAAATATAATACTTTATAATTTTATTTGTATAAATAAAAAATAATTACTCTAAATTAATCAAGTAAAGAAGAAATTTTATTAATTGAAAAACTCCTAAGTTTCATAGTACATTTGGACATTTCTTAACTAACACAATCTAATGATGCTAAGTAGATACATGTACAACATTGGGGCATGTTCTTTTGCTATGACCAGGGGTATGACAAAATGAACATTTCTTCATCCTACTTTGATTTTCTATAATATCCATCTTAGTTCTTATATGACTTGATTTTGGTCGGCCCTTTGAAGTTCTTTTCATTTCTGGATTTGCACACAAAGTAGGTCCTGTGTATGTTGGTCAATATTCTTCATTTCGTAGCAACCCAAATTGTGTTTCGTATACCTTTGAAACTTGTTGTAAGGTATACACTGGATGAATGTAGTTGCTGAAGTCATGATGTGCATGCTTGAATGCAGCAATAACATGTGAACAAGGCATGTGAAATTTCTGGAATTTCTCACAGTTACGCCACAACTCATTAAGGCGAACTGCAAACCTCCCTGCTGATTGAACTTCATGCGGGTTTTGTATTTCTTCTACTACAAAATTTGTGGTAGATCTGTCAAAAGTTATGATCCTATGCGTGTTTGCCTGTGTTTGTGTTTCCTCTAAATTTGTTACCAAAATTTTAGAGTATACATGACCAACATTGATCATGACATCTATTTGTCTCTCTCTTTCGATGAAAAATTTGTTGCAGCGGGTGTATGTTGCGTTGACCATGGAGCAAATGAGCAGATTTCTTATTTTGTTCAAAACAGAGCTCTGCTATGTTGGTCGTCATGTGACCCCAACATCGTCCATTGTCTCATGCAAGTGCCCATTTTTCTCTAAGTATCTCATCCAACCAATTAGTTGTTTCTATGTCACATTGTCTCAAGATGTTGTAATAGTAGTAGAATCGTAGTTCAGTCATCCCATATGCTACAACAATATTAAAAAAACATAGTTAATATACATATTTATTAGCAATAGTTAAATAATGAATAAATTATAACAAATTTGAAGCAAAAGAATTACTCATATTTACAACATCCTTCCTTAGTGCGGTGTTTTTGGAACGTCTCATAAAATGTGTCTAATGCAGTAGACATGCACTGAATTATTTTTTGTCCATCTGCTTTCATTTCTCATCTATGCACTTATAATGGATTCATGTTGGTCTGATACGAGGCATAATCCTTGCTAGGTGTGACATATCTTTGGAAGTTTTTTAAGAAAAAAAATCAGGCATCACTTGTTTCACCTTCGACCACTGCAAACGCAATGGAGAGGATGTTGTTGCGGCCATCTTGTGCTACTGCAACCAACAAGGTACCTCTGTACTTTCCGTACAGAAAAATTCCGTCCACTTGAACAATGGACCTGCAATGAACAAATCCATTTATGCATGACCTAAATGTCCAAAACACACGCTTAAAATATTTAAATTTTGTTGAAGGACCTCACCTTGGTAAGTTGGTTGTGACTGCAGTTTACAGATGAATCCGGGAACAAATTGTTGCATGACTTGTAAGAAACAAAACAACTTCTTATATGAATCTTCCCAATTGTTGTAAATGATCTCCACTACCTTTTGTTTGGCCAGTCAGGTCTTCCTGTACGTTATAGTGTAACCCGTTGTTAATTGGATGTGGGCTATAATTGTGGAGATTGGTGTTGACGGATCAACATAAATTATTTGACCAATTGTTTGGAAAATTATTTTATATCCTAACTTGTTGTGGTCTTGGCTGATTAATGGAGAAACACATGTATGGTGTCCTTCAAGCTTCATAATCTCCCAATATTGCTCTCTTGTGCGCAATATTGCTCGACATCTCCAACTGCATTGGTTATCAACACATTGAACAACATATCTACTTTGGTTTGAAATTTTCACCTTATACGTGTAGTGATTGACAATGTGAAAGCGGTTGATGACATCTTGAACTTATTCTTTTGTTATGAAATATTGTCCAAGAAATAGAGTTCCTGGCAGATAAACAATAGACTCTCTGTCCAACGCATGACCATACTTTGGGTCTTGTTGAATGTAACTTTCAAAGTTAAGAAAATGTTGTGGTGAGTTGTATGGTTCCATGAAGTTTGGTGCATGTGTAGGGATATGTAGTTGTTCATCCTCTTAATCATCTTGTTGTTGGCTGAGAATTTAATCTTCATTTTCATCTTCGTCCTCATTAAAAGGATCAATAACTTCAATTGAGAGACCAACAATTTTGTTCTCTTGTGTGGGTAGTTCTTCGTTGATGTTGGTGGAATGCCCAGTTAGAAGTTGGGTAAAAGGGATATAGTCATTATGTGTGAGTATTTTTGGGTCAGTGTTTGGGAAAATTTGGTAGGATGAGAGTGATATTTCATGTGAGTGTGTGTTGGGGTATGAAGAAGAAGAAGTTTCAAATGTAGCAAAAATTTCAATACCACATACACTTGAGTTTGAGTCATGCACATCGAACATGACCTTCACATTGTCATCATCTTTCAACTCAACAAAAATGAAGTTGTTAATCCCAACTTCGAATCTAGTTGGGCAACAAAAATGGATGGTTGCTATATTTTTGTGGGGTTCTTTCTCCAATTTCCTATGGATCAACTTCTTCAACCTTTATAGAAAAATTCCTCTCTTCAAAGGAACAAGTTTTGCAGTCCCAGTATTGAAGGTAACTCCCTCCATGAGACATGAGTTCATGAAACCATCATAGTGGATAATAGTAGACACTACACCCATTATAGGAGTGTGGAACAAAAAGAAGACTAAAGGTATGAAGAAGAAAGAATGTAAAGAGCTTTAGAGATTTATGAGTGTGTAATGTGAGAGTTTCAAAGAATGAAAGTGGTCTATTGATAATGAAGTCCAATGGTTTGAATCCAAGGCTCCCTCACATGACTTCTAACACACACAAAACCCAAGCAAAGTGGGTGGGTTAACATCTCTTTAAATATGTTTGGATTCTTCTGCTTTTGCCTAACCCAATGCAGGGAATCCAAGGCTCCCTCACATGGCTTCTGACGCACACAAAACCTAAGCAAAGTGGATGGGTCAGCATCTCTTTAAATGTGCTTGGATTCGTCTGCTTTTGCCTAACCCAATGCAAGGAATCCAAGACTCCCTCACATGGCTTCTGACGCACACAAAACCCAAGCAAAGTGGGTGCGTCAGCATCTCTTTAAATGTGCTTGAATTCTTTTGCTTTTGCCTAACCCAATACAGGGAATCCAAGGCTCCCTCACATGGCTTCTGACACACACAAAACCCAAGCAAAGTGGGTTCGTTAGCATCTCTTTAAATGTGCTTGGATTCTTCTGCTTTTGCCTAATCCAATGCAGGGAATCCAAGGCTCCCTTACATGGCTTCTGACGCACACAAAACCCAAGCAAAGTGGGTGGGTCAACATCTCTTTAAATGTGCTTGGATTCTTCTATTTTTGCCTAACCTAATGCAAGGAATCCAAGGCTCCCTCACATGACTTATGATGCACACAAAACCCAAGCAAAGTGGGTGGGTTAACATCTCTTTAAATGTGCTTGGATTCTTCTGCTTTTGCCTAACCCAATACAGGGATTGAATTCCCTGCAAAGTTGACCACCCCATTAATGCATGCTGACCAGACCACTTTCTTGGACCATGTGTGCGTCATAAAGGCATGGGAATCCTGACTTGGGTGGGTGGTAGTGGCATTGGATTCCCTAAATTGCTGACCACCCCATTAATGCTTGCTGACCAAACCCCTTTCTTGGACCTTGTGTGCGTCAAAAAGGCATGAGAATCTTGATTTGGGTGGGTGACTCAGCATTTGATTCCTTGCAAAGCTGACCACCCCATTAATGTTTGCTGACCACCACATTATTTTTTCTCCTATAAATACATAAGCACACTTTGAGTTTTCTTCACTTTGAGTTTGTTGTCTAACATTCACTCTGAGTTTTTTTTCTACATTTCTTCGTCCTCTTACCAGAGCACTTTGAGTTTTCTCTCAACATTTCTTCTTCCTCTTACCTAAGCACTTGCACTTCTCTCTCACAAAATGTTGTTATGGAAGCAAGCTGAACATAAAGCTGCCTTAATTGGAAGCAATGTAAGTTTTCAATACATTTTCTTGTTTTATATACATCATTTCATACATTGCCTGTTTTTTTTACAAACTTTATGGTAATGTACAGGAAATGAAAAATATGATTTCATCATATTGTCACTCAATATCAACACCACACCCATTAATTGTTCCTTTATTGGAACAACTTGGCTTTGCTGGAGTGTCTAAGTAAGACACTTGATGGTGGATCACAGTTTGGTCACAACATTAGTAGAATGGTCACCACAATAAATTTTACAATTAACTAGGAAAATTTGCTACAAAATTTATTTTTTAGCTATGGAATAGTAAAGAAATAAGGTTGTAGCTAATATGTAGTAAAATAGCTAGAAAATTAATATTTTTGTAGCTATTCCTTCACTTAGCAGAAAAATAATTTAGCTAGGAAAAGTTTTGTCACTAATCCCTCACTATAAATATTATCTATGTTACATTTTGAAGTTATTTCCTAACTAAATCATGTAACATACCATCATAGTTAAATTGTAGCAAATTTGTAGCAAATTTATATTAAAAAAGTAATTATAAAATTATTTGAAAATTATTTTTACCAAATTTACTATAAATATATGAATTATATATATATATATATATAAATTATTTTAAAATAACTATACTTTTTTTTGAAAAATATCTAAACAAATTGATAAATATTTAAAATTATTTTCTATAATTATTTTATAAATTTAAATTTGTAGGAAGTATTTAATAATTTAAATTAGTAGAAAAATTTATAAATAATTTTTTTTATAATTTTTTTAGAAATTAGTCTTTATAAAAAAAAGTATTATATTAAAATATTTATTTAATTAAATATTATTTTAAATATAAACATCTTTAAAATATGTTACTTCCTCAGTTGATTATTTAATTTCACAATTATGTACATAATATGTAGTATTACACCATTTTTTTTTAGTTCATATGGGTTCCCTATAGATAGCTTCAACAAGAAATTCCTAATGAAACATTTTGGGATTCAACCATTTGGAAGTCATGCATTGGTATCATCTCCTTTGCAATGGTTGAATAGCATCAAGCAGACAAAGTCAAACTCCAGTTTGGCTTGTTTCAAGAGGTCCCATCTGAACCCAACAACTTATCTGAACTGCACCGAATTGATATGAGAGGTTGGCAAGATGAAAACTGGGTTACAAAACATGCCTAGTGGATTGATTATTGGAATAACAGACGTGAACACACAATTATAGGTCATCCAATTTCAGGCCCATTGTTTCACAGTGCAGAATATATAGAATCGTATAGTGTCAATTCCATTCTTTTTTTATCTGTCCCACGTCTACTACAAGACTCAAGAGGCAGGCAACAAACTCGTTCCACTTATGAAACGAGTATAAGTTCTACACCTTCCTACTAGCAGCCTCAACCTCATCATATCACACACCAACTCCAAAAATACAAGGAAGGCATTCTTTTGCTGCAAGTTCAGATGAAATGATGACTAATCTATTTGGAGTTGATTTTTCAACTCCAGCTTCAACAACTACTTATATGAGGTCTCTGTACCAACCACAAGATCCCAATCAACCAGGGACTTCATCAACTCAGTTGGAAGATCTCCAACTTCCTGCAGAAGAATATCCTCCTCAACATGAACAACCACAACGAAGAAATTTAAGACGTAATAGACGCCGCCCTCGTTGTGGAACTGGACAAATTTAACTTTGTATTATTTCATTTCAAATTTTTTCTTATGTATTAATCTTAAAAGTTAATGAAAAATATCTTTTTGGCCTCACTTGAATTTTGTTTAGATTTTATTATTTATTATGAAAATATTTTTTCTAAAATTATTTAAAATTAAATTAATAAAATAATATCATGCTAAAAATAAATAAATAAACATATAAAATTATGCATATAACTTTTATAATTACCATATTTATTTTGATAAAATAGTAATTATATATATATATATATATATATATTAAAATTATTAATATAAAAATAATAATCATTTATTAAAGATAAGGATAATTTTATCAAATAATACTTTTTTTTACATTTTTTTTATCATACGTTAAAAGAAAGTAAACATAATAGAAAGTGATATTTTCTTATGAGTTAAAAAAAAAAGTCATTTTATACTTATTTTCCTCATTAATATTTTTCCTTATATATTTTCATAAATCATCGGAATCTTAGATAACAGCTTAAAAAATAAAAATACAGGATAAAATAATGTGGAATACCACAATTATGTATTTTAATTTTTGTAACTGTTATATGCTAGAAAAAAAGGAATTTAGGGTAAAAGTACTTAATATATTCATTTTTTTTAAATGCTCCTACGCATAATCAATGAAATCGAGTTCATTGAATATCAGTTTTTTATTTTTTTATCTTCTGTTTAAAGTTAATAGTTATCTTTTAAAAAGTTTATTACTCCATTACACTTCCTGCTACTTTCTATTGCTCATTTGTACGAATATGTTTTCATTTTGGTGCCCACATTATCTTCTTCCACATTTTAACAAAATTACATTTGAAATTTATTCATAATTTTTTATTTAAAAATCCGTGTTTCCAATTAATTAGAAATTATATAGTGTTTATTCATTTTTTTATATTTTATTTAAAAAATGTAATAGGTTGATAGTTCTGAAATGTATATTATTTTTTCGTTTGTTGGTAAGATGGATGTTATTTTTCTTTATAAAATTTCATAGTTTTTTTTTTAATTGTTAGTCATTATGAAAGAATTCATGAATTGTTAAATTATACACAAAATTAATTTCCACACAAAGTATTATGATGATTTATATATATATATATATATATATATATATATATATTGTAAATTTAACTATTATTTTATAAATGTAAAATAAATTATGTTGTTTACACATTTTATTATAAGAAATTGAATTAAAAAAAAAGATATTTAATACTTATAAAGGTTTTTTTATATATAATTAAAAATTGAATAGATAGTTTTGGGGTGTAATTGTGAACGGTGTTTTGAAATTGGAAGTAGATAATTTGAAATGGGAGGTTCCACCACGGTATAGCAACCTCGGTCTCTGTATACTCTTTTTCAGCACAACCGTGTATTCTTTATTTCCACACGCGCTACTAATTATCTAAATGCATTTCATGAATTTTAAAATTTTATAAAATGAAAACAAAATAATAAAAGAGGAAAAAATATTATATATAAATAAAGGAGTTTTTCTAGATCAACAAAAATATATTTAAAAATAGAGGAGTCGTCTTCGCGATATCAATTACGCCATATATGAACACCATCTTTATAAGTAAAACTTTCATTACTTTCTTCATGTTTTAAAGACTTTTAAATCAAGAAAGCTTATTTATTGTCCTATTTTCCTTCCGTTTACAACTCTTTCTTCAAATTTCAAATCAAACAAACAAAAAACTTAAGAAATATATTATTTGGTTAGCAAATATTAAAAAAAATTGTAAATTTTAGCAAGATTGATTTAGTAATTGTTAATAAAAAAGTAATATTTTGCTCACATTTTAACCTAAATAAAAATTGAAGGCATGGTAAGATGGATTAGAATTTTGTGATGGCTTAAAAGTGAGATTCTTGATAGCTAGTGATAACACATGCAGTGGAACTAAATGAATCAAGGTTGACGTGACGAGTAACGGGGTGGGGTGGGGTGGGGTGGGGTTGGCATGGGATGTTTGGAACCACATGTTCCACGGTATCTAGCATTTGGTTTGTTTTTGAAGTTTGGATTTGATGAAGAAACAGGGCATCAGGGTTATTGTCGAAGAAGCTTCTTCGGAGGTGTTATTTTCATGGATGGAATTAAATCAATAAACTATTTATAAATTAAATCACATGGAGTCACTTAATATATACATTTTAGCACACGGAAGAAAAAACATTGAAATCAAAAGCACACCCCCCTTAACACCGTTTACATTACTTTCATTGCCATTATTTTTTAATAATAATATAAGCCAAAGTTCTGCATCAAATGACATAAGATGGATTATATCGACTACCCTGGCCTACACGGGAGAAAAAAATGCAAGGATGATGAAATGAAATGTTTGGGTTACTTTAGCAAAGTCTTCCAAAAAATTACCCCAAAACCTTTATGGCTTGGTCTTATAACACCTATAAAAGCAGAAGCATCTTAACATAATTTAGCAGTTATTGGAAAGGCTACCAACTCACTTTAGCCGGCAAACATAGCTTAATAGAAAATGCCTTCAAAGAGGTTTCAATGGAGATCCTTAGTACTTGGTTGTTTCAAGGCCAAGAACCAACAACCCTCGGAAGCTCCAAACATAGTTTCAAAGAAGTCATCATCAAGTAGAATCTTCCTCTCTGATTTAAGCCTAAGTGATTATTCATCACTCTCTATCATGAGTGATTTATCCAATTCTCTAGTGGGATCAAATCTTCGAATTTTCACCTACCAGGAGCTCAAAGAGATCACACACAGCTTTAGCAAATCCAACATTCTTGGGGAAGGTGGGTTTGGGAAGGTGTATAAAGGGTTTATTGATGACAATCTTAAGCCTGGGTTGAAACCTCAGGCTGTGGCAGTTAAGGCCTTAAACTTGGATGGGAAACAAGGCCACAGAGAGTGGTTGGTAAGAGTTTGCTAAACCCTTCAAATTTTAGCATTACCATCCATTCAATTCCTCTGTCTTTCAAGTCGTGAATTTGACTAATTCTTTTTTTGTACTACATAGGCTGAAGTAATCTTTCTGGGGCAGTTGAAGCATCGCCATCTGGTTAACCTGATTGGCTATTGCTGTGAAGATGAGCATAGGCTTCTTGTGTATGAATACATGGAAAGGGGCAATCTAGAGGAAAAACTTTTCAAAGGTACATGCATGCCTTTGCTCTCATTATGAGAAAAAAGGAGAGAAAAGTGAAACAAAACAAAAGTTTAAGCATTTTCTCTATTCAATGGCTGCTTCTATGATTTCTTACCAAACGGTTACCCTTCTAAAATGCAGGTTATGTAGCAGCCTTGCCTTGGCTAACAAGAATCAAAATAGCAATTGGGGCAGCTAAGGGACTTATGTTTCTTCATGAAGAAGAAAAACCAGTCATATACAGAGATGTTAAGTCCTCAAACATTCTATTGGACGCTGTAAGTCTTCACTGGCCCTTTTGTTCAATCAGTCTTAGAACATCACTGTCTGTTAACCGATTAAAATCTACACAAATTGACATGTATATACCATTTTCTCCAGGATTACAATGCCAAGCTCTCAGATTTTGGTTTAGCAATAGATGGACCAGAAAAAGACCAAACACACATTACAACTCGTGTGATGGGCACACAAGGTTATGCAGCCCCTGAGTATATCATGACAGGTATTGTATTCCATTTAAAACCAATCTCAAAAACCCCTTAAATTTCATCCATCAAAACCAAGGTTCAAATTACGGTCACGATGGCAGATGCAGTCTAATTGCGGTCGCATTGGCTTCAAAAACTATGAATGTTGCGACCGAAATCACAATCGCAATAGACTGTTTTTTAAAACCTTGATCAAAACCTTCATTTATTGATTGTAGTCATACCTCATTTATTGATTATACTTACACCGTTTTTTTTCCTTCATTAGGCCATTTGACAACCATGAGTGATGTATACAGCTTTGGAGTTGTTCTCTTAGAGCTCCTCACAGGAAAGAAATCCGTGGACAAAAAACGACCCACCAGAGAGCAGGATTTGGTGGAATGGGCAAGGCCTTTGTTGAAGGATTCCTACAAACTAGAGAGAATTATGGACCCAAGACTTGAGGATCAGTACTCACCTGAAGGGGCAAGAAAATTTGCAGCCTTGGCTTACCAATGTTTGAGCCATCATGCAAAGGGTAGGCCCACCATGAGAACAGTGGTTAGGACCTTAGAGCCTCTCTTGAAATTGAAAGACATCCCAGTTGGCCCTTTTGTCTATGTGGTTCCCAGTGAGGAAGACAGAGACTTACCCAAAGTGAATGAAAAAGAAACAGAAAATGACCATGTTGTTGAGATCAACCAAGCTGATGAGTTAAATCCCAAAGAAGAAGAAAAGGGAGAGAAAAAAGAAAAGGGTCACCACCGGCAAAGAAAAAGTCGTCGCCATAAACGTCGTGTTAAGCCCTTGAGGTCTCGAGCAGTTTACTCTGACACTGCTCTGTACAAAACTCTTGGTACAAATCTGTACTCTCCCAAACAAGCATCATGAAGAGATGGTCATGGACCAGTTTTGCATGATTCATCTTTAATTCGTCGTGATGCAATCATAGCTACAGATAGGGAGATTAAAAATTTAGGTCAAATTCCTTGTATTATTTACCATAAAGTTCTCATGCTGAACATAAATGTGTAGATAACTTTTCCAATTAAATGGCTCTGTTAAACATATGATGCTGAAAAAATTCACACGACAGTATTTAATCTGAGAGCCTGATGTAAAAATCTAAGGAATTTGATGTTTTGTTATAAAAACAAATACATCATAGGAGAAGAAAGATAGAGATATTGTACGTTATACATCTAAGTTTTTTCCTTGTTATTTTGTGTAGTTTGATTTTGATGTTTTCTTTTCAGAAATATCAACATGTTTTATTGAGGACTGATCACTGATGTTACATGCACCTAAATTCGTTCACGTACTTCTATAAATTATTCTAATTATACGTATATGCACCTTTGGCAACCTGTGTAAACCTAACACATATTTCACATTCACATAATTAAATTGGCAATAGTTTATCCTTGTGGTGGGTGGAGTTGTGAGATTTTTCCAAGTTTTCTACCTTATCGTGATAAATTTGGCCTTTCTCATTGAATCTTAGGTGCGAAGCAAGTTAAAATGGAGGAGTTGTTTTGGAAATTTCCACCATGGAATTGAAAAATGTGGCCTTTCTTAATGGTGGCTTATCCTTGAAGCAAAATGAAGATTAATGAACATAATTGAACTCTGTTATCTGTTTCTGGGGTTTCTTTCTTCTTACCCTACAAAGTTATAAACGTGCATTTAAAAAACTAGTGATTTTGAAAGTGAAGTAGGCCAAATTATTTTTAGAGTTGATCCGTTGACTTCTACCGCGTGTTGACAAATGGTTGTTTTTTAACAAAACTTCGTGTGTTGTGGATTAGATTTTTCCAAAACTGTGGCACCCATGTTGTAATGGATATAGATTCTTTCTGCTAAGCAGATGGTTTTGCATGTTCTTGTATTTTTTATGCCACTTTGATTTTGCGTGTGGATAATAAAGTAAAGAAAATAAATGACTAAAATCTTGTCCTGAAGTAGGTTGGAGATAGCCATGAAGTTAACTAACCAGTTAAGGACAAGGTTGGTGTCTGCTGACAGATATGGTCCATTTTAGTGACTTTATCTTCCATTTTTTTAGAATGCCAATACAGAGTTTTTCAAGAACGTGATTAAGAGTAATTATTTTTCATTTTTTCTACTTTAGCATATATTTCAAGTTTATGAGGTTGAAACCTCTAGGCCATCCATGACCAATAATAATAGAGAAAAATTACTAACAACAAAACAAACTTCTTGGGACAAGGTTGGTGCTGTAGCACAGTTAATCTATCTTTCTTACCCTTATTCGGTAAAAGGATTAGTGAGTCAATCTTTAACTTGATTGGCATATCCATGTTCTAGAATTGCATGAAAACAAGACAACAATTTCATATCAAATCAATCAGAGTTAACTTTTATTTGGGCTTATCATTGATATCACCTTCCCTTACCAACCCCAATCAGCAAATAGTGGGGTTAATGAAAATCGCTTGCAGTAAGGCTAAAATCACAAAATAAGAATCTCCAACTATCTTCTGGTGACATGTCAATAATCAAAATAAAGACTAATACTAGTCAAATCATGTACCACTAGAGAAATATTGACTCACAAATTCAACAAATTTATGGCATTTTCTGGAAGGTTGTCATTTACAATCCTCCTAATAACAAAATTAAAAAAAATCAGAAATTCTTTACTTGCTTTAAATAAGTTCGTGATCAGAAAACACATTCTAGAGCAAAACTGTTTACTGCTAAGATATTCAGGCAGACTCAAACTTGGTGGTCCAGCAGTCTAAAATCTAGCTAGCTAAAGATAAAACAGGTTTGAAAATTAAGCAAGACTTTGGATTGTTTATAAAAATCAATCCCCACTAACATTTTTGAGATAATAAGTCATTTTCAAATTGCTAACTTTCCCAAAACCAATATTGATCACAGAATACACAAAAATCTGAAGTCATATGAAATGACATAGTTGTTTTACTTTGTAAACTAAATTTATGTGGAAAAATAGCACAGAGAAATGGGGTGTGGTTTTATATATCAATATGTTCAAGCTGCATTGTTCAACGCAGCAGAAGGGTTAGGCATCATGCCACTTATAAGATTCAAATTTCATTAGATATAATTTATGTAGCCAAGGATGAGTCTATTATATTCAAAAGTTTCAAAGAAGGAAGGCCACATATCTGATTCAACATAGAGAAAGAAAGATTTTGTGTAACCGGTAGCAAGAGCAGATGGACTGAAACTGAAACCGTGACTTGAATATTTGCTGCCAACAAGTTGGACTAGAATTTGTTCAATCAAGCATCCACCAATCTAGTGTGTTCTAATCAAAATTTTATTTCATTCTTTCCTTTCTAGTCTTTCTCCCTGATGGTGGTAGCTGAACAACACATCCTTAATGGGAACAAATCTTGCAGTTTATGGCATGTTATCATTTCAATGCAAAACCGTCCTCCCATTTGAGGTACAATTCACATTAATCTCACATTTTGTCAGAGCAAGTTTAGTGTACGAGTTAGGTAGAGCCCACAATTTTGTATCCACAATCCATTCAAGTTTTTCTTTCTTACTTCTTTCAATTTTAGCATCATTTTCTTGCATTTTTTTTCTTCACCCCCACTATCATTCTGATCCAAGACTCTGTCGGAATGTAATACTCGTTTATCATATGTCACTCTAATCAACCCGAACAACGTTCACATTGTTTAAGATAAGACTAACACTATTTCGCACAAAATAACTTCCAATCAAGTGTTGAATTGAATGAACATTCCCTAGTGGTTAATCTTTTAAGTGTAACTTTCAGAATAAAGAAATATAACTACGATTTCATTCTTACTTACGTTTGTTCAAAGTAATTTTACTTATTTTTTTATGTGTAACCAAAAATACTTGAAACTTGGTGAAGGTTGAACCTTTTGTCAAGGGATAAAATAATATTTTACGTTAGCGTGACAGAATGTACAACTTAATAGCGAACTTGCTTACGATTATCACTGCATGATCATTTTGTGAAGTTGAATATCGAGTTTTACATCTTTCATATGAAGAAAATATCCCTATATTTTAATGACAAGAATAAATTTCAGACTACATTGTTTGATAGGTTTTCAAATTATCTTACACAATTAAGTTGTTAGCATGTCGATGTCATGTAAATTATGCATGATTAATTTTCTTGGTGTTAGATATTTGCATTAGAAACTAATGCTTATTTTTAGAATTAAAATAAAATTTGACAACGATAGAATAAACAATTTCTAATTTTCTTCGCATCCATCATGTTTTACCACCACGTCATCAAATTTTCCATTCAAAGAACCAATACATTGATATATTTAAAACATAAATTTCGAAATCTCTAGTTAAATTGAACCATTTTTTTTTTGTATTAATTAATTCATACGTAAAGTTAAGTGATGACCACGTGTTTATCTATTATATATTATTGCAAAAATATTAGATTAAAAAAGCATTAGCAAAAAGTTTGACGCAAATCAGAAGCAGACACCATATAGAAAAAGTTGATGTAACTTTTTATCAAAAAATTAGTTTCTAGAAAAGAATAATTTTTTGTCAAAAAATGTAAAAGAAATAGACTAACGGTGCAAATAACAAAAAGGGGTGTGCGAATAGTATGGCCTTGCTAATTTGAATCTTATGTACAAGCAAGACTCATCATTAGAGCTGGGTATTAATAATTAGAGGTGTACAAAAAAAAAACTTAAAATAGTTAATTCAACTAAAGTAAAAAAACTTCAACTATTTAAAAAAAAATTATAATCCGATTTAAATCTAAACTACTAGAAAAAAATAGTTTAGTGCACTGCTTGATATTATTAGAATTGAAAAAATAATCCTTAATTGTTTACTTCCCATTCTTAAAATCATTGTTTTTTTCTTTAGTTTTAATTGTGGTTTTTTATCAGTCAAATTAAATTTAAAGTGTAAAATTTATTTGTTAAAGTGGTTTCAACATAAAAAAATTGTATCTCAATATATAATAATTTAACATGAGTATGGAAACTTATTTATTATGTGATAATAGTATTTTTTTTTAAATTGTGTCCACTTATCAATATGTTTAGATGTCTGATAAAATGAAAATTGCTAATTTTTTGTTTCCATAATAAAAAGATGAAAAAATACCAGTTAATTAAACCCTTCCATAAAAAAATATATAATTTTTATTCTTTGATTTCCGTTTAGTGTTTATATGTGGCGAAAACTTGTTAATTTTTTAAACACGTTAATGATTTTAAAAGATAAGTACTAATTTTGTTTTGTAGTATTATAATCA